>JABTTQ020002888.1:0-353782 GCA_016081115.2 Rehmannia glutinosa
TATTAACATAAACACGCGCTTTAGGATATCAACATCGATCCGATGCATGAGGCACAACATTGTGAAATCACAAGATCTTATTTAAATCTTTGTTGAAATGGATTTTAATAAGAATTGTAAGAATATGGGAATATTTTCCTTGATCATTCACCTTCACGTGATCGGTATATATACAAATTACAAGACCAATTCTGTGCATAACTATAAAGCAACAATTAGGAAGCTAATTCTGTGCATAACTATAAATTTAATAATTGGAAGGTAATTATATGCATTGACTACAAAATATTTACAATATATTTATCACACCCTGCAAATGAAGCGGAGGTCGCGACGTTGAGATCGTTCCAAAATCTTCAAACAAAACTAGGAAGACCTTTGGTGAAGATGTTCGCTATCCGATGACGTGATGGCACATGAAGTACACGGACTTGACCACGCGCAACCTTCTCCCGAACAAAGTGGATATCCATTTCAATATGTTTTGTACATTGATGTTGAACAATGGATTACCCGATAAATAGACTTACATTGTCGCAATAAACAAGAGTAGCCTTTCTAATCTCCGGGACAATGCAACTCTAAGAAGAAGGTTCCGAATCCAACATGATTCGAGACAACATTTGCAACCCCACGATACTCGGCCCAAGCACTAGAACGAGACAATGTGGGGTTGACGTTGACGACCAAGAGACCAAATTGTCACCAAAAAATACACAAAGAACAGGACGTAGAACGCCGCGTGTCGATATCTTCCCAATGCATCGTATAAGAGACAAGTGGTAGAAAAAGAACGGGTATAAATGAAGCCCGTGATCCAATGTACCTGAACATACCGAATAACCCGTTTGAGAGCGGGGACATATGATCAACTTCGGATCATGCATATGTAGCAAACTCACATTAAAGATAAGAGATATCTCGGTCATGTAAAAGTGAGATATTGTAGAGCCCCCTGCAAGACTCGATAAAGAGTGGAATCATCAAATTTAGACTAGATTTAGCACCAACCTTTGACTTTGTGTCGACCAGGCAGTAAGAGATGGTTTACAAGAAGACATTCTGCACACTCAATTATCTCCTCGGCATACTTGCGTTGTGAAAGAAATATACCCCTTATGTCGGGTCACAACAATACCAAGAAAATAATTCAGAGGACCAAGATCTTTTATAGCAAACTCGTAACTAAGAAGATCCATGATAGAACACCGTAGAGCATCGAAAAAAGTGAGAATAATGTCATCAACATATAATAAAATGTAAGTCATATCGGACCCCTTGCTATAAATGAATAAGGAATTGTCACACCTGGCTATTAGTGAACCCAATTGACAAAACATAATCAACAAAACGCTTATACCAAGCTCGGGGTGCCCGCTTAAGTCCATATAATGACTTACGCAAAGACATACATAATCGGGATGATCACGATCCCTCGTAACTCCAATGGTTGATGCATATAAACCTGTTTCGAAGCTTACCATGAAGGAAGGTATTTTTGACATCCAATCGATGAATTCGCCATGCCCGAGAGAGAAAGACTAAGAACAAGTGCGGATCGTAGCGGTTCACCCATCGACTAAAATGTCTCACCACAATCAATGCCAACTGTTGTGTTTTTCCATCACCTACAAGACGGGCTTTATGCCTCTCAAACACACCATTAGACTTAACTTTATGAGTAAAAATCCACATTGACCGAATCACATTAACATTAGGTGGATCAGGTTACAAACTCTCACGTCTTATTTTTAATAAGAGCATTATATTCATCATCCATGGCCATTTTCCAATTCGGATCCTGAAGAGTCGCGATCGTTACGAGGTAAAGGAGACCTCACAATCGTGGAGTGGCATGAATATTTTTATGGGTTTAAATATCCCATGCGACTTCGGTCACCATACGGATCGGGCCGGAAAGGAATTAGAGTCGGAGTTGGAGCACGAGTATCCGATTGTGTTTGGGCAGAGGTGTGGGCAAAGTCGCGGCTTGAGGAATGGGGAAGCTTGCCGACCAACCGAGATAAGGAGATGTGGGTGGGCCATTTGTGAGGAATAGGAAAACTAGACCATTTTTGTAGATGGTGAATGATGTAAGGGGACAATCCATCATCAAGAAAATTATAAGAGTGGGAAGTTGGGGAATGTAATTTTGCAAAAGGAAAAACATTCTCATCAAACAAGACATGACGACAAATAATGATCATATTAGATTAAAAATCATAACACTTGTAGCCACGATGGTTTGTAGAAACCCCAAAAACACACAAGGAGTGGACCTAGGTTGCAACTTATTGATAGTTGTAGACGGTAAAGGGGTAACACAAACAACCAAAACCCGCAAATGAGAATAGGTCGGAATGTTTTTTGTAAAGAACCTCAAGAGGTGATTTATTTCCCAACAACTTACTCGGAAGAATATTAAGAAGATAAGTTGCCATTTGTAATGCATGATGCTAAAAGGAAAGGGAAGAGAAGTAATGAGCAAGAAGAGTGCGAGAGACATTATTTATAGTTCTTATTTTTCGTTCGGGTTTCCCATTTTGAGGTGAAGTATGAGGACAAGAAAGACGAAAATACATACCATGAGTTTTACAAAAATCCCAAAATGGACCATTATCAAACTCTCTCCCATTATCACATTGCACATTTTTATATTACGTTCAAATTGGGTGAAAATATGGGCTTTAAAGGCCAAGAAAGTGTCATAAACATCCGATTTAGGGCCAAAGGAAAAGTCCACAAATAATTAGAAAAATCATCCAATAATAAAACATAATATCGATGTCCCAAAGAGCTCAAAATAGGAGAAGTCCAAAGATCACTATGAATAATGTCAAATGGCATAATAGTAGTTGAAGAAGACGAAACAAAAGGCAATTTAATATGCTTTCTCCGAAAGTACACAAGAACCACAAATGCTAGAACTAGAAAGTCTAGTACAATCAATGCTTTTATTATGCCTAAGAACATCTAAGATGGGAGCACCCCGGATGACCTAAACGATCATGCCATAGCTTTGGAGAGATGGCGATAAAGGTAGATGAGGTAGCTTGATTGTTGAGAGAGGAGGAGAGAGGATAGAGATCACCCGGCTATCACATCGCATTATTGGCATCCCCGTCCGAAGGTCCTTCAAAAACCCAAAAGGATCAAATTCAACTATCACGAATTATTAGTAGTAAACTTTCTAATGTAAATGAGATTTTTGATGAGTTTTATGTTATCAAGATTTTGATGATTTTGTTTAATGGGTTTTTATACCAAAACAATGTTTATAAATGTTGTCCAAATACTCCAAATTGATTTAAAAAATTTTACTAACTTTCCGGAGCATTTATTCAAGTTTATTTTAGACTAAAATATTGGACAACACTTTTGATGATTTTGTATTAATGCGTTTTACATCAAAACGATATTTCTAATGTTGTCTAAATACTCCCGATCGGTTTAAAATATTTTTACTAATTATTTAGAGTATTTTTGAAGTTTATTTTTGACAAAAATCGGACAACAATTCAAGTTGGAGGTCGGTAGGTCGCAAGCGGTCGGACCGGTACCTGAAGAACGCACAAATTAAAGCAGAAAGCATTTCGTGAAAAAATGAGAGGGGCGACGGTCAGTGGGAAGAAGCCGACCGGTCGGACCCCCCTCCAACCTGTTCCTAGATTGTACTATTTTTTTCTAACATTCAAAATTTTCTATAGGGTGACCGGTTGTCCTGTGTATTGATTTGACAGCAAAATTTCTACCGTTGGAATCCTTATCAAAGAAGATTTGCTTTTGATTTTTGTACAATATTTCTACATCTTGTGATCCTCTTTTTGTAGACAAAAGTGAAGAAGGAGGAGCCTATGTTTGTGAAGACTCTCCTATAAATAGAGGATGATTTGAAGACACAAGACATAACACACAAGCATACAATACAACAAGAAATTGCAAAATTCTCAAAGCTTTCATTTTTACATTCTTGTTGTAATAGTCTAAATTCTTGCACTTGCACAATCTTGAGCTCTACTTGCACTCAAAGTTTGTATACTTCATTTATTGAGTTGTAATCTTGAATTTTTCTATCATCCGAAACTAGATATCCTTGTTAGTGTTCTTGTGCAAGAACACACTTGGATGATCTTAGGTGTTGAAGAGTGTGGTACTCTTCATAGGTGTTGAAGGAAGATTGTGGTAATCTCCTTGAATGTGTTGTAAGAAAATTGTGGTAATCTTCAAGGTGGTGTTGTATTAATTGTGGTAATTAATAAAATCTTTTTTTCTTTTCAAATCCATCCCAGGAGATCTTTTGGGGTGGTAGAGGATTAGGTCCTAGGTGGGTTGAAACTCTTTAAATCGACGCAGTGTTGTTTAATTTCCGCACTTACATTCTTGTCATTTATTTGTTCATTCAAAAAAGGGCGATTTGCGAAAAATCGACATAATCTATTCACCTCCCTCTAGATTATCGTAGCCACTTGGACTAACAAGTGGTATCGCAGCCAAACTCTTTGGCTAGCTCGTTCCGAGTAAAGAGGAAAGATCCATGACTACGAAGCTTATCTCACCATCGGCGCCTCCACTAATAAGCCACCACTTTTCGACGCCAACAACTACGCATTTTGGAAATACCGTATGGAGTGCTTTCTCAAGGGGCGCGGATTTGACATTTGGAATGTGGTCATTGAAGGAGTTGATCAACCAACCAAGAAATTGGAGGACGGCACCACGACTCCTAAACCTTTCAAGGAGTTCGATAAAAATGACAAGAAGGCCTTCTCTAAACAGTAAAGGCTTTAAATATTTTGCATTGCTCTCTTACCGCCACCGAGTATAATTGTATAAGAGGTATAAGGTCGGCACATGAAGTTTGGGAAAAATTAGAAACCATCTATGAGGGCACAAAGAAAGTGAAGCAAGCAAGAAAAACAATGCTTGTGAAAGATTTTGAAAATTTTAATATGCATGATGGTGAAAGCATATCAAAAATGGTGGAAAGGCTTGACAACATTGCCAATCCTCTTGTGGCTCTTGGAAAAGTCATCTCCGAAGAAGACAAGGTGACCAAGGTATTGAACGCTCTTCTTGACTCATGGTCCGAAAGGTGACGGCTATCACGGAAGCATAAAATCTCGAGACACTAAAATTCGATGAGCTCATCGGGAACCTCCTCATCTACGAAGTCTATCTCAAGGAGAGAAAAATTCCAAACCATCCATCAATCAATCGGGTATGCAAAATATTCCTAAAAAGGTCTTGCATCTTCTTCTAATAATGCATACTATGATATTGATGAGGATGATGAGGAGACGGCCGCACTTGTTCGTAAATTTGCAAAATTTGTGGATAAAAATAAGGCAGAAAACCGAGAGACAACTCATGTTTTAAATGCGGAAAAGCCGGGCACTTCATAGCCGATTGCCCAAAACTCGAGGAAGAGGAACAAAAGAAGAAAAAGCCTTTTCCAAAAAGAAGGCTCTAAATATGGAAGTCAAAACTTGGGATGAGCTACTTGAAACAACCGACGAAGAAGGAGAATCCGAACATGGTCTTATGGCCATAGGCACTTAAAACAACGAGGTATGCTCTAATGCTTCATCTTCTTCCTTAGTTGATGATTTACAATGTGATTTTGATGAATTGCAAATTGAATTTCAAAATTTGATTGTTAAATACAAGAATTTGAAAAAGGAGCATAAAGAGCTTAAAATTGAAAAGGAAAAATTATTTACTTATGAATCTCTTGATAAAGCTCATGCTATTTCTCTTACTAGAATTCATACTCTTGAAACCGAAAAAGTTAATCACTCACTAAAGATCTTGAATGTTTGAAAAATGATGTGCATCGTTTTAACTTAAGTACGGATAAAGTTACAAAAATTTTAGATGCACAAAGAGGTGAACATTCTAAATTAGGCTTGGCTATAAACCTTTTCAACCTCTTTCAAAACAAAAAAAGACCAAAGTCCGACTTTGTACGTGCTAATAGTGCCCATAATCTTATTTGTTTTTATTGTGGTAAAGTTGGTCACTATGTTAGTCATTGTAAATTGAAGAATAATTTTAGCTTTGTTTGGAGACCCAAAGGTCTCAAGGCTAACCCCATGGACCCCAAAACTATAGGGTACCTAAATATAATTCTTTTATAGGTCATGGGGCTATAACAACTATGGAGGATTCAAAATGGCTCGTGGATAGCGGGTGTTCACGCCATATGACCGAAAGAGAGAACTTTTACCAACATCAAGCTCCAAGAAGAGAGTATGGTCATGTTCGCAATGGCAAAAGAAGAATTCTTGGAAATGGAGAAATTGGTAATTCTTCTTTCTCTCTTAGTAATGTTCTTTTAGTAGAAGGGCTTACTTTTAATTTGATAAGTGTTAGCCAACTTTGTGATTCAAATTATAATGTTGTTTTCAATAAAGAAAAATGTCTTATTTCCAAAAATGATAAAATTATTTGTGAAGCAATAGAAAAGGCAATCTTTACAAAATTTGTACAATTGATTTGGTTAGTCAAAATGTTTCTTGTCTTGTCGCCAATAATGATTTAACTAGTTTATGGCATAGCGACTTGGACATGTTGGATATAAAAATTTGCAAACTATTTACAAAATCCAACATGTAAAAGGACTACCCAAATTGAATTTTGAAAATCTTGTCTTATGTGACAATTGTCAAAAGAACAAATTAGTTAAGAGTAGTTTTAAGCCCAAAATGAAATTTCCACAACCAAGCCTCTACAACTTCTTCATTTAGATTTGTATGGGGATATTGGTACGGCAAGCCTAAGTGGAAAACATTACACTTTTGTTATAGTTGATGATTTTTCTAGATATACTTGGGCTCTATTTCTTACAAATAAAAGCGATGTCGTTAATGAGTTTGTTATGTTGTGTAGACTTATTGAGAATGAAAAGGAAGATACTATTAAGTCTATTCAAGTGGTCGGGGTGAGAGAATTTGATGGAGATTTAGAGTCTTTTGTGAAACCAAGGGATATAGTCACAATTTTTGGCTCCAAGGACACCTCAACAAAATGGAGTAGCCAAAAGGAAGAATCGGACACTTCAAGAAATGAGTCGGTCCATGCTCAATGAATTTTCACTTCAAAATATTTTGGGCAAGCCTTAAGTATCGCTAGCTATGTTATTAATCGAGTTTATATTCGTCCTAAAATGAACAAAACTCCATATGAGCTTTGGAAAGGAAGAACTCCAAATATTAGTTATTTCAAAATATTTGGATGTAAGTGTTTTATTTTAAATACTAAGGATCAATTGGACAAACTTGATCCTAAGGCCGATGAAGGAATATTTATGGGGTATTCAACCAAAAGCAAAGCATATCGGGTTTACAATAAGACTAGTGGGGTTGTTGAAGAATCCATCCATGTTAAATTCAATGAAGCTCGGGTGTTGAAAGGATACCCAATGATGATAGTGATGAAGAGGATGTTATTGAACCAATTGTTCAAGATGATGCTCAAAATGATCAACCTTCAAGCTCAAATGTTCGTCAAGAAGACAAAGGTGATACTTTGGATCTTCCGTAGCATTGAAATTTAAGGGAGATACCCCAAAAGATCTTATTATAGGTGATCCCCTTGATAAAGTAATGACTTGAGGAAAATTTGCCGAGAAAGCTCTTATATCTCAAAAAGAGCCTAAAAAATGATAAGGAAGCTATTGAAGATGAGGATTGGTTTCTAGAAATGCAAAGAGTAGTTGAATCAATTTGAAAGGAATGATGTATGGGAATTAGTAACTTGTCCTCCATCTCAAACAATTATTGGTACAAAATGGGTATTTCGAACAAGCTCGATGACCAAGGCAATATTGTCCAAAACAAAGCAAGGTTAGTAGTTCAAGGTTATTGTCAAGAAGAAGATATTGATTATGATGAAACATTTGCACCAGAAAGACGTTTAGAAGCTATTCGTATTTTACTTGCCTATTCTTGCTTTAAAAATTTCAAGCTTTACCAAATGGATGTAAAATCCGTATTTTTAAATGGTCTTATTCAAGGAGAAGTCTATGTAAAACAACCTCCGGGGTTTGAAAATTTTTCTAGGCCTAATGATGTTTATAAACTTAAAAATGCCTTGTGTGGTTTAAAACAAGCACCCCGTGCATGGTATGATAGACTTAGCTCTTTTTCTTTTGTAAAATGGTTTTATAAGAGGTAAAGTTGATCGCTCTCTTTGTTTTTGAAAAAAAGGGCAAGATTGCTTATTAGTGCAAATTTATGTTGATGATATTATTTTGGTGCTACTAATGAATTCTTGTGCAAGAAATTTTCTAAGTTAATGCAAGGTGAATTTGAAATGGGCATGATGAGGAGCTCAACTTCTTCCTTGGACTTCAAATTAAGCAATGCCAAGAAGAAATTTATATTTCACAATCAAAATATACAAAAGAGCTTTTGAAAAAAATTCGGCATAGAAGAAGGAAGAACCGTCTCTACCCCAATGGCAACAAACGTCAAGATTGACAAAGATAAAAAGGAAAGCCGGTTGATGAATCTAAGTATCGAGGTATGATTGGTAGTTTACTTTATTTAACCGCAAAGTAGACCGGATATTCTTCATGTCGTATGCCTATGTGCTCATTTTCAAAGCAATCCCAAAGGATCTCATATGAGTGCCATTAAAAGGATTTTTCGATATTTGAAAGGCACTATTCAATATGGTTTATTTTATCCAAAAAATAAAAAATTTCTCTTAAAGGTTATAGTGATTCGGATTATGCGGGAAATATTGATGATCGTAAAAGTACTTTCGGATCATGTCAGTTTCTAGGTGATTGCCTAGTTTCTTGGTTTTCAAAGAAACAAAATTGTGTTTCACTTTCAACGGCCGAAGCCGAATACATTTCGCGGCCTTTTGTTGTACTCAATTGCTTTGGATGAAACAAACTTTAGGGGATTATAAATGTTCTTTTGGAAGTGTTTCTATCTTTTGTGATAACATATCCATTATAAATATTGCTCAAAACCCGGTTCATCATAACCGCACTAAACATAATGAGATTCGACATCATTTTCTAAGGGATTGTGTTTCAAAACCGAAAATTGAGATATCTTTTGTTCCATCTCAAGATCAATTGGCGGATATCTTTACAAAACCGCTATCTTCTTCGAGACTTTTGCCTCAAAACGAGCTCGGTTAGGCATAATACATATTGAATAAGGTCTATGATTGCAATTTGCATGTTTTTAAAACTTAGGGGTGAAAAATCGGATTTTGGTGTAAAATTCGGATGAAAAATGAATCGGTGTTCGTGCACCGGTTGACCATATCGACCAGTATAGGGACCGGATTTGCCCTCACCGTCCGCCAAGTCACCCTTGTTTTCTTTTCACTTTTAAAAATGTTTTTGTCCTTTCAAACGTCATTTTGGCTATTTTCTTCCAAAATCGAACCCCTTCGCATTTTTCACTCAAAATTCACTCAAAATGATTTTCTTCTTATAAAATCTATATTTTTGAGTTTATGTAACTTCTATTTCATCCATTTCATCCGACTTCTCCGATCAATTGGTAAGAATTTCTCCTTTTAATCTCAATTGGGTTGAACCTCGAGAATGTGCTTCAGTATCTTGCTATTTTGATGAAATTCTTGTATTAGTATGATGTATATGTTGATTGTTGATGGATGAATGTTGTATAACTAAATTTGGTGATGAAATTTTTTGCTTAAATGAAATACAAAGGCGTTATATATCTCTTATTTTATTCGACCACGCCAAATGTTCGATAAAATATTTCTATAAACAATTCATCACCTACGTGATTCTCTTGATTTGAAAAGTCTTATAAGTTTATATAGATCATGATTTATCAATCAAATGAGGTTTTGCAAATCAAATGAGCAAATTTTCCTTTTTTATTTGGAATTTAAGCTTAAATTTTCAAAATGCTCGATAAAATGATTAAATTGCGCACTTTGATATAATTGTATGATATTTTTATCGTCTAACATTCTTTTTGATGATTCCAAAGGGGAGAAACATGAAAACGCTCATACGCTCAAAGAAGCAAAAATAAGCTCGCAAGAAAAGTTATAAGCTAGAGCTCTTAAAAGCCAAAAGTCGTGAATAAAAGCGAGTCCATGTGATGTATTATGGACTTTTATGAATTACTAATGATGTCTTTGTGACAGGAGGAGCTTTTACGCTCATGAAATTCAAGCTTCAGTTTGTAGTTGTTTGCTTCTACTTATTTTTGTTATGCATGTTGATAGGGAGCTTGTGCAAAAATATTTTTGAAAAATCTTTGCTCCTATCCTTGTGTGTTTTACTTATGGTAAATCTTGCTTGTAATGGATTAATGTTTTAGAATAGGAAAATATGTTTCGTATTTAAAATCGACTTCCTAAAATTGTTTTGGTTTGTAATCATCAAAAGGGGAGTTTGTTAGATAAATGTTTTTATCATGATTTTGATGATTTTGTTTAAATGAGTTTTTATACCAAAACAATGTTTATAAATGTTGTCCAAATACTCCAAATTGATTTAAAATGTTTTTACTAATTTTTCGGAGCATTTATTGAAGTTTATTTTCGACTAAAATATTGGACAACACTTTTGATGATTTTGTATTAATGCGTTTTTACATCAAAACGATATTTCTAATGTTGTCTAAATACTCCCGATCGGTTTAAAATATTTTCAAAAATCGGACAACAATTCAAGTTGGAGGTCGACCGGTCGAGCAAAGCGATCAAAGACCAAGAACGCACAAAATGAAACAGAAAGCATTTCGTGAAAAAATGAGAGGGGCGACAGGGGGGTCGGACCCCCTCCAACTTGTACCTGGATCACACTATTTCTGTCTAACGTTCAAAATTTTCTATAGGGTGACCGGTTGCCCTGTGTATTGATTTGACAGCAAAATTTCTACCGTTGGAATCCTTATCAGCAAGATTTGCTTTTGATTTTTGTACAATATTTCTACATCTTGTGATCCTTTTTTTGTAGACAAAAGTGAAGAAGGAGGAGCCTATGTTTGTGAAGAATCTCCTATAAATAGAGGATGATTTGAAGACACAAGATATAACACACAAGCATACAATACAACAAGAAATCTGCAAAATTCTCAAAGCTTTCATTTTTACATTCTTGTTGTAATAGCTAAGTTCTTGCACTTGCACAATCTTGAGCTCTAATGTTCTTGATTACACTTGCACTCAAAGTTTGTATACTTCATTTATTGAGTTGTAATCTTGAATTTTTCTATCATCCGAAACAAGATATCATTGTTAGTGTTCTTGTGGTAAGAACACACTGGGTGATCTTAGGTGTTGAAGAGTGTGGTACTCTTCATAGGTGTTGAAGGAAGATTGTGGTAATCTCCTGAAGGTGTTGTAAGAAGATTGTGGTAATCTTCAAAGGTGGTGTTGTATTAATTGTGGTAATTAATAAATCTTTTTTTCTTTTCAAATCCATCTAGGAGATTTGGGGTGGTAGAGGATTAGACCCTAGGTGGGTTGAACCTCTTTAAATCGACGAGTGTTGTTTAATTTACGCACTTACATTCTTGTCATTTATTTGTTCATTCGAAAAAGAGGGCGATTTGCGAAAAATCGGCATAATCTATTTACCCCCTCTAGATTATCGTAGCCACTTGGACTAACATTTTGGAGCATGGAGAACATTGTTTAGGGAAAGAGGTTGACTCGGGAAAGACAAATTAGTGTGACCATAGCCAATAATCGGAATAGTATGACCATTACCAACAATAATACCATTATTAGGATGATTGCTCAAATTAAAATAAGACGAGTACTGTAGAGTATGTCATATGAGACATAGACAGGTGTCCATGTACCACGAAGGATTAGGTTGGTTAAGAAACATAGTTTGCGTGAATCGACTCAATGTCCGTTGGTGTATATGTAGCGGGCTGCCCAAAAAAGAAGAAGTAGCATAGCTCGCTCGCTTGGTGCATCGAGATCGCGGGCCTAAAAGGCCGGATCGCTTTGCCTTTGTTGAGCTTGAGGTCCGCCCAACCCCGAGTTGGGAATGGAAGGGCGACGGGCATCCATCCCCACTTTGGGAATTGGCCTTGCTGCCAGTATGGGGAAAAAACTTGTTGTCCGCCACCAGAGGCCTGCTGGCCGCCATTACCACGGCCACCCCCGCCACCGCTCGCTCACGACCCCTTGCCGCCACGCCGAGCCACGACACGCTCCACCACCGGAACCCTTTCGGCCACCAGACTTGCCCTTGTGTTCCTTTGGACCCCTCGAATTACCCGGATTTTCATAATGCACTGGTGAATCATCACCCGACGGGCCAACCATCGCAGATTCAGACCCCAACGTCGCTTCCTTGGCCATCCCAGCCTCCTCCAGAGTGAGCATGGACCTAGCCTGATAGAAAGGTGGAAGGGGGCTGCTTTGACGGATCAACGTACCCACACCATGATATGGTTTTGTAAGACCACCAACCAATTGCAAAACCATTCTACTATCCGAAACCGGTGCTCCAACATTCTTCAATTGATCAGCGAGAGATTTGAGACGCTGACAATACGCGGAGACGTTGGGAAAATCCTCCAAAGAAGTGGTGGAGAATTCTTGCTCAAGGATAACGACCGGTAATGTTGATTATCTTGGAATATATCACGCAATCTATTCCAAGCTTCCATGGTCGATCATGCGGTTCGATAATGGTGTGCAAACGATCATTTGATATGGTAGCAGATCCGAGAGAACCGTGGAATCGAGGTTAACCAAAGCTCCTTTTCTTCCTCGGTAGTAGGAACCTTCTCCTCGCCTTTAGCAGGGGGAATGATATGGTTAAGGACCCTATGAGATCGATCGCGTGAATCTTGAATAATTCCGCCCACTTAGAATATTGGACATTTTCCATCTCAAGAGTAATGGAAACATGGTTTTTGATATTCGAGACGGCAAGAGCGGATGAAAAGATGACTTCGAGTCCGACATGAAGTTGGCGAGAAGACCAAGACAAGAGAAAGAGAAGAAGATGAACAGAAGATTATCAATGGTGAGCGAAAAACCGAGGATTCTTTGCGGAAGAAAACAAAGAATCGTGCCTATGTAAGCGATACCATGTAAGAATATGGGAATATTTTCCTTGATCATTCACCTTCACGTGATCAATATATATACAAATTATAAGACTAATTCTAGGCATAACTATAAAGCTAATAATTAGGAAGCTAATTATATGCATTGACTTCAAAATATTTACAATATATTTATCAAGATTTTCTTATTAGCAATTCATAACTACAAATACATAATTTTAAAAGTTATCTTATTTTATTTTTTAAAAAAAAGTTATCTTATTAATTTTGGGATCAAACTTGTATTTTAGTGGTTGAAGTTTGTCTTCTTATAACAATTAATTCAAATTCGATCACTTTTAACTTTTATTTAAAGATCAAGTAGTAATAAGTATACAAAAAGTACAAACTTAACAACTAATTACTAAATTTAACGTTGTTAAATTAACTTTATATATTGTGTCGCATTCCTTAATTAACTCCAACTGAAAGCAAAGTTTTCAAATCTGACTAGACCGAATAGATTAACCGGGAACCTATCACGGATGTGTATCTAAATTGGATGGCAAGCCGTTGTCTTCTGGTAAAACTGGGACAAAAACCCAGTTCATATATGGATTTCGAGCATATTTTCATAAATTTAATTGGTTGATATTCCAAAACCGGTCTGTAGATATTAACTAATTAATGAACATAAAACCGTTCAACAAACACAAAATATAAAGACAATATACTCAACTCTAATTTTATTTTAATAAGTTGGGAGTATCGGTTGAAGGGGAATAAATTTCAAAGAAACTGAAAGATACTGGGTTTGAACCCCGATCAACACCCTTACAAATAATAAACAATATCACTTGAGCTACAAGCTCGTCGTATATACTCAAACCTAACTCTTTCTCTCTCTTTCAAACCATGAATAACAATTGTGGTATAAATTGCAAACTATTATCCACCGATCAAGGGCCATTCAAATACTATAATTCAAAATTAAATAATCAATAGCCAGTAATTCTTTTAATTTGGTAATATATGGTGAAAACCTATCAACACATAAACAATGTGAAATTCCAAAACTGTCCCCCCCTTTATGTATAAATACCCATCTCTAGGTATCTTCAAATCATCACAAACTAATTAAAAGTTGCCAAAAAATGAGGCACCTTAATAGTTGTGTTGGCTTTAATAGTCAGTCTTCTTTTCTGTGTCCAATTAGGCAAAGGTGCCAGATTTTTTCATGATCAAAGGGAAACCTTGAAACAAAATGAGGACCATTCGATTATTTTACCTGAAAAGGCTCCTGTCCCTCCATCTGGGGTATCAGGCTGCACCTACATCCCCGGAGAAGGCGGCCCTAACTGTCATGATTCAGTCAAGGAAATGGACTTTGCCGCCGGTGCACCGCCTCGTGGTAGAGGCTCCGCCCTATAGAGAAAGCTGCACAACAATTTTTTTAATTTCTTGGAAATTTGAAGCTAAAGTTTCAGAATTTCCACGTGGATCAGGTGACCAAAAGACATAGGAAATCATCCAATGTTGTGGGGATCATGGGAGAAATTAGAGCCCTGTGCCTGATCTTTTTTTGTTTTTTTAATTTAGTTTTTACAAATTATTTTACAAACTCTTATATGGGTTTACATATTTATTCTAATTAATGAAGCAGCAAATTGTTGCAAGGTTTGGTATTTGTAAACATACAACTAACTCAATCACGTGGTATGTACTTCAACTCATTATGGATACAAATCTCTAACATAATCGTACTAATGTTGTAATATTTTACATTATATTGTACTTTTAATTTGTTGCATTGTCTGTTTCAGCCCATGAGCCCAGATTGAACTTTTGAAGGGTTCAATTTTGGTTTGTTCACAAATTAAATTCAGCAAAAATAACATGCTAAGACCAACTCCAACCCAATTTTATATCATACATCAAAGACTTAATTATAAAATTGGTCCACTAACTATAAAACCCAAGCAAAATTGGTCCACTTATTTATTTATGTCTTGACAATATTGGTACACTAATTAAAAAATAATCGCACATTGAGGACAAATTTGCTCAGAAAATTGATTTTTCACCGGAAATTCGCATGTGCCGGTCACGTGAGCCCTAAAATTGGGGATTTCCGGTCTATTTTGGTGAGGTGGCAAGTGAGGATCTTTGTTGGACAAAGAATAATGACTCAAGACTTGTGTGGAAAATATTAATTAATTAACTAACTTAAATTTTGTGACTCATTGCTTATGTGGATAAAACTGTTAATTCAATGTCATCTTTTATGCGTAAGAAATTTTTTTTACACTTTAAGTATAATTTAATTAAATGTTAATTAATTATAGGTTAATTTTTTAATACCAATTAAATTATTTATAAGTGTAAAAATTAACACTGATTATTTTAAACAGTAAGAAAATAAATTAGAAATAAACTCAGTTTTAATTTAAGCAAATAAATAAATTATTAATAGAATAAAAATAAATTATTAATTAGAAATTTAAATTTTCAAAATATTACCTTTTATTTTGATTAACTAGACAAATTTAGTTGCATTAATCTTGATTAACAAAAAACAATTAATCAACTATCACCACCATTGCCCCAACCTGCCGAACCACGACCACGTAACCCACTTGCCGAATCACCACCCCGGAAATCATAGCAGAGCCTCAAAATATGCTCACTCAATATTGAATACGAAGATCTGCACTTCCAAACACTAATAGTCGTCGAAGAAATCAGTTGCACCACTGCATCGACCAAGCAGTCAACAGAAACTCCTTTTAGGGTTTGAGGGCTAGTTTCAATAAAATTGGGGAAAATGACCACCGTGACTGGGCGAAGTCAGTCGAAGGAGAGAAACGTCGTAATATCGCCGGTGACGGCGGGTACGAGGAGGGGGCGCCGACACCCCAATGGGTCTTCAAGGAGCGAACAAAAAGTGTATTTTTTTCAAATTCAAACATGACATTTTTCTTGTGTATGAGAGTGCGTTTCTGATGGGAGGCTGAAAGTGGTCTTCATTTGGTGGATGCGTGTATGGTTGGGTGGTACTGGTGGGTTAGCGTCGGCGTCGCCGGGTTGTAGAGAAGACGAAGAAGAAAATTAAAAAACAAAAATGGAAATATTTTTGATATAACATTTAATTTATTGAATTAGTTAATTACTGTTTTAAAATAATTAATATTGCCCAAAAAATTGTTGTGGAAAACTTAACCAAGTCTGCATCCACGTCAGCACTTTAATCCATGCAAGCAGCAAAGTCTATGATTTAACTCCAAGGTGGATAGAGCGACTTGCCATGTCAGCGATTTTGACCAGAAAATCAAAAATCCCCAATTTTGGGGCTCACGTGACCGGCACATACGGAATTCCGGCGAAAAATCAATTTTCCGAGCAAATTTGTCCTCAATGTGCGAAATATTTTTAATTGGTGTACCAATTTTGCCAGACCCATAAATAAGTGGACTAATTTTGCTTGAGCCCTATAGTTAGTGGACCAATTTTGCAATTAAGCCTACATCAAAATACCAAATATGTAAAAAAAAACTCCCTCCAACCCAATTCTAAATATCACATCAAATTTGGTGTAATACTATTCCTTTACACCAAATTTGGTGTAATACAAATATTCCCTCTTTGCCCTCCAATTTCTTCTACTTCAAATTTTTAATTCCAATTGTATCCTATATTTGATATATAATTCATTTGTAAAATGGTTTAGTTATTTAAATTTTGTATACAGTTATTATTTTGGATGAACAATTATAATAACTAACAATAATTAATATTTACCTATAAATTATTATAAACTAAACTTAAATTTTTCTATAAACTACAATAATTAATAAACAAAATTATAATTTAATTAAAAAAGCATCAAAGTCTATCATAAAATACAAAACACAAACATTATAATTAATACTGTAATATTAGTTGTGATATTTATTTTACAATATTTATTGTCTAGTGTGCAATTTAGTATTTTTATTTATTGTGATATTAGTTGTAATATTTAATTTACAATATAATTAATTAATGTAATATTAGTTAAATATAAGTTTTTATTTAGTTACATTAATAGTAATAAAATATAATCAAAAGAAATAATTGCCATAAACAAATAAATTTGTTATTCTAAAATAAAAAGAAAATATTAAAATACTCATTTGGTGTAAAATTTAGTGTAGTGGGTTGGAGATGGTTTTCGAAAAATCACACCAAAACACCAAATTTGGTGTGATTTTCACACCACATTTAGTGTCATGGGTTGGAGATGCACTAAGAGTTTAAGATATAAATATATATATATATATATATATATATATATATAGGGAGGAGATCCATGAGACCATAGATATAGGTAAACATAAGACTCAATCCACACCATCCAACAAAATAAAATAGAAGATCAGGATTTAATGGGATATTCTAGTAATAATAAAATGGGGGACCAAATAGGGTACAATCGGTACTCAATTTAACAAAATAACAGATTTCCCTAAAAATCAAGAATGAGATCTTCCTCCTCCCTATTACCATCAATTAAACGTCCATAATAAACATCTTCTTCCTCCCACGATCCATTCGCATGTAGAAATAAAACCCGCAAAATAGAGAGAGAATCGACATTAAAACCAACAACAACATCAAGATTGAAAATCAAGCATCAAAACACAAATCATCAAACAAACAAAACACCAAAAAATCGCCATATACATCAATGAAAATCGAGATTGCGATATCACAAAGACGGATTCCCCTCCACGATCCATTCGCATCAAGCTAATAATTTCAAACCAATTCATCCATAAAATGTGTTGTCCGATGCATGTCTTGTTGAACAATGAAAAATTTACGACCAAAGAAACCGTAGGTGATGTGTAATTATAACAAAAATTCGGTGTTTACTATAGATATTTTGTACATATTGCTTCCAAATTATGTAAAACATAATCACGTAACAACAAGCAATAAAATTTACTAGTATGCTAATTTAGAATAAGGAAAATGCATGTATAGTGTTTTTGATGTGTATAGTTATAAGAAAATATTGGAACATATGAGGATTTGTATAAGAAATCGTGTATTTAGTTCGTAAACATGATATGTGTGTATAGTGTTTCAAATCAGTGTACTTAGTATGAAAAATATGTACACTTATAAGTATTCTCGCAATACGTTTTTAGAGTAGTAATTATGTAAACATAGGGCATTAAATATGTGTAATTATAAGACAAGTATTGGTGATTACGATTTTGCACCATACGTTCATGTTGTAAATATAGTATTCTAGTTTTGTATGCTTAGAGTAGTCATTATGTACATAATATGCGTTTAAAATGTGTACTTAAAAGACAAAACTCGCATAATATGAATTTACACCATACATTGAAAGTATGTGTACATAATATTCAAATTTTGTAATTTTAATATGTAAATCTTGTGTTTTTACCAGATCAAGATCCGATTACACAATTCACGTTGGTCGAGGCTCGAAATCTTGCCAGGATCGACTAAATATTGGATCCCAGAGGTGGAACAAGAAAAATTCATCGTCCGACATCATTTCCATACAGGAGAGGTCAGTAATACAATTTTACAAGGCTGAAATATATGTATTTGTTATTGATTTCAATTTTTTTGTGTAATAGATACGACATTAGCAAACTAAATATACATTATCGGATGCTAAAATATACATATTCAATATACTATGACAATTTATACGTGTTGTACATAATTCTATGCCTAGATATACAATTTCTCGCAACCTATTTATACATTATGTGTGTTTACACTATACATCGTTTCTATGTGACAACAATGGAATCAATATATGCACAAGCATTCAAAAATACATATTCTTATGCATAAATGTACACATTTCTATAACTACTTACACAATTTTATTGACTACGTGTACAAAACACATCTAATATACATTGTATGGATTTTATACATAATCTTATGCGTAAATATACAGAATTTAATAACTACGTAACCAAAATATATATCCTACTTGACTATGCATTATTTTATTCTTAAGTACACAAAACGTTGTAACTACATATACAATATTAAAGTTATATGACAACATACGGACCAAGTGTACATGAAAAATCAAATTTATATTGGTTAAAAAGAAAATAACCCATGTCGTGATTCATCCATATACAGAATTCAACAAAACATCTAAGTCGTATAAAAAAAAACACCAAACATAGAACACTAACTATACAAAACGATGAGCGAGTAAATATACGTTGTACATTTCTGTTAAAACAACACTACAATATTTTCTTCCCTGTCCAAAACTTTCTCGGCTTCTTCCATACACCTCTCCTTTTGCTCAACCGGTAGCGTTTACCAATACCCTTGGATTCGACCTAGCTGATAATGTCGTATATAAATCTTTTGCTCTCTTCCTCCGCTCGTCTTCGGCCCCACTCTCCGCGACCCTTTTTCCCTTGTTATTTGCCATTTAGTTGATAAAACAAACCTATAAAAAATATAGAAACAATTATTATACAAAAATACAACTAACAATACATTTTCACAAAACTAAATATACATTACCATATAACTAACTATACATAGTTCCATAAAATTATCATGAATTAATGTCCATTATCACAAAACTAACTACACATTATAACAACACTAAATATACATTATTCTATAGCTAAATATACATAATTCCATAACATAAATACATGCTCGCACAAGTAATAAAAGAAAGTGTTCTATAACTAAATACACATTATTACATATCTAAACACACATTATTATACACCTCAACGCACATAATTTCATAACTAAACACACATTATTATAACTTATAAATACACATTTTACATAACTAAACACACATTATTATACAACTAAACACACATAATTTCATAACAAAATATACATAATTACTCAACTATATATACACAACTAACATCACGATTACACGAAGGTGCGAGAATCGCCCAAGATAAATCGGAACTAAGAAGTCGAAAGAAATCTAAACTACAAGCACACAACATAAGAACAACAAAAAGTACAAGAAAAAAACATTCATCAAACCTAATCGCAAGATCAAATAATGAAATATATGTTTAAACCTCAAATTGAATAGAACTAAAACAATAAAATTGACCATAAAAACACAAAATAGAACCCCATTAGCAAGAACATCAAAATCGAACAAAAACTTACTTTGAAATTGAGCCCTAAAAGCTTATGTCGAACCCTATCAACGAGTTGCACCAAAAATCGGTGATATTCGAACCCTAGAAGCTTCAAGAATCGATTTTTTTGAAAAGAGGGATAGAGACGCGGCAATTCGGCGAGGATGGATGAAGCACTCTCTCGATTTTTTTCACAGACTGAGAAGGAGATGGATGAGAGATGGAGAAACAATTTCTGATTTTTTGAGAAGTGAAAGAGGAGAAAATCGCGGGATGATGGATATCAGTTTTGATTTTCCAAATTCGAAAAAATAAAGATTTACAAATATATCCCTTAACTAAAGGAACAAAATTACTTTTCTACCCCTACCCTCAACAACCATGCCTTAAATAGAGAGTAAAATCTGGACCATTGATTATTAAATCAAGTGGTCTAGATGTGGTTTTATGTTCTTACCTAAAGAGTTTGGTCTCATTTGACATATCCCTATATATATATATATATATATATATATATATATAGGATTTGGTTCAAATGAGACCACTCTCCTATGTGAGACAGTGTGGACTCATCTTACCCATTGATCTTAAAAAATGAAGGGATGTGATTAATTGAGTTTGTTTTTCAATTTCCCGATTTCCTTCAATTTAAGGGTAAGATTGTAATTTTGTAATTCAAATTAGTGGTCCCAAGGGTTTTCTAGTAAGGTTGACTTTTTGAAACCATTTTTATGGGCCGAGATTGAAAGCTAGGATTTTGTGGCGAAATTTAAGGAACCTGTTTTCTTTCCAAATACTTTTATTTTACAAAGATAGTTAGGGTTCTTCTACTCGCATAATTAGACATCAAATAATGCATATTTAGTTGTTTTGTTGGCTTTGTTTTTATTTAAAAATAATACGAATTGAATATAACGCATCTTGTATATTTAGTTATTCAACATCGCATAAATAGGTTCAATATAATGTATATTTAGTTATGAAAATGGGATGTTGCTTTTGGAAATTATAAAAATGGGATGTTACATAATGTCTTGCATATTTAGTTATTCCACTTTCGCATAGATAAATTCTAGATAATGCATTGTTAGTTGATTTTGTTGCATAGTTTATGACGTCTTGCATAGTTTTATATTTTACACTTTTGCATAGATAGTTTTCGGATAAGGCATATTTAGTTAATTTTTGTTGTATATTTTCAAATATGTAATATCTTACTGAGATATATGCATCGTTTCATAATTATCTATGCAACGTTTCACAAGTATTTATACATCATTTCATAAGTATTTATGCATCGTCTTATTCATGAAAATTACGCTTTTTAAGAGTTGATGTTAGTGGCTTAGTTTCGAGTTCTCCATCGATGTCTACACCATTGATGTTGTTGGGTAGAGATTTTCTACGATCGATGATTCATCATGCATCATGATTCGAACATAAGCGCATCTTCTTCACCTGTTTTATTTTTCACGATTCGAGTTCTTCAAATTTGCGTTAATGGTGGAATTGTGAGAGAGAGAGAGAAAGAAGGAGAGAGAGAGAGAGAGAGAGAGAGAGAGAGAGAGAGAGAGGAGAGACGTGTGAGAGAGGGAGAAGGAGAGACACGTGAGATGAGAGATGCATGAGAGATAAAGAGATTTGATTCCATTTTTGTAACTACCTTGTTATGTTATTTTACCCTATTACCCTTATGTTGATTAAATTAATGGTTTAATATACTTTTTATCCATTAAATCACACCCATTGAATAATAGTGGGGATGTGTAGGTCCCAAGGGTGTGAGTGTAAGGTTTAGAAGGGGGTTGAATAAACCTTACCAACTTTTCGATTTAGTCCTTTTAAATGTTGAGTTGATACTACACAATCGCTGTGTCCTGGTGAATGACTAATTTGGTTAATCAAGAGTTAGTCACTCAACAAACTCAATCGAAATGTTGATAGAATAACTCATTGTTAAGATTAAAAACTTAGTTCAACTGTAGTTTGTTTTCAGCGGAAGACTTAACACCCTTAAACTTGGTTTAGTACTTAGAGATTATCAAGTGGATAACAAATTTATCAGCAGAGTTAAATAAATAAGATGCAGGAATTAAAGTGCGTTGAAATGTAAATGACACGATAAGTTTTTATAGAGGTTCAAGATGGGGTAATTCTTCTACTCTCTCTTCTCCAACTCTTGGAGGAATCCACTAGGTATTGATCAATATAGAGTGGTAATGATCCCGGATACAAGTCTTGATCACATAGCCGACTTGATCCTTGGGACTCGATCTGGAGATGCCTTGGTCACGCAGGTGGCTTCTCGTACGACTCGAAGCCTTCTTCACAGGGGTGCCTTTGCTACTACAGCCCACTTGCTCAAGCTCTTTGGATTTGATCACGAAGCCCTCCAAAAACTTGAGACTGGTTCGACCTTGAACCTTCCTACAATCCTCCGTGGAATGTAGACCCCTTGATTCTTCAATAATTTCCTCTTCAACTGATTGAAGTTATCTTTCCTTCACAGGTGAGTGTTGGATTGATTTCCTTCGTAGTTTAGGCTTGAGGATTGAACTTGAATGATTTGAGAATATTTTTGGTTACAGATATTGCTTTTCTAGCTCGTATTTGTTTTTTAAATGTCAAGGTAACCAACATTCTCTCAAATAAACTCCTCAGCCTTTTATAGTGTTCTTTTGAAAATTTGCCCGTTGAAGAGATAGGCTTATTCTCAAAAGACACTTGTGGTCGTTGGCTTGTCTTGTTGCAGTCCTTGGAATTGCTACTTCCTCGTATGAATTGTTCTTGACTTTTCGAGTTCGACATGGTGCGAGTGCTTCCCATTGGTTTATTCCTTTTGCACGCTTTCTGGGACCGAGCACTTCAAGAAAGGTAGCATGAAGGTATTACTTGTTTAAGTAATTCTCTTGATTTTCGGCAACGAATCTCTTTCGATTATCTCGACTTGACCGCATTTCCTTGCTTTCCCAGGTGACTTAGAGTCGCCTTCCAATCATTGGATGACTCTTCGTCACTTCAATTTGAGACTTGGCTATTTTGAGTTGACTTGACCGATACTTTACTCTGTTTGCATCTCGTTGTACCTTGATCGAGTTCCCGTCTTCTCTTCTTTGCCATACTCACTGCGCTTGCGTGAGTCTTCCTTCTAGTCTCCGGTTGTCTTCTTGCATGTTTAGGCATAGTGACTTAACTCGGCTTGACCAACCCTATTTATTACAATGTGGTTTACAACAAAAATGGGGTGCCAACTTCCTATTCTAAGTTTTACATGGCATTCATCAAAATCTAAACAATAAATTTCGCAACAATTTCCCCTTTTTGATGATGCCAAAACTTATACATTCAAAGTGTAAATAGCAAAGATACATACAGATAGTGCATTCACAGAGAATGTATGCGTAGAATCAATTCTTTTATTGATCATAACATTCTTGTCCTTTACACAACTGTTTACAAAGTGTATCAGAGCAAACATCTATGTCTACGCAAAAATAGAGAATTTCTGATTTATTACGGAAGACTTACATAAAGTGTATTTACGTAGTAAAATACATGAAGGGGTGGATAGCAACACTTCATCTCCTTCGCTTCCTCCTTCTTTCTTCTTCTTCAGCTCTGTCATCTTCTGGTCTTCTTTTCTTTTTCTCATCTTCAGCTGCTTTCTTCTTCTTTTCATACGCCTTCCGGCAACTTCATCTCTTCTTATTCTCTCTTGTCTCTCCTCCCATAGCTGAGTTTGTCTTTTATTTTCTTCTTCAATTCTTTTCACATACTCAACATTGTTCTTAGCCACTTGCAGATTGGCTACTTCACAAAACAAAACAGCCCAAGAGATCCCTCCTCTTTTGCCTGGATCTATGTTTTGGGCAGGTCTAGGTCTGAAACCTCTCCCTCCACCACGCTGCTTTTTCCTCTACCTCTTCCTATGGGCGTGTATTGTCTTTGGGGCCTTCTTTTTCCCAAATTTGAGTGACTAGCGGAGTGACCAAGCAGAGTGGATCGCTTCGGTAGTCCTGCTGTCGGCTTCTTCACATAGTGTGAGACCCTTTTCCCAAAGACAAGTCCTGTGCTCGAGCCATGGACATGTTTGCGAAGTATCCTTCAGATGCGGCGTTTTAAATTCATCAACTGATCTTGGCTCGCAGATTCCGGCATCCGAGATGGCATAAGTGTCTCTCTTCTTGGAATGCCTCCATGTTGTTTCAAAATATCCATAACTCGGGCATTTATCCTTCCTTCCACTTCCTCCATCCCTCGCTTCAATCGCTTCTTTCTCTTGTCACCATAGGTACAACAGAGTGTTGGAGTGGCGAGTCATCTGGGAGTTTCTTGATAATATCACGTGACAAGACCTTGTTGGGGGTTTGTGCAATCATCAAGGTCACATCTCTCGATCATTCTCCTCAACAGACTTCCTTTCTTTTCTCTTGAAACTTCCTCACTGTCTTTTCCTTCACAAGTGCTCCATCCTTCTCAACTTGGGATCCCTTCAGTGACTTTTAGGTATTCCTCTTCCCCTTTTTGGCATCATCAAAGGAGAGAGGAACCCCTGGAAACAAACTAGCAAGCAGAAGTCGAGTATCTTTGATAGCAAGTTCGCTTTCGAAGTCTGCTGCGGAGTATCTTCGCGTGAAACTCGAAGCGAGTAGCGTTGGATTCACTTTAAGTAGCTTCATCTCAACCATGAGAAGGCTGAATTTTCGATCCATGTTTTCTTCCATACGCCAGGAGCTCATTCTTATTTTGCTCACACAAAGAACTTTATCTCGATGGTGTGAGATTCATGCATGTGCTCAATGTGTTCTCTCAATTTTGTCTTCGCATCGCATTCTCACCGCCATACCAACAACTTGTTGAACAATGTTCTCAAATATCTAGCTTGTTCCACATGCATTGTTTTCTTCGCCGCCACCACTCCCGGATTGACTCTCACTATTATGCCTCTCAAGTCGGTAGTAAGGTTGGCATCTCTCGTTATCAGTCTCATGTCCATCGAGGCCTAGTGCCTCTCCATCCGTTCAATTTCAAAAGTAAATAATGCTTTGAACACCTCCCGAACTTCAATTTATTCCTCTGTTGCGGTGACGGCCAACTGTGCGTCAAAATCATAGTCACCGAACGATGGTATACGATGGAATGACAGGATGTGGTCCGTGGAAGTGCTCGAGATCTCTTTTCGACTCTTGAGAGAGAGGTCGGGTACCTCCAGAGAGAAGGGAAATGATTCTACAAAGGGATCATCATGGGCAATTGGGATTTGTTCAATGATGAGTGGTGCTCGTGAAGTTCCTTGTGGAGTCGAACCCGCTTTGCGCCTTGGGGAGCCTGCGCGGTGTACTGCTTTTTTGGGGGTTGTGAAGTTGACCCAGCCTTGCCGAGCCTCACTGTCTCAACATCTTCGATGGTCTCATTTGGTTTTTTCACGCGTGAGTTGACCGGTCCTCGACCTTATCAAAAGCGTCGTCGGACGATGATGAGATTTCCATGGGTGGCTTATCATCAAAGTTGTAAGTTTGACGAGTAGACTTGAGGTCGACTTACTCGTGGTTGGAACATCCTCACGTTGAGTCTTTTGGATCGATCCCACGGGGGATGACTCGGCTTCATCATCTCCTTCCGATCCCGGAGAGGTTACATTAGGATTATCCTGGGAATCGTGAAGCGCACTTATCTCCTTTTTCGATGGATCAATGATAGCAGGAGGGATGTTACGTCCTTGACTTCTTTACCAAGGAAGTCTCAACCTCTGTTGGCCTTCATTACCTCATGCGAGTCTCAAGCTGCGGCGAGGCTGGACATCCCTTTCGACAAATGTGTCAATTTGCCTTAGGGTCTTTTCTGCGGTGGCATCCATTGGAGTCTCAACTCTATGGATTGCACTTTCGTCGCCCCAGTGTTAACTCCCGGGTTGTTCCTTCTTTGCCTCGATCGCATCGGCAGCAACGTCATTAGCCTTCGAGAGCGGTTGGCGCCACCGGAGACAGTCTCAATCGTATCGAGCCTTGTCGATGACAACTTGCTGTGTACTTTGTATTTGTTCCTTCTCCACTTCGCCTCCTAGATTCATTGTGGAGTCACCGCAACATCCTCCGACCTTGCCGCAGCCGGTGGGAGTTTCTCCTCGGTTGGCACACCACCGGTGAGTGACTTGGATTGGGGTCACTCGTCTCTCGGACTCTCATTGTTCCCATTGAGTATTCGGGTTGGGGCGGTGGTAAGACACCTTCATTAGGGGTTAGCTCAATGGGGTCCCCACTATCCCGTTTCATCGCCGAGTTCCCTTAGTTCCTTCTTCCGAGTGAGGGAAGTGGTGGCAAGAACAACGGTGGCAATATGTTGCACCACTCCCATTGGGTCTATCTCTACCGTGTTTTGGAGGACTCTCCTGGTCCCTCCATCATCCTTTGCTCATGAAGGATTCTCGATTCTCGCATTGCGTCTTTGCGTTTTGCAATTCTTTCAGAGCGGCAGGTCCGAGATCCTCATCACTTTCTCGATAGGGACGTCAAAGTGAGGATGTGTATGTTTACGTAGTGCGGTGATAGGGCGAGATCTTTGGCCTTCTCACGTGCCTCTGCGTCCTCATTGCTTTAGCCCGTTCATTTTCTTTTCGAATTTCAAAGTATATTTATGCAATTATCCTCGTCAAGGGCTTGCAACACTGTGTCCACCTCAAGAAATCAAGAGTTCTTCTTCCTCAAAGAATGAACTCGGATATTGAAAGCGCACTGGATAGGCTCAACTTCCATTTTTCCACTGCAGACGATTTTGGATGTCCGGATACAATGGAGAGTGCATGATTACATCGTCTTCATCATCCTCTTGCCGCCCTCGTTTCCGAGGTATTGAGGGTAGCAAACTTGGCCGCTTAACACCTTCGGCACCTCTGTTATTCTGTGTGGAGAAACAACCTGTCAACAGTGATTCCGCTCGTCATTCTTTGTTCCTCAACCGTTCGACTACACTGGTTTTCAAGTTGCCTCTGATCGATCGGCGTCGCAGACGTGGGCGCTTTCATCAATCACTTCGGAGACTCTACTTCTCCAGATCTCGGTATCTTCTCGGTGAGTGATGACTCAATTTGTCTTTTAAAGTTCGGAGAGCTTGAAAGTCTTCTTCTCTTTGTTTTAACCAAAGGATTTCCAGCTCCACTTCCTCCGGTTCATTGAAGGTGAATGCCTTCGCATGAGATGTCTTAGAGGTTTGCCTTCCTTGTTGTGGCGATCCTCTTCTTCTTGATTATGGAGAAGGGATTAATGGTTCCATCTCCATCTGCGGCTGCAGGGGCGGGAGACACTGTTTGCGGGGCAGGTGACTTGGGGGGCAGGAGCAAATTTGTTTTCTTTCGCAGCAGGGCAACAGATTCTCTTAGCAGTGCAGGGCAACCTTCTTCTTAGGTGGAGAGGGGACAATCAGTATCTTCAGTGGTCACCGATTCCCTCACTCGTATCATCTCTCTCTTAGCGTAGGCTCTCTTCGTCAGGCGCGCTGAGAGGTTTGATCTCGAACATCCTCTTGTTTACATGGAATGCCTTTCCATGTCGAAGAGGGACTCCTTTACCTCCATCACCGCCAATCACGGGCATCAGTATCCCAGAGATCCTCCAAATGCTCCATTTTCCTTGAAGGATTTGTTCCTACATTCGGGCAGAGTCTGCTGTGAGACAACCTCGGCCCAGTTCGATTTCTTTTTCTTCAATGATCGCGGCCATTACGATCAATTTCGCTGACAGTTGGTCAAAGTCGCCAAATTTGATGTCTATGCATTTGGCAACGATGTCCAACAATTTGTGGTAGTCCTCCTTCATCACCTTCTTGTTAGTGTGTAGACTATCTTTTCAAGCATAGTCGGTCTTGGCTACTTCCTTCCAAGCGACCAAGTCAACATCGGCTTCATTGATTTCTTGTGCTCCTTCCGCGTGAACGAGCCGTGTTCGCCAAATCCTTGGCGGTGATGATGAACTCCTTCCCGTGAACAGAGGATTTGATCCCTTCATCGTGAATCTCGGCATTCACGTAGAAAGCGTGCGACCTCTTCCACATAGGTCATCGGAAAGTCCATTGTCGAGAAATGGTTTTAGCCCCAAGTCGTTTCGAAGTTTTTCGATCGATCTTCTTTATGAGGGCATCATTGGACCCTGTTTGACCATACCCTCGAAATCCAAAGTAGACTGGTGTGGATTTGCTTTCCTAGCTTGACAAAATTATGAGTGGATGCCATTTTTCAAGTATTTCACCGAATGAAACTTAGAAAGTGATTTGAAGATTGATAGGGTTTTTGAGAGAGTTTTTGCCTTTGCTTCGAGAGAGAGAAGTGAGCAGTTTTTGGTAATGTGTGAGAGAAACGAGACGAAAATGGTTTAAGTATGGTTCCCGAAAGGGCGTGCGGGTGGTTTTTGAAATGTGATCGAAATCAATGGCTTAGATTTTGCACGCCGATTAGCATTTAATGTCTCGTATTTAATGCGACAACATTTATATCCAATCATAAGCTTGGTGTGCAGCTTTTGCCTGACACGTCATAATTATCTTGACGTCATTCTTAAAAACATTCCCGCTTAGTAAAAACGACAGCGTTTTTGTCCCTTTGCTCATAAATGACTCAAACTTATCCCTTAGTTGATTTAACTCTTCTTCTCACAGTTCTCCTAGTGACTCATTTGTCACCTAACTCGGTACAAAATTGTCTTTTCGATATGGTGATTCACTTAGCTGATTTGAGAGTTCAAACTCTTTTTCCCTTTTCGTGTTTCATTTCTTTTCTTTGAGTCTTCGAGTGTCGGCTCACTCAATTAACCCTAACTCATGCTTGAGTTCTTCAAATCTTGACTCACATAATGGTTTTGTGAATATGTCACCAACTGTTTATCGGTTGAAATATATTCCAAGATGATGTCCTTCTTTTCAACATGATCTCTTTGAAGTGATATCGACATCAATATGCTTTGTTCTTGAGTGCAACACAGATTTTGAGTGATTGCAATTGCACTTGTGTTATCACACATGATTGGAATTTCCTTTTCTTCAACTTCATAGTCTCTCATTTCTTTGTGTCATCCATAGGACTTGGGCACAACAGATTTGCCCGCAGCTATGTATTCTGCTTCAGTTTGTAGAGGTGGCTATTGAATTTTGCTTTTTGCTAAACCAAGAATTAGCTTTGTTTCCAAGCATTTGACATGTGCTCGAGGTGCTCTTCCGTCAACTCTACATCCATCATAGTCGAGTCCGAATAGCCAATTAGCTTGAATCCACCTTCCTTTGGATACCATAAGCCAACTTCGCTTCCTTTCAAATATCTCAAGATTCTCTCGTCGTGATCATGTGGCTTTCTTTTGGAGCAGATTGAAATCTTGCACATACACCTACAACAAAGGTGATGTCCGGCCCGCTTTGTGAGATAAAGCAATGATCCAATAAGTGCTCAGATCTTGTTTGATCTACAGGTGCTTGCCATCCGCATCCATATCCATTTTCGATGATGTATTCATTGGTATTTTCACGAAGACTTCTCTTCCATACCAAATTTCTTCATTAAATCTCTCGTGTATTTTGTCCGACTTATGAAGTTTCCATCCTTCATTGTTTCACTTGGAGTCCAAGGAGAATGTCGCCTCTCCCATCATGCTCATTTCGAATTTGCTTTGCATGAGGTTTGAAAATTTATCACACAGACTCTTTGTTTGTGGATCCAAAAATGATGTCATCCACATATATTTGAACAAGGTATGTTCTTCCTGTCTTGAATTCTCAAGAGTGTTCTATCCACTTTTCCTTTTGTGAATTCATTCTCAATGGGAAGTATGATAAAGTATCATACCATGCTCGGGTGCCTGTTTCAATCCATATAGAGCTTTCTTGAGTTTGTATACCTTATCTCCAAGAGTCTTCTCTCAAATCCAGGAGGTTGTTCAACATACACTTCTTCTTCCAATAAACCATTAAGGAATGCACTCTTTACATCCATTTGATATACAATGAAATTCTTGTGAGTCGCATAGGCTAGAAACATTTTTATAGCTTCCAATCTTGCACGAGGGCAAATGTTTCATCAAAATCTATCCCTTCTTCTTGGCAATATCCTTTGACTATTAATCTTGCTTTGTTTCTTACCACGTAACCTTCCTCGTTCATCTTGTTTTTCGAACACCCATTTAGTGCCAATAACATTTTGATGGGTGGGTCTTTGAACTAATTCCCATACTTTATTTCTTTCAAACTAATTCACTCTTCTTGCATTGCTTGAATCCAATATGTGTCATCCAATGCTTGTGACACATCTTTAGGCTCTATTTGTGAGATAAAGCATGTGAACATAGCTTCTTGTTGAGTTCGGATCTTGTTTTGATACCTTCTCTTATATCTCCAATGACTAGTTCGGTGGATGGTCTCTCGGCCATCTTACATCAGGTTGGAGTAAGTTAGCTGGATTCGATCGTCTTGCGGCTATGTTGCTTTGGTCTTCTCCGTCATCACTTAGCTGCAGATTTTCCATTTGTATTTGAGACTCAACTTTCTCATCTTCATCCGAGTTTATAATTCCACTTCAGCTTCAAAGATAGGGACTCTTCCGCATGGTTGGTTGATTCAACTTATCATTGATTCTTCCATGTCTTCTCCATTTACATTTGGCTAATAAAACACCACATGAATGGATTCCTCTGTAACCATAGTCCTCTTGTTGTGTACTCTGTAGGCTTTGATTTGGTGAGTATCCCAAGAAGATACCTTCATCGACTTTAGCATCAAAAGCCTTTAAATTATCTTTGCCATTGTTATGGATGAAGCATTTACATCCAAATATTCTAAAATATGCAATATTTGGTTTTCTCCCGTCCAAATCTCATGGGGAGTCTTTGTCGACTATCTCATTTATCATGCATCTATTTTGAGTGTAGCATGATGTGTTTATTGCTTGAGCCCAAAATCTTTTAGGTAGCCCCGTGACCTAACATGGTCCTTGCCGCTTCTTTGAGAGTTCTATTCCTTCTTTCTACAACTCCATTCTCTTTGTGGAGTCCTTTGCAGAGATAATTCATGACCAATGCCATTTTCAATACAATCGAGTTATTATGCTATTTACAAACTCGGTTCCTTTGTCGAGATCTTATTTTGATAATGGTTTGACTTTTCTCATTTTGAATCCTCTTCATTTGTGGTAGTTTCGTAGAGTTTCTTTCTTCTTACACATGAATATTGTCCATGTATATCTTGAGTAGTCATCTACTACCACCAAGGTGTATTTCTTCCCACTTATGATATTTGGTTCAACTGGACCAAATAGATCCATATGTAGCAGATGCAATATTCTTGTTGAAGATGGACATGTCTTTTCTTTGAATGATGATTTGATTTGTTTTCCCTTCGACACGCGTCACATATACTCTCCTTCTTGTATTCTCGAGTCCGAAGTCCTTCCACAAGATTGCTTTCGCAAGCTTGTTAATCGCTTTGAAATTCAGTGACTCACCTTCTTGTGCCACAACCAACTTGATTTTGTGGTTTTGCTAAAAGACAGTCTTTGGGTGTTGTAGTTGACCAATCCACGACATACATGTTCTTTTGTCCGCATCCTTGCAAACACAACTTCATTTGATTCAAAAGATCCTTGATTTGGCATATACCCATGTTAAGTCCAACATTATAACCCTTGTCACGAGTTGGCGATGCTTAGCAAGTTGAAGTTGAGTCCTTCAACATATGCAACATCGTGATTTCTAATCCATTTTTCTTGATGGATCCAATGCCTCTTATTTCTCTTGAGCTTCATTTCCTCCAAATATGACTTTTGCTCTTTTGACTTCCTTGAATTTTGTGATTTTTCTTGTTTCTGTCATGTGTCCGGGAGCAACCACTATCCATATACCAGGTTCCTTGGCACTCACTGTTCCTTGAACCCGCAAACAAGGAAGTTAAGTTTTAGGTACCCATATTTGTGCGGGTCCCGAGGGGTTAGTATTGTAAGATGATCCAACCAACCTATAGCCAATTGATTTAACTCTAAGGGGTTGCCATCTATCGTGCCATAATCATAATTAATTTTGGCAAATTGCTTGGGGATTCTAGGTTCATACAAATTGTCTCTTTTGTCTGTATGCTGTGTATGTGTTTTAGCAATTGCCTTCTTTGGGTAGTTGTGATATCTCCGAGTGTAGTGCCAGGTGCATATGTGTCTTTGATGAAAGCTCTTATACCTTTGGAATGGCCTTTCTTGAGTTCTTGGCCTTTGCCATTTGGGCTTATATTCCATAGGTCTTTGCGATAGTTCACATTATTCCAATCGGCTTGGCTTGGGTATTTTCTACCATTCCCATCATATGTGTTTGTTTTATAGAATTTCTGGGTTTTTGGTAGCTCTGTTTCTTCTTTACTGCAGTATTTCTGTTGGAGTTTGAGGAACTCGATTTGGATTTCTTCTCATTTGTCCTCTCAAAGACACTTAATCTGGCTGTTTTCCTTTTCCTTTATAACTAAGGCCAGTTTGTTTGTAATTGTGCTTTGGGATAAATGTGTGTGCACCATTTGGAGTTTTGGATTTTTGAGATACTTCATTGTTAGAAGATCCTTTTTCCAAAATCACTTTTGGAGCTTGACATAGCACAGAGGAATCAAATCCTAAGCCTGTCTTGTCTCCACATTCTCTTTGACTCATAATAAGATCATCCAATGATTTAGATGCCTTAGTGAATGAGGCAATCACATTTTGGTCATTTTCCCTCTTTTCTATAAAGCAGATTATTTCTCGCTATTAGCTTAAGCATTTTCAGTCTTTAAACTTTCATTCTCATCAGCCTATTTGACTTAGAGTACTCGGCTCCTTAGTCAACTGTGAGTTTGGCTTTGAGTAAGAGTTGTTTTCCTCATTTAGTAGTATGTGTGAGGATTTAATGTGTTCAAAATCTTTCATCATTTTGCCTAATGAAACATAAAGATCAGTGGGTGATGAAGTGTGTGTGTCACGATCACTATCACTAGAAACCGAGTGTGATGAGTTAGAGTGTACCTCATCTTCTTGGTCGGAGTTGGTCTTGCTCCTTGGACATCAAACAGGATCAAGGCTTCTTCTTCGAGTCACTTGAGTAGTCAACCACTCACTCTCAATCACCGTGTGTCTCTTGACTTGTTTGTTTTTGATCTCTGCATCCAACATTGCCTTTTTCTTTTCTTGTCTTATTTCTCGAAGACCTTTCTTTCTTCTTCATTCCTGTATTTGTTGACTACAGGATATGGGCAATCAATGGCATAGTGACCTGGTTTCCTACGGCCCAAAGATAGATTTTCAACCTTTTGATCACCTCTTTCCATTCTTGGATTGTCACCCTTTGATATTGACTTTTTGATGCTCTGTTCTCTTGGTTGGCCTATCTTCCCTTGACTTGGAGGGAGCCGAGTGTCTTCGGGAGGATTCGCCCCTTGCCTCTCTTGTAGTTCTTATTGAAGAACTTGTTAAACCTTTTAACCATCGGGTTATTTCCTCCGGGTCAATGACTTCTTTGACCTCGGCTCTCTTGCCATCCTTAACAATTAGAGAGCTATTTTGGGCACAACTCGCCTCCTCTTGGTCTTTTCTTCTCACTCAAATTCGTAGGCTTTGAGATCCGAGAATAGCTCATGGTTGGATGTCTTTGATAGGTCCATGGAGTGTCTCATGGCCATGACTTTCATATCCCACTCGGTTGGGAGACTTCTTAGAATCCTCATACACATTTCTTCTGTGTATATTCTTTTCCAAGTGCGAGATAGCTCGTTGGTAATTTCGTGAACCGAGTGTTAGGAATTTTATTGTTTAGATTTTGATGAATGCCATGTAAAACTTAGAATAGAAAGTTGGCTCCCCAATTCTTCTGTGTAAAATGTATTGTAACAATTAGAGTGGCCAAGTGAGTTAAGTCGCCTACGCCCAACATGCAAGAAGAAGACAATGAAGGCTTGAAGGAAAACTCTGTGAGAGACTTTGAGTCACAAAGAAAGAAGAGCACACGGGAACTCGATCAAGAAGTTAGTTTGAGATGCGGCTTGAGCAAGTGATTTGTGAGTAGCAAAGCGGCGCCCTGTGAAGAAGGCCGAGTCGCACGAGAAGCCGGTGAGTGATCAAGGCGTCTCTTGAGTCCCAAAGGATCAAGTCATTTGTTGTGATCAAGACTTGTATCGGACTTTGTTACCACTTTGTAAACCGATCATTACTTAGTGGATTCCTCCGGGAGTTGGAGAAGAGAGGAGTAGAAGAATTACCCCATCTTGAACCTCTATAAAAACCTTATGTGTCATTTACATTTCAAAGCATTTAAATATCTGCACTTTTAATTGCTTATATCTGGCGATAAATTTGCTATCCATTTGATAATTTATAAGTACTAAATCAATTTGTAAAAACTTGCTTAATCAAACTTAAGGGTGTTAAGTCTTCGTGAAAACAAAACCGAGTTGAGTCAATTTATAGCCCAATTTGAGTTACTCTATTAACGGCTCAAATTTGAAGTCTGTTGAGAGATTAACTCTCTTGAGTGACTAATTCGATTGTCCATCAAGGACAATTTGTGTAGAACTCTGTAGATTTAAAAGGCCTAAATCGAAAATTTGGTAAGGTTTATTCAACCCCTTCTAAACCTTACACTTACACCCCTTGGGACCTACACCGAGCATCCAATTGATCCGAGGTCTCTCCTACGATCATTTTGAAATTCTCAAATTTCAGACTGACCACCGATAATTTATTTTCCTTGATTTGCTCGAGCCTTCATAAATCAATGTTAGCTTGTCCTGCATTTCTTTAGCCGTTTTTGCGTGATTTGACTTTATTGAACATGGCTTTGTCAAGGTTTTGTAAAGAATGTCCTTGGCCACATTGTCCAGGTTATATCTTTTTTGTCATTATTTGTCCATGCGGCTCTTGGTTTTTCAACCATATGGTCTAGAGCAACATCCTCTTCACCTTCAATTGCAGCTCTCCTTACAAATTGTGTTCACTTTTAAAATTTGGTGGCCCATCCTCTATCACTATCCACATCTCATCATGTAATCTTTGATAGATGAGCATGCATGCGAATTTTCCAATCATCAAATTCTTCAATTGTGAACATAGGGATGCGTGCAAATTTGCATCCATGATAATAACTTCTAATGATAAAAAGAGTTTTGAAAACCTTAAGTACTAAAACAGACTTTGAAAAATTTGGAGATCTAGTTCAAGAACGGTGCGGAAGGCTCAATGAACCAACCGCTCCGATACCACTTGTAGGTCCGAGGGGTGTGAGTGTAAGGTTTAGAAGGGGGTTGAATAAACCTTACCAACTTTTCGATTTAGTCCTTTTAAATGTTGAGTTGATTCTACACAAATGTTGTGTCCTTAGTAGACTGACTAATTGGTTAATCGGTAGAGTTAGTCACTCAACAAACTCGATTGAGTGTTGATAGAATAACTCGAGTTGTTAAGATTAAAGACTTAGTTCAACTGTAGTTTGTTTTATTGGAAGACTTAACACCCTTAAACTTGGTTTAGTACTTAGAGATTATCAAATGGATAGCAAATTTATCAGAAGAGTTAAATAAATAAGATGCGGGGAATTAAAGTCTTTGAAATGTAAATGACACGATAAGTTTTTATAGAGGTTCAAGATGGGGTAATTCTTCTACTCCTCTCTTCTCCAACTCCTGGAGGAATCCACTAGGTATTGATCAAGATATTGAGTGGTAGCGGTCCGGATACAAGTCTTGATCACACGGTGACTTGATCCTTTGGGACTCGATGCCGAGATGCCTTGGTCACGCACTTGGCTTCTCGTGACGACTCGCCTTCTTCACAGACAAGTTTTGTCTTGCTACTACTGCCCACTTGCTCAAGCTCTTTGGATTTGATCACGAAGCCCTCCAAAACTTGAGACTCGGTTCGACTTGAACCTTCCTACAATCCTCCGTGGAATGTAGACCCCTTGATTCTTCAATAATTTCCCCTTCAACCGATTGAAGTTATCTTTCCTTCACAGTGAGTGTTGGATTGATTTCCTTCGTAGTTTAGGCTTGAGGATTGAACTTGAATGATTTGAGAATATTTTTGGTTACAGAGATTGCTTTTCTAGCTCGTATTTGGTTTTTAAATGTCAAGGTAACCAACATTCTCTCAAATAAACTCCTCACCTTTTATAGTGTTCTTTTGAAAATTTGCCCGTTGAAGAGATATGCTTATTCTCCAAAGACACTTGTGGTCGTTGGCTTGTCTTGTTGCGATCCTTGGAATTGCCACTTCCTCGTATGAATTGTTCTTTAGCTTTTCGTAGTTCGACATGGTGCGATGCTTCCCATTGGTTTATTCCTTTTGCACGCTTCCGGGGACTAAGCACTTCAAGAAAGGTAGCATGGAGGTATTACTTGTTTAAGTAATTCTCTTGATTTACGGCAACGGATCTCTTTCGATTATCTCGACTTGACTACATTTCCTTGCTTTCCCAGGTGACTTAGAGTCGCCTTCCAATCATTGGATGACTCTTTCCGTCACTTCAATTTGAGACTTGGCTATCTTGAGTTGACTTGACCGATACTTTACTCACCGCATCTCGTTGTACTTTCAATCGAGTTCCGTCTTCTCTTCTTTGCCATACTCGGTTGTCTTGCAATGAGTCTTCCTTCTAGTCTCCGATTGTTTTCTTGCATGTTTAGGCATAGTCGACTTAACTCGGCTTGACCAGCCCTATTTATTACAATGCGTTTTACAACAAAAATGGGGTGCCAACTTCCTATTCTAAGTTTTACATGGCATTCATCAAAATCTAAACAATAAATTTCCCAGCAGGATGGTTGAGATTAGTTCATTGTGTCTCACCTGTAGAGACATGGGCTAATCTCAACCATCCCTACTATTATTCAACGGGTGTGATTTAATGGATAAAAAATATATTAAAACATTAATTTAATCAACATAAGGGTAATAGAGTAAAATAACATAACAAAATTTATAGGGGGAAGATCAAGTGAGACCATGTCTCTAGGTGAGACACAATGGACTAATCTCAACCATCCCTCACTATTATTCAATGGGTGTGATTTAATGGATAAAAAATATATTAAAACATTAATTTAATCAACATAAGGGTAATAGGGTAAAATAACATAACAATGTAGTTATAAAAATAGAATCAAATCTCTTTCTCTCTCATCCATCTCTCAAATCTCATGTCTCTCTCTCTCTCTCTCTCTCTCTCTCTCTCTCTCTCTCTCTCTCCATCCCCCACTATATATAGGGGGGAGGATCAAGTGAGACCATGTCTCTAGGTGAGACACAATAGACTAATCTCAACCATCCCCTACGATTATTCAATGTGTGTGATTTAATGGATAAAAATTATATTAAAACATTAATTTAATCAACATAATGGTAATAGGGTAAAATAACATAACAAGGTAGTTATAAAAAATGGAATCAAATCTCTCTCTCTCATCCATCTCAAATCTCAAATCTCTCTCTCTCTCTCTCTCTCTCTCTCTCTCTATCTCTCTTTCTCTCTCACGCACATGCACACACACACACACACACTTCTCTCTCCATCTCTCCTATCTTTCTCGTTCCTCCATTAACGCAAATGGAAGAACTCGAAGCGTGAAAAAAAACATGAAGAAGATGCAATTTATGTTTCAAATGAAAAACAATGATGAAGAATCGAACTCGTTTATATTTAACCTACACTTTATAAACTGATTTTACGAGAGAAAAAAATTGTGAAGAAGATGATGATTTCTATTCCAAATGAAGAAACAACCATGAATAAGACGATGAATCGTGTAGACATCAATGGAGAACTTGAAGCGGCCATTAACATAAACTCTTTAAAAACTGTAATTTTCGCGAATAAGACGATGCATAGATACTTATGAAATGATGTATAAGTACTTATGAAACGTTGCATAGATAATTATGAAACGATGCATATATCTGTAGGATATTACATATTTGAAAATATGCAACAAAATATGGATTATCCGAAAACTATCTATGCAAACAAAAAAACCTAATATGTAGTACAATATACCCAACTATGCAAGACGTCATAAACTATGCAACAAAATCAACTAACTATGCATTATCTAGAAACTATCTATGCAGTGTGGAATAACTAAATATGCAGTACATTATGTAACATCCCATTTTCATAATTTCCAAAAGCAACATCCCATTTTCATAACTAAATATGCATTATATTGAATCTATTTATGCGAGTGTAGAATAACTAAATATGCAAAGACGTTATATTCAATTCGTATTGTTTTTCGTAAAACAATGCCAACAAAACAACTAAATATGCATTATTTGATGTCTAATTATGCGATAGAAGAACCCTAACTATCTTGTAAAATAAAAATATTTGGAAAGAAAACAGGTTCCTTAAATTCCGCCACAAATTCCTATAGCATTCAATCTCGGCCCATATAAACCCGTTGGGACCACTAATTTGAATTACAAAATTACCACTTTACCCTTAAATTGGCGGAAATAAGGGAAATTACAAAAAAAAACCGAATTAATCACATCCCTTCATTTTTTAAGATTAATTGGTAAGATGAGTCCACATTGTCTCACCTAGGAAGGGTGATCTCATTCAAACAAATTATATATATATATATAAATATATATATAAATATAAGGGATAAATCTAATGAGACCAAATCGGCGCAGAGATCAGAGGAACCGATCTTAACCATTGCAACTAATGCACGAGTGGCTCATATTTAAGACCAAAAAACATAAATTAATAAAAATTATTCATATTATGGGTATAATAGACAAAACATCACAAATATGGATAATTGTAAATAAAAATTGATTACAAATTAGGAATCTCAATATGGTAATTGATTTTCATCAATTATAATATAAGCTTTTGGTTAAGAAACGCAACACAATATCAAAATTCCTATCTTGCACATCCATAATTCTTTCACAAAAATCGCGGAAAAATTTAACAAGAACACAAAATCATAATTTGAGGACCATAGAAATATTGACATCCCTATTTTTGTGTAGAAGGAGACAAGTTGTATAGTCTCAATCGGTGGCGGAGGGGCACCCCGGGCCCTGGCCCACCCCATTTAAAAATTACCAACGACTAGTATATTAAAAAAATTGTATTTGTCTTTGTAAAAATCACAAGCCGCCCAGGGTCATTAAAAAAGGCCCACCCCAAGGAAATAAAACACGCCACACACTCGCTTTATAGGTAGCCTTTAGTCCAACCTATTACCTTTACTTTTGAAATGATTAATTAAAAAACAAAGTAAAACAAGAAGGGAAAGACAAAATGCAAAGAGACAAGATGAAAACCCTTATTCTCAGAACTAAATGGAGAAACGAGGAGAGAGAAGATTGGAGGCAAATGGTTGTCGGACAATCGCACGGAGCCGTAAATCGGTTACGTGGTGAATCGGGTGACCAACTCGGAGAGCCCGCGAGAAGCCGAGAATCCTTTTCCGATTGGACCGTGGTATTTTTCTTTAGTTTTTTTTTTGCTTTTTATTTTTATTTTTTATTTCGTTAGATTTATATATTTGTTTGTCGGTTTGTGTGTTTATAATGGTGTGTTCAATCTTTAGAATTTGTTAGAATTTGTTTGTAAATTCGTATAGTGTGTTGCAATTTATTTATTTTATATTTATTTGTACTAGTTGTATGTCTAATTTTAAAATTTTGGAAGATATGAGTTATTAAGTAGACAATGAATTAAAAAATTGGGCACTTTAGAATTGAACATATGATTTTAGGTATGAATTGAAAATTGTGATATTAGTCTTTTGACAATTAGATATTGAAAATAAGTGCTTAATATTTGAAGTTTTCTTGAAATAAATTTTATAATGGAATTTATTAAATACATTACTTTCAGAAAAAACTATGGCTACACAACAACCTCCTTGCAAGAAAGGCAAAATTACATTGCACTCTTTCTTTCGCCGATAAGAAATACACAAAATGAGGCATCGAATAACCACCAAGATACTCTCCCAATCGAAAATCAACAATCTTCTCCTTGATTTGAAAATCAACAATCTACTCCAAATTTATCTTATGAAATTGAGCGGGATCCAGGAAAAATGAGAAGAATATGTGATTGGCCTCTTGACAAAAGAGGTGAAGTAAGACGATCATATTTGATGCTTGGGCCTTTCCAACCAAAACTTCATTATTATAAAGGCCGTGAATATAAAGATAAAACTCGTCACTTTCAGCCTAGTTGGTTTGATGAATTTAATTGGTTGGAGTATTCTTGTCATACACACAAGGCCTATTGCTTTCCGTGCTTTCTTTTTGGAGAGAATATGCATACGTCTTCCCCTTTGGCTTTAGTGAGTGATGGGTTTGATAATTGGAAGAGAGTTCACCAAGGCAAAGATTGTGTGTTTCTTAGCCATATTGGTTCATCATCTTCATCTCCTCACAATAAGTGTGTAACATGCGCAGACTCTTTGATGAGGCCATCTCAACATATTGATAAAGTGATTGAGAAAGCTAACAAAGAAGAAGTTGCAAGAAATAGATTGCGCTTAAGGACAACAATTATGACTGTTCAGTGGCTAGCATTGCAAGGTTGTGCTTTTAGAAGTCATGATGAGTCTCAAAAATCTTTTAACCGTGGAAATGTGATTGAAATGATTAATTATACTGCAAAGTGGAGCACATCTGCCAAAGATGTTGTAATGGATAATGCCCCAAAAAATGCCAAATATACTTCTCCAGACACCCAAAAAGAAATTTTGGCAATAATAGTTAACAAAGTCCGCCGTATGATATTGATTTTCTTTGTCAAGCATTTCAGAAGGAATCAATTGACATATTATCTGCACTTGGATATGTGTCGACTACAAAAACTCTTCTTCAGAGCCGAGAGAGATGAAGGTGGGGGAAATTGCTTCAAGAAGTAGAAGATTTTTGTTTAAAGCATGAAATCATTATACCATACATGAATAACAACATGGGTCGTAAAGAAAGCAAATGAGTGTTGAACAATATTACAACTTTGAATTTTTCAACCAATCCATAGATTTTCAATTGGCAGAGTTGAACTCGAGATTTAATGAGACATCGGTTAGACTATTTGAGTTAAGTGTCGCATTGGATCCAAAAAATTCCTTTGAATCGTTCAATGCAGATAATATTTATAAGTTGGCCGTGGAATTTTATCCTGATGATTTTGAGCAACGTGAGATGAATGTTTTGAAGAGTGAATTGCAATTTTATCATGCTCATGTAGTTCATAATCCTCAATTTCAAGTGGCTACTCTTGCAAATTTGTGTAACAAGTTGGTGGAAACAATAAAAGCGGAGAACTACAAGATGATAACAAGATTGATTCGCCTTGTATTAACATTGCCTGCTTCTACAGCCACGACTGAGAGAGCATTCTCGGCAATGAAACATGTGAAGACTGCGATTCGCAACAAAATAGATGATGAATTTCTAGCGGATAGCTTGACAATTTTTATCGAAAGGGAACTTATTAGCACAATAGATATAGATTCTGTTATTGATGAATTTGCTAAAGTAAAAAATCGTCGTGTCCAACTAATCTTTTAGCCTAATGTACTATACTTTGAGTAGTTGTAAATTTGTAATGCTTTGAAGTTGACTTTTTTTTTTTTTTTACTATTTTGAAAAATTGGAGGTTACATGATTTTTGAATTTTCATTCCGACCCCCCCTTCTACGTCCAGCCACGCCATTGGTCACAATATTCTAATATTCTTTGAATAAGCAATAGCATGGAGAATATTATCGATGATTGCATTGGTGAACTCGAACAAGGTATTTTCCACCCAAATCCTCTCTTCTAATTTTTTTTGCATGTTTGAGATGGTGCATTAATAGTTAATAATTATTGCGTATATTACTTTAAGATGATGACTAATTGAAATATGAATTACTAGCATATGCAACTCTTAATTACTATTTATGTACATATTTCACAATAATTATTTGAGGAAATTATACTAAACCTCCCATGTACTATTCATGTTTTTACACTTTATCATATAAATTATTTTTTGTTACACTTTACCATATGAACTATGTAAATTTTTACACTTTGCCCTATATGGACAATTTTGTCTCGAAATTTTTATTTTTCTTAGAATAATGACAATAGTTCATTATGGTCATCACACTTATCATGTTATCGTATATAAAATTAATATTTCATTAAATTCAATCCTTGTTTCAACGAAATGTAGCTACATATTCTTAGTCAATTTTTGGGTTGTTCATCACATGTATAATTTTTCGACTGCTCCTTACACTCAACCTTAATAGACATCGCATTGATTCATATCAACACGACAAAAAGGCACAAAGTTGCAGCAAAAAAAAAAAATCGCCGCTAAGACATTAGTGACCAATCTTAAGCATTCGTTACTAACCAATTAAAAAAAATATGACTTTAGTCAGTTAGTGATGAAAATATTCGTCAGTAACCAGTAATAATCAACTACATTCCAATCAAGCAATGTATGAATTTAAGAGATTATTAATTTTTATTCGGAATATAATGAACCATTTTTATTATTTAAAAAAATAAAATTTTAGGGATAAAATTGTCCCATATAGGGCAAAGTGAAAAATTTTACTTAGTTTATATGGTAAAATATAACAAAAAATAGTTTATATGGTAAAGTGTAAAAACACGAAAAGCACGTGTGGTTTAGTGTAATTTTCTCTAATTATTTACGCATATGTAACTATCATTTATGTATACAAACAATACAAATTGTTGCATGTGCTAAGATTGAACGCTTGTTTATTCGATAAACACGTAATTTATATAATTGAAACATTCTCGAATAGTTTCACGAAAGCAAAAATTATATTTAGGACATTTAAGCTGCGTTGTTAAATCAATAAAAAGATGTAAATTATTTTTTGGAACATTGCATTTTTTTGTTCGGTGTCCGCTTAAATGTAAAGGCAATTACTACAAATTTGAATTAATAATGATACGTAAATATAAATAAATATATGCATGACTTTTAAGGTTTGATGCTTAAATAAAAGCATACCACTCGCAAATATATTATTCTTTCACGACATCAAGACAATGGATCTCTTAAGCTTTCTTCAATTCTTGTCCACGCATACCCCTTTGACATTCGATTTCAATTATTTTGGAATGACTTGTCGGTACCACCGACCGAGACAACTTTTTTCACTTGGTAGTCTTCATTTCACTTCACACAAGCTGCGGGTCTTCTTTTCGATCTTGATCGAGTCTTTTAATCTTCAACTTAGTTGACTCCAACTCAACTTATACAACCTTATCTATTACAAGTTGAATTACAATGAAAATGAGGTGTCAACTTCCTAATCTAAGTTTTACATGATATCATCAAAATCTATACATAAATTTTCTCAACATCTTGATTCTGATGACAAAGGTTCATATAAGATCATTGGAGCCAAGGGGCTCATCTTCATCAACACCGTAGTCCGCGAGTTGGCTAGGGTAGGCTCCACATCTTGATATTCTTTAATTGGTAGTGTCTCTTCACGATTCTGATTCTCGCCACTACCTTATTCTCTTTCCTCCTGATCATCCCGAGCAGGGTCTTCAGCGTGGCGAGCTGCGGTGGTCCCTCTGCAAAGATCTCTGCGGCTTGATGTCTTAAAGTGTTTGGGCAGCTTCATCCACGAGAGCCAGAGGACTTCCGGACAAATGAATTTCTTCAATAGCGAAGCCCCAGAGGGAGAAGGGAGGGCGACACCCTCTTGCAAATGAAAGGGGGCGACACTCTTTCAGGCGGTCGATCTTCTTGCTGGTCTCCGGCGCCTCAGCCTGCAGCTTGAGATCCACCGTCACGTGCTTGCGATCGGGTTTGCATCCTTCGTGTACTTTGGTTGTTCCAACAGACGACGCGAATATGATGTTGTTTTTTTGAGCAGATTACCCAAGTCAACTGAGTTGACCAAAATTCTCTTCCCGAGATAGAAGTATTCGAGCTAGTCCTCTTCCCGAGGGGAAAGTCTTCTCGTCTTCTGCTCCTTCTACTACTAACTCTTTCGATTTGGAACTTGCCTACACACACGCGCAAACATTAGAAGGCCCCGGGGGTTATCCCAGGGAGGCTCCTCCGACGCTCAAGTCAATATGGTGAATGAGAGAAAATTAAGACAATAAACAAATACTAAATGCATAGGAGAATAATTAATTATGAGTTAATTACTTATAGTTAACAGGAGGGACCTTTTTATACCTTGCAGATGGGCCCCATGGGCCGTGCAAGAGAATTTGGCCTATAGGCAGTTCATGTAGGAGAAAACGACTGCTTGGGCCAAACTTGGACTCCTTTGGGCCGGTTTAAATATCAAGAGCCCATTGGACAATTAATATTAAATAAATAAAATATAAAATGAATTATATTTAATTAAATTATGAAATACCATTTTTGTCCCCAACAAAACTCTATCTCTTAGTGTACTTTGCCAAATCTATTTAACATAAATAAATTAAAAAAATTAACTTCAATGACAATATATTTTTTAAAAGTAGACATTAATTAAATTTATTTTATAGATGAATAATACCGAGAAACATGATCAAATTAATACTTGCTTCTAAATAAATTTTTTTACTTATTTAATTGTTTTAAATTTTCGGATGACAAAGTGCAAAATTATGCAAAATTTAGATAATAAAGTAAAAAAACAATTTAGCACGTGATGGATCGCGACGAGATATTCTGCCGCTGGTGGGCTCCTAGGGTTAAAGTTCGAAACCCACGAAATTTATATGGGTTAACAAAAAAAATAGATTAAATAGAAAAAAATGTTAAAAAACAAAAAGGACCATTGTTCGAGAGGGTTTAATGTTCTTATCCTTGATTAAAATAATAGACCGCGATCAATCAAAAGACATTAAGGTAATATAATATACTGCATATGTAATATGCAATTTGATGTTTTCAATTCAATCAAAATTGGTTTGTCAATTAAAAGACATTAAGGCATAATATATTGCAGTATTGCACCCTCAAGAAAGGTATACATGATTTGATTGTTTGAATTCAATCAAAATTGGTGTCAATTAAAAGACATTAAGATATAATATATTGCACCCTCAAGAAAGGTATACATTTGTTAGCCACAAACTTTAGGGTTAGTCTCTTATTAGGATCGTCTAACGGATCTAATTCGTTATGCAGGATCCAAATATCGGATCTACGGTCAATCAACATGCACAACCACTAACACCACAACAACAACATCCGTTGACCAACGCTAATACTTTTTAGGATGTATACTAATACTTTTCCAGAGGACTACTAATAATTTTTCTTGAGAAATACTAAAATACCTTTAATCGAAAAACCTAATACTTTTTCAATAAGATTATTACGTTTAAGGGGAATACTAATATTTGCGGGAAAAAACCAATACTATTCATGAAGATTACTAAAAAAATGCTAAGTGGGTTACTAATACTTTTTCGGTGATTACTAATACTTTTTCAAAGGAATTGCTAATACTTTTCTAGGAAAAAACTAATACGTTTTGAGAGTTATCTAATATTATTTCTTTGTCTAATATCGTCAAGGATTACTAAAACGTTTCGATGTACTACTAATACTTTTAGGAAAAAATAAATACTTTTAAAGGCCCCTAATATTACACAAATACCACCGGTCAGGAGATCTATGGCACCGCCCCAAAATATTATAAAAATACAACCTAGGACATGAAATTACAAAAAAGAAATCAGTCGGATGGATCCGTCTAACGGAAAGACCAATTAAATGGTCTAACCCAAGTTTTTGTACAAACTTTAAGGGGATATTTGTAACATATTAAAGATGTTTTTGTGGTTCTAAAAGACAATCGAAGTTTCCTAATTAGGCTAAGCATACGTAGCTCTTTATAACTATATATATCCGTTGAACGAATTTTGAGAAAAAGGAAAAAAAAAAGAAAAAAAAAACGATCGTATGGAAAATTGAAATTGTCACAAATTCTAGGGCTATGCACGATGACAAGATCTTGTTAGGAGATTCAAAAGTTTTTTAATTGTCAGGTATTCAAATATTTCGAAAAATTGATATTTGGAATTGTACCATAGGTAAAAGATATTTATACCCATCTTGTCTAAATTAGGGATGGTTTGGTATGGAGATTTAGTTATAATAGCATGATTTAGTTCTAAGAGAACCATAAATTATTCATACTTTAAGACAAATTAAAAGGGGATAATCAACATGAAATTACTAAACTAAATCCTACAGTAATTGTTTAATCCATCAAATAAAAATATAAATTACATATGACATTTATTGACATAATCTATCAAATTAAAAGATTTTCTCGCAAATCAAATATGATTTTTTAATTTAAGTTATTGAGTGTATTTAAAAATTAATATGATGACAACCAATTTGTGATAAATAATTAATATGATGTAACTCTTATTAATCAAATTCATAATCAATTATTCATTTGATATATTGATAAAGAATGCCAGATTTTTGATATTTCTAGTATTATGTTACATATATATAGTACTGAATTTCAAAGATATGTAGCATATTCAATATAAAATTACAAATAAGATACAAATAATATATGTTTATTTATAAAAACTCTTTTAACCCTAGTCTAATTTGGTCTTTGGTTCGAAATCTTGTTCTCGAAAAATCTCCAAAATCGTAGTGGAAAAGTTTTCTGAACAGTTTCGTTCAGGATAAAAAAGTCAACGAATATTTTTAGTTCGAATATATTTCGGTTCTGTTTTGATAATCGATTTCTAAGTCCCGTGACGCTAACAAATTCTAGTTTCTTATACATCTTAATGCATGTCGTCTGCAGATAATCGAGCAGACACACACACAAAAATAAAGAAAAAACTTTCAAAGTTCAAAGTCGTAAAACAACTAGCTAGTTAGTCCAACACAATTTTGCAGCAACTCGTGGATAGATTCAAAGAAATTAGCTTAATTTTAATTATAATTTATTATTAATATTTAATTTATTTTATAAAGAAATCGCGAACGATGTCAAAAGAAAGCGCATTCGCCTCGACATGATGTGCACACGGGACGAAGCATGATGATATGATATTGTTGGAATTTTTATTGATTTCCCGTGTAGATATACATATATAATTACAATTATATTATGGGCTATCTAATTTAATGGAGCCAATTAAGTGGTCTAGATTAATAGGTATCTAGGGATATCTATTGGGTATGAGCTTTGCAATGTGTAGAGACTCCAATATTAGTTAATTAGCATTTATGAGCTTCTAATTAACCTAAGTATATAAAGAACTCCTCATTAGGATTTGCCCCAAATCAAAAAGTCGTCACTCTTCTCCTCTTTCCCTTCCCCATCTTGAGAGAGACCAATGAAGTACTAAAGGATTTGGATGTGGAAGACGCTAACCCATTAAGGATTCATAGGCGTCAACACGGATCCGAGGTATTGATTGTCATATATACGGATTTAAGGCACGCTTTGAATTTAGATTCAATTTTATATTTATTTCTTGATAACTCACGTGATGATTCCGGGGTATGAATTAATTCTAACAAGCGGTATCAGAGCCCAATCATCTTGAATTATCGAGAAAAACTTAGTTCTTACTTCTGTTATTGTGATCGGTTTCTCATATATAGAGAAAAGAGATCGGAATTTTATGACATCTTGAATTCCCATTTATTTAATTGTTATCTATTGAATTCAAGAAATTATAAAATCATGAATTTGGATTTTAGCATGTATTCGGATTTCAGTTTAATGATTCAAAATCAATCCTTTTGGCTTGTTCAAGTGGTCAGATTCAGAATATTTCTTTTTGAAATCCTGTTTTGGTTTCTGTTTTCTAATGATGGATTCAAATTTACCCACCTCATCTCTGCCATCCACACAACAACCCAACAAAACCCACCATCCAAGAGCACCACAATTTATTCACCACAAAAAAAGGGAAAATTGCAAAATTGAACCAAGATCTGATTTTCTTCTTCCGTCGGCATACACCTATCTCCGCAAGGTCACAATTCGGAACGGTCGGGCGGGCACTTGAGCGCGGCAGATAGGTTAGTGTAGGGTCTCCACGTAGTTTGCTTCACGACTGTATGTAGTCGCGCGGTGGCCGGCCGTCTGCGTTTGGAGCTCGTCGATGAACGGTGTCGGGGTGAAAAGGGTGACTAGTTATACATATATATATATATATATATATATATATATGACATGTTTGTTTGGAGAAGATGGCTTTATTGCAAAGAAATAAGGAATTTTGGGGTCAATAGCAATTTTCAGAAAATTGGGCCTTTGTTGAAAATCAGTTTTGTTTTTGTTTGTGGCCGACATGGCGAGGTGGTGGCGTCCTCTCCGAATGGTTTTGCCGGCGAAAGTCTGGCCGGCAGATTGTTAAAGGATGTTGGTGATGGGACGGCTTGGCAAAGGATGAGGATGATTTGGTTAAAGAAATTGGGCTTCAATATGGGATCACCTATACTTGATAATGTTTGATTGGGCCTAAACTGATATAAAGACCCCTCGAACAATATCTGGGCCTGATTTTGCGTTTTGATTTATGGGTTTAATTTAAAGTTCTATGCCTTATTTGATTAATCCAATTAAAAGTTAGATTTTGGGCCTGAAATTTTATTTTGTGTTTTTAAGTCTACATAAGGATTGAATCATGGACTTAAATTATTTTGGACCCAAAATTCAAGTAAGAAAATTTCGGATTATTAGTTTTGGCATTGAGATATTGGGTTATTAAGGAGTGAGTTATTTCAACCCATAAAGATTGGATTAATTTTTGAATTTTTATTCAAAATTATTCCGTAAAAAATTTGACTCAAATACGGGTAAAACCCAATAAAGAAAATCAAAGTTTGATTTTAAAGCCTCTTTGGTTTTCCAGGCTTTAAATCGAAATAAAGAATTAAGATTTGAGTTTAATTTATTTTGAACTCAATTTATATGGTTTAATTTTGGGTTTGAAATTTAGGATATTGAACTTGATTTAGCTTCGATTAACATTTAGTTAGATTTATGAACCAATCTGGTTATCTGGGTTATTAAATTTAAATAACAATGGATTTAATGTCTTATTTAGTTTCTTTAGACTTTAAATTCAAATAAGGTTAATTTTCAAAATCAAGTTCGTATAAAGTTAAATTGAGGCCTAATTTAGTATTTTAGGCTTTAAATTCAAATAAAGATGGATTCTAATCTTATGGTTGGAATTTACTTAATTGAGTTATGATGTTGGGATGAATTTATTCATACCCGTAAGGATTGAATTACATTTAAATCTGGGTTGATTTTAATACGATCCAAATTTAGTTATAATCGTGATACTTAATTTTTATTTTAGTTTTTTTAAATAAATGAGAGAATATATATAAAAATGAAAAAGAGTCGTCCTGATCACAGGCTGATCTTAATTTTTATTTTAGTTAGCGAATCTTATCTTTATATTTTGAGATAAATTGAAATAGCATGTCGCCATAGTGACCTCTGTTACTAAATTTATTTTGAAATATTTGATTCAAGCAAAAGATTTGCGATTTGTTTATATCTATGCGGATAATAATCGGCCCAAAGGAAGGTTATTGTCTGGCCAGATGATAGACATATAAGGCAAAATCAGGATTATATTTGATGTCTGATATTTCATTATAATTTAATTGAAACAATATGTTGCCAAAGTAACCTCTATTGTGTAGATTTATTTATTTTGAAATATTAAGATGTGTATGTCTATTATTTACGCGAATAATGACCGGCCCAAAGGAAGGTCATTACTTGGCCGAATAATAGACATACATGTGGTAATAAATATGTGATGGTTATTAAGTTATCCATGTAAACAATAATCGGCCCAAAAGGAAGGTTATTGTTTGACGGACTTATTGTCGATTTGATTACTACATTTGAGAGTACCACTTACAATTGATGCCCTTGTCCAAAGATCGAACATCAACGTTGTGCTAGGTATCTCAAGATGGGCCCACTATCATTTTCTAATGTCATGCATTTATGAATTTCCTGTTATTATGTTATGACATGATCAAGTGTGAGAATTTTTAATTTTATTCCCTGAATTAAATTTCTGCTTGTATTTCTAAAGTACCTGTCTGAACTTTTTTAAACCCATTTTTAACGAATTCAAAAAAAAAATGGAAAAATTAAAAAAAGAAGTATTTTCGAGTTCTAATAATTTTCAAAAGCTTCTTTTATCGATCATTAGTGATATGGATTTTATTATCTTATCTCACTGTTTTAAATTTTTGGGGCAGTATGTTTGAGGAGGTTAGTGCTGAGGAGTTCCTTAAAGATATTGACTGAAATAAGTATTATCTCAACTAATCTTGTTTCAATAAGGTTACAAATAAAAATGGAACATACGGGAGTACATTAGGATGTGTCTTTCTCGCTTCAAAGTAAAGTTCATAAAGTTAGAATTCTCTATGATTTTATTCAGTTTCTTGTACAATAAGGATATATAGTTGGTAACAACATCTTAAAGATTAAGATGACTCTTCGGAGATCATTTCTCATTGTGCGAGGAAAAAAAATAAAGTTTGAGCGAGATAACACTAAGAGTACTCACTTAGCATTTTCTTCCTCAGGATATAGATATAAAGGTTGAAACTGGGACACCACAAACAGAATGTACAAGAAACGGGATAAGGAATTTACCTATTACATCTGCAAGAAGGGTGGATACATGACAGAAATGTCCCAAGTAAGTATGTCGTGTTAAAGTTTACTTCTCACTTCAATTATGTTTCATTTAGTCTTGTTTTATACCTAGACATGTTTTGTGGGTAGATACCGGTTATACTACTCACAAATATTTTAATGCTAAGTTATTTGTGGAGCTAATTACAAATTGATGCTGAAAGATGCATCTGTGAGGGTAATGGTAAAACAATTGTAGTTGAGACTATACGGATTTTGTCATTGATGATAAGTTATTGAATTTTGAAGAGACTTGTGCGATTTTGTTTCTATTTCCATTTTGTGCAAATTTTGGTTATGATTGTTCAATTTGGATATAGTAATTTTGCTCTATTTCAATATTCATGTTGGCTCTTTATCATTGATGATGTGATTGTCTCATTTAATGAAACTTTGCATGCTAGTTCACATGGTACAAAACGTATGAAATGATAAAAGAATTAAGAATGTGGTAAGAAGAATGATTAATCATACTTCCTTACTGAAAACTCTTGGAGAGAAGTACTAAGGATTACGACATTGATTTATTATAAGAGTTCTATACTAAGCAGTAGCTAGCTAAAGCCCCCTATGGATTATTAATATGTGAACATTCAATATTGGATATTTGCATATTTGGGGTTGTCCAATTAATATAAGGTTTTCGGCCTAATAAGGGAAATTGGACTCAAGAACTATTAGTTATTGCTTGTTAGATACTCCGTAAGGTCACTTGAGATGGGAAACTTGAAGGTTCTTAAGGAAGTTGAGTTTGTGGGGAGAATAAGGTTATAAACATTATCATGAAAGAGAAGTTTATTTTCCTCCTACAGTTGCAATTGACAATGATTAGGCTTTCATTCTTAACACTGTTCAATATGAAAATTCGGATTATCAAGATAATGTTAAGGAACTCCTTGACTGGATAAGATAATGTTTCAAACACTAAAGAGCAAACTTAACAACCTCAAGAATGGAAGCCATGAAAAATCTGATGAAATTCATGATGCCAATGACACTTTGGATCTCATCAAATTGCCTAAAGGTGTGAAAGCTCTTTGATCATTGATGAACATCAAGACCAAAGAGGTTCAAAGGCAGTGTTGAGAGATATACGGTTTGTCATATCGTCAAGAATTTCATTAAAAGGTAAACATTGATTATAAAGAAACTTTAATTTTAGATTTATTGAAAGATTCTTTAAAATCATTATGGTACTCGTGGCTCGTTTTGATTTTGGCATGTTCTCCTTTATGGTAATAATCATCGTTAACTTTATCTCATTTGGTTTTGAGATATAAAGTTGATGATTGTATATACCGTAGGTTTAGTGGGAGAGAATCTCACTGCTAAGGAAGTTAAGTTTGATTCTCAGTGTCCCAAGAATGAGTCAGATATATAAGATATACAAAAGAATAATTATATATTAGCTATGAGAGGTCTTTTGTATTTTCAAGTATGTACGCATCCGGATATAGCGTGCATAGTAGGATTATTAGACATATATTAACCCTATGATGGATCATTTGGAAGCAACCAATGAAGGGGTTGTAAAGTATTTACAGAGAATAAAGATTTATATGCTCACTTATCGGAAATCAGATCTTTGGGAGATCATTTGGTATTTCTGATTCCGATTTTATTTGATGCCAATAAAGTAAAGAAATCCAATTTGGGTTGTACTTAATTGTTAGTTGGATGAACTATTTTGGGAAAGTGCCAAGCAGACACTTATAGCTCATTCCACAATGAAAACTAAGTTTTGGCTTGTTAAGGGGCATCTTATCAAGGGACATGGTAGATATTGTCACTAGGTTGCATGTTAAGACTGGTATTAATATACCATTAGGATAATGTGACAATATCTTGGTCTTATCATATTCTAACAACAGAATTTCTTGAAGTTGAGGTGCACATAGACTTCAAGTTTCTTGTTGTTATAAAGGAAGAATTCAGAGTCATTAACAGTCTATAGAACATATTCAGACAAACTCCAAATGTGGCCACTCACCAAGGTTTTACCACCTAAGTGTTTTACGAGCATAATGCTCATATGTGTGTTGTACGGTTTTAAAGATGTGCATGTTCAGTGGGAGTTTGTATTTTGATGTTCTTCAAGATTGGATATATTTTGAAATTATCTTCTGCAAAATAAAGAATAAAGTTTTAGTTTTGGACTCTGAATCATTAGTATTTTTGCACGATCTCATAAAGAATAAAGTAGGACCAGTTGGAAATAGACATGTTGGAGATCACGTTACATGTAATTTCCATGCTACACATCCATACTTGATCTATGTCATTGAATATATTGGTGTGGTGACCATTGATGGGTCTAGTTACCATTTAAGTGTAGCGAAAGCTGCTTTAATCTCACACTGATATAGGAGATGGACCAGATTGTATCTAAGGGGATATCTCAAGGATATATAGCATTTTCAACATGCACTCAGGATTCTACAATATAATTGTCCCTGGTGACATATATAGTCCAAGTGGGAGATTGTTGGAATTTTTATTTTCCCGTGTGGACATACGTATATAATTATAATTATATTATGGGCTATCTAATTTAATGGAGCCAATTAAGTGGTCTAATTTAATAGGGCTCTAGGGATATCTATTGGGTATGGGCTTTGCAATGTGTAGAGACTCAATACTAGTTAATTAGGATTGATGGGCTTCTAATTAACCTAGTATATAAAGAATTCTCATTAGGGTTATGGTCCCCAAGTCAAATCAGTCGTCACTCTTCTCCTCTTCCCCATCTTAGAGAGAGACCAATGGAGTACCTAAAGGATTTGGCTGTGGAAGATGCTAACCCAATTAAGGATTCACAGGTGTCAACACGGATATGAGGTATTGATTGTCATATATACGGATTTAAGGTACGTTTCCGATTTAGAATCAATTTTATATTTATTTCTTGATAATTCACGTGATGATTATGGGCTATGAATTAATTCTATTAATTCTAACAGATATTTCATTCGGATATTCCTTGTTAAATCAAAGTTTAGTTTTTTTTTGTTTGAAAGAAGTCAAATTCTAGTTAAGGTAGGAATCTTGGTTAGACTTTGACGAGATAATTATAGGCTTATTTCCTTATTGAGAGTATTAATTATACAACAATAGACTAAACTACCCCTATGTAATTCACTTTGTTTTTAATAAATTTCATTTTTTTTCAAAATTGATATACCACCATTTAATGCAAGGGAAAAATAGGAAGACTATGGAAAAAATTATAATCTCAATTACATTTATTATATTTTCTTAAACTGTGTGAATTGTTCTACTTGCCTATCTTTATGTGACGGAGAGCGTAGTTGTTTTGTTGTTTATTTGACGGTGGTTGCTTATTATTAAAACTTTGGTATTTTCTCTCGTTTCTAATTAAGTTAATAAAATTGATGTTTGTTAGGAAAATAGTGTATGGTTTCTATTTAGGAAACGGCAAATGTATAGGCTTAAGTCGAGGCCTGAATTTGATTCAGTCTCCGCAAGATGAAATACGCCCCGTATACCGAGTGCTTACGATTCCGGTGCTCGTCTCCAAGATACAATGACTTTACTATTCTTGTTTAGCAGCACTAGCAAAACCGAAACTTCAGCGAACAACAAAAGTGTCTGAACTTTCAAGCTTTTGAAGGAGGGGAGTCAATATGCTTGAATGCAGAATGACAGGTTAATTATCTGAAGATTTTTGTTTCTTTTTCATCTGCAGGGGTCGATTATTATAGGCCTCAGGTGCCTCGTATGGAAAGATCACGTCTTTTGGCTCGAAAAGACACATTTTGCAATCGGCTGCAGACACATCTGTTCATTGGACGCGACGACATAGCGCCGCGGCCCCGTGCGTGGATGCGCAAAGATTCGGCCTGACAAGACGACCCGACGCCGACGACGGACGTGCATCGCCCGTGCTCAAATACGAACAAACCGTGGCCGACGACGGCCGCGACGACGGCCGTGCGCCCGCCTGTGCTCGGATGCATGCACTCCCAGGTTGAAAATCCCAATTAATCCCAATTAATTAATTACAAAAATTAATTAATTATTTATTTTTAAGGTTTTTGGTCCAAAAAGAATGAGGGCCTTAAAGCCCGAGCCCAAGCCAGGCCCACGACCGGACCAGCCGAGCTGAAGGTAAGGCGGCGTCTGTGGCAGAGGCGGCGCGCGTGCGCATGTGCTTTAAACCAAACCCACAAGCATGTAGGTCCTTACCTCTTTAAAAGCTTGGGTGCCCCCAAGGGCCCAAACCCATGAGTCCAACTTGGGATTTATTAAGTGTACAAATTTTGCCTCCTTTTCTTATGTGGGATGGAGCATTTCTCCTTCCCCACATTTTCCATTTTCCATACCATTTATTTGTATTAAGTGGCTAACTTCTAGCATCAATTTCTCATTCACCCGGAATTGGTTTTGAGAAATTCCAAATGCTATTCTCATCTACTCTCTTAGTAGAATTTTTACAAATAATTTACTTCTATTTTTCACTAATGGAAACCACTGAATTATTTTGTCAAAATTGGGTCAACACCCATTTCCAAAGACCAAATTCCAATAATCCCCCACATGAATGAAATTAATGCATGCATGTATGCAGATTCGCTTGAAAGTCTCGGCGAATCGTTATTGCATCAGGATAGGTAGCTTGTGGCTTTGAACCTTACTTAGTAAAATACTATCGGATTTACTAGCTGCTTAGTGACGCGATGTCATGAACTACTCAGCTGTTTGTGTAAACCAAAACAACAGTACTTACACAATAACAATTCTAACACTTGTTGTTCTCACGTTGTGTCCATTTCGGCCCTAGACCATATCTTAGATTCATAATTTCTTTGAAGCGGCCATTGCTTCTCACTTATATAGGTGATCTCCTATTGAAGAGTATCCTGCCATACTCCACATTTCGGTATAGGAATCATTAAAAGTCTTAAACTTAACCTCACCATATTCAACAGGTTTTCATTCACTTGGATGTATCGAGAATGAGCTAACACATTTTCCAAGTGTTCAGCTGAACATTCATGACTTAGTTGTCCCATTGAACCAAGGTCTTAGGATCTCCAATTCACAAGGTTGGGTTACATCTATGAACATTCTTTAATTTGTGGATTTTAAACCCATTCCCCTTAGTAGTTTATACAATTGATCTCGATTTATGCCTTTTGTAAGCGGATCAGCAAGGTTTTCCTTTGACTTCATGTAGTCAACCAAAATAACCCCATTCGAAATCAACTGTCTAATGGTATTGTGTTTCCAACGTATATGTCTAGACTTACCATTATACATACTACTTTGTGCCCTTCCGATTGCTGATTGACTATCACAGTGTATCATCACAGCAGGCACAGGCTTATTCCAACAAGAAATATCCTCTAAGAAGTTTCTAAGCTATTCTGCTTCTTCTCCAGCTTTATCTAAAGCAATGAACTCGGATTCCATAGTGGATCGAGCTATGCACGTTTGCTTAGAAGACCTCCACGACACCGCTCCTCCACCTATTGTGAAAACAAATCCCCTTGTGGACTTGGAGTCTTTTGTGTCTGATATCCAATTGACATCACAATATCCTTCTAATACTGCTGGATATCTCGTATAAAGTATTCCATAGTTCATGGTATACTTTAAATATCTAAGTACCTTTGTCACGGCTTTCCAGTGATCCGTACTCGGGTTACTTGTGAACCTACTTAGTTTACTCACTGAATATGCAATGTCTGGACGTGTGCAATTCGTTAAGTACATCAGACTGCCAATTACCCTTGCATATTCCAGCTGAGAAACTGGTTCGCCTCTATTCTTGGCCAAGTGTAGACTTAGATCTACAGGTGTCTTAGCCGGAGGACTATCAAAAGCATTAAACCTTCTAAGTATGCTTTCGACATAATGGGACTGTGACAAGACAATTCCATCTGAAGTCCTAGAGATTTTAATCCCTAATATAACATCAGATAATCCCATATCCTTCATGTCAAAGTTCCTCTTTAACATGTTCTTAGTATTCATGATTAAATCATGACTACAACTATAATCAACATATCATCCACATAAAGGCATACTATGGCGTAATCACTTGTAGTACCTTTAATGTAGACACACTTGTCATATTCGTTGATCTTGAAACCGTTTGACTTCATAGTTGAGTCAAACTTTTCATGCCATTGCTTAGGTGCTTGTTTTAGTCCATAAATTGACTTAACAAGTTTACACACATTTTGCTCTTGACCGGGTGCAACGTACCCCTCGGGTTGTTCCATATAAATCTCGTCTTCAAGTTCACCATTCAAGAAGGCAGTCTTAACGTCCATTTGATGTATCTCAAGGTTTGCAAAGCTGCAATAGCTATGAGAACACAAATGGACGCAATCTCGTGGCGAGGAGAATATGTATCAAAGAAGTCATATCCCTCCTTTTATCTAAACCCTTTAGCCGCCAAACGGGCTTTATACTTATCAATAGATCCATCTGCTTTATACATTCTTTTAAGGATCCACTTGCATCCCAAAGGTTTGCAACCCGGTGGGAGATCAATCAACTCCCAAGTGTGATTTTGCATGATGGAATCTATCTCATTATTGATAGCTTCTTTCTAGAGAGGAGCTTCTGGACTAGACAATGCTTCTTGAATAGTTAAGGTTCATTTTCTAACATATAAGTTAGAAAATCGGACCAAAAGACTTAGCTACTTTTGTCCTTTTTGCGTCTTGGTTCCTCTTCATCATCACTTTGAGGTAACCTTGCAGGTTTCATAAGTTCATTTACTCGAACTTTCTTCTTTCCGTTCTTTGTTTTGAAAGATATTCTCGAAGAATACAACATTTATTGATTCAATGATCATACCTTCATTTATATCGGGAATAGCCGACTTGTGCACTAAAAAGCGATATGCACTACTATTGTTAGTGTTGGGAAATTTATTGTTTAGATTTTGATGAATGCCATGTAAAACTTAGAATAGGAAGTCGACACCCCATTTTCGTTGTAAACCGCATTGTAATAAATAGGGCTGGTCAAGGTGAGTTAAGTCGCCTATGACTAAACATGCAAGAAGACAATCAAGACTAGAAGGAAGACTCATTGCAAGTGAGTATGGCAAAAAAGAGAAGACGGGGACTCGATTGAAGGAGCAGTGAGATGCGGTGAGTGGAGTATCGATTAAGTCAACTCAAGATAGCCAAGTATCAAGTTGAAGTGGAAGAGTCATCCAATGATTGGAAGTCGACTCTAAGTCACCAGGGGGAAAGCAAGGAAATGCGGTCAAGTCGAGATAATCGAAGAGATCCGTTGTACGTAAATAAAGGGAATTACTTAAACAAGTAATACCTCCATACTACCTTTCTCGAAGTGCTCAGTCCCGAGAAGCGTGCAAAAGGAATAAACCAATGGGAAGCACTGTACCATGTCGAACTCGAAAAGTCAAGAACAATTCATACGAGGAAGTGGCAATTCCAAGGATCGCAACAAGACAAGCCAACGTCCACAAGTGACTTTAAAAAATAAGCCTATCTCTTCAACGGCGATTTTTGAAAGATCACTATAAAAGGCCGAGGAATGACTGCGAGAGAAGGTGACTGAACCACGAACATTCAAGCAAACATTTGAACTGTAACCAAATATTATTCTCAAATCATTCAAGATTAATCCTCAAGCCTACATTACGAAGAAAATCAATCCAACACTCACTGTGAAGGAAAGATAACTTCAATCAGTTGAAGAGAAAATTGTTGAAGAATCAGGGGTCTACATTCCACGGAGGATTGTAGGAAGGTTCAAGTCGAACCGGTCTCAAGTTTTTGGAGGGCTTCGTGATCAAATCCAAAGAGCTTGAGCAAGTGGGCTGTAGTAGCAAGGCAGTGCCTGTGAAGAAGCTGAGTCGTATGAGAAGCCGTTGAGTGATCAAGGCCTCTCGCATCGAGTCCCAAAGGATCAAGTCATTTGTGTGATCAAGACTTGATCCTGGACTGTTACCACTTTGTATCTCGATCAATACCTAGTGGATTCCTCCGGGGAGTTGGAGAAGAGAGGAGTAGAAGAATTACCCCATCTTCGAACCTCTATAAAAATCTTATCGTGTCATTTATATTTCAAAGACTTTAATTCCCGCATCTTATTTGTTTAACTCTGATGATAAATTTGCTATCCACTTGATAATTTCTAAGTACTAAACCAAGCATTAAATCTTTGCTTAACCATTATTAAGGGTGTTAAGTCTTCCGCTGAAAACAAACCACGGTTGAGTTAATTCGATCTTATGGTTGAGTTATTCCATCAACGGCTCAGTTGAGCGTTGAGAGACTAACTCTACTAATTAACCAAATTGGTTTGTCCACCAAGGACACAATCTGCGTAGTATCAACTCGAATTTAAAAAGGACTAAATCGAAAAGTTGGTATGGTTTATTTAACCCCTTCTAAACCTTACACCCACACCCCTTGGGACCTACAAGTGGTATCGAGCGGTTGGTTCATTGAGCCTTCCGAGTTCTTGAACTAGATCTCCAAATTCTTCAAAGTTTATTTTAGTACTTAAGTTTTCAAAACTCCTTTTATCATTAAAAGGATATCATAATGGAAGCAAATTTGACACGCATCCCTATGTTCACAATTGAAGAATTTGATGATTGGAAAATCCGTATGCGTGCTCATTTATCAAAGATTACATGATGAAATGTGGATAGTGATAGAGGATGGGCCACGCAAATCTTAAAAGTGAACACAGTGTAAGAAGAGTGCAGTGAAGGTGAAGAGTATGTAGATCCCGGCACGGCTATGATCGAGAAACCAAGAGTGAATGGACAAATGATGACAAAAAAAGATATAACTTGGACAATGTGGCCAAGGACATTCTTTACAAAACCTTGGACAAAGCCATGTTCAACAAAGTCAAACCATGCAAAACGGCTAAAGAAATCGGGACAAGCTAACATTGATTTGTGAAGGCTCGAGCAAATCAAAGAAAACAAATTATCGGTGGATGTACGAAATTTGAGAATTTCAAAATGATCTCAGGAGAGAACCTAGATCAAGTGGATGCTCAATTCACGTAAATCACCAACGATCGTCAAAGACTTGGAAAAGAATATACACGAGAAGGAAATGTGTATGAAGATCCTAAAAAGTCTTCGGTGAATGGGAATCGAAGGTCATGGCACTAAGACATTCCATGGACCTATCAAAGACATCCAACCATGAACTATTCTCGGACCTCAAAGCCTATGAGTTTGAGCCGAGAAGAAAAGACTGAGGAAGAGATGCCAATTTGTACCCAAAACAATTTGCTCTAATTGTTAAAGATGGGAAGAGAGCTGAGGTCAAAGAAGTCATTGACCCGAAGAAATAGCCCTACTAGTTAAAAGGTTCAACAAGTTCTTCAATAAGAACTACAAGAAAGGCAAGGGTGAATCCTCCAGAAGACACTCAGCTCCTTCCAAGTCAAGAGAAGATAGGCCAACCAAGAGAACAGATCATCAAAAAGCTGAATATCAAAGGGTGACAATCCAAGGATGGAAAGAGCGATCAAAAGGTTGAATATCTATCTGAACGTAGGGGCAACCAGGTCACTATGCCATTGCCCATATCCTGTAGTCAACAAATACAGGAATGAAGAAGAAAGAAAGGCCTTGAGAGAAAGAAGACAAGAAAAGAGAAAGGCAATGTTGGCTGCAGAGATCACGAGACAACCAAGTCAAAAGACATAGCCGAGTCGAGAGAGAAGCGGTGAAGGCGACTACTCAAGTGACTCGAAGAAGAAGCCCTAACTGTTTAATGGCCAAAGAACAAGATCAACCTCGACCAAGAAGATGAGGTACACTCTAATTCATCAAACTCGATTCGATGATAGTGAGTGACACACACACACACTTCATCACCCACTCGATCTTTATGATTCATTAGGCAAAATGATGAAAGATTTTGAACACATTAAATCCTCACACACACTACTAAATGAGGAAAACAGTCTACTCAAGAGTTAAAACTTGGTGACTAAGGAGTTGAGTACTCTAAGTCAAATAGGCGATGAGAATGAAAGTTTAAATACGAAAATGCAAAGTTATTAGCGAGAAATAGCTGCTATAGAAAAGAGGGAAAATGACCCCAAAAATGTGATTGCCTCATTTACTAAGGCATCTAAATCTTTGGATGATCTTATTATGAGTCAAAGAGAATGTGGAGACAAGACAGGCTTAGGATTTAATTCCGCTATGCTATGTCAAGCTCAAGAGTGATTTTGGAAAAGGGATCTTCAAGCAATGAAGTATCTCAAAATTCCAAAACTCCAAATGGTGCACACACATTTAATCCAAAGCACAATTACAGTAAGTCGGCCTTGTTTATAAAGGAAAAGGAAAAAAACGGCCGGTTGAGTGCTTTGAAAGGACAAGCGAGAAGAAATTCAATCGAGTTCTCAAAGCAAACTCCAAACAGAAAATACTCGTAAAGAAGAAACAGAGCTACCAAAAACCCTTAAAATCTATAAGAGAAAAATATATGATGGGAATGGTAGAAAATATCCAAGTCAAGTCGATTGGAATGATGTGAACTATCAAAGAAAAAAACCTATGGAATATAAGCCCAAATGGCAAAGGCCTTAACACAAAAGAGGCCATTCCAAAGGTATAAGAGCTTTCATCAAAGACACATATGCACCTAGGCACTACACTCGTAAATATCACAACTACCCAAAGAAGGCAAAGTTGCTAGAACACATATACAGCATACGAGACAAAAGAGACATTTGTATGAGCCTAGAATCCCCAAGCAATTTGCCAAGATTAATTATGATTATGGCATCGATAGATGGCAACCCCTTAGAGTCAAATCATTTGGCTATAAGTTGGTTGGATCATCTTACAATTTAACCCCTCGGACCAGGCAAGTATGGGTACCTAAAACTTAAATTCCTTGATTGCAGGTTCAAGGAACAGTGAGTGCCAAGGAACCTGGTACATGGATAATGGTCATTCCGGATTACATGACAGAAACAAGAAAAATCTGTCAAAATTCAAGGAAGTCAAAGGAGCAAAAGTCATATTTGGAGGAAATGAAGCTCCGGGAGAAATAAGAGGCATTGGATCCATCAAGAAAAATGGATTAGAAATCACGGATGTTGCATATGTTGAAGGACTCAACTTCAACTTGCTAAGCATTAGCCAACTCGTGACAAGGGTTATAATGTTGGATTTAACATGGGTATATGCCAAATCAAGGATCTCAATCGAATGAAGTTGTGTTGCAAGGATGCGCATGCAGAAGAACATGTATGTCATGGATTGGTCAACCGCAACACCCATCACCTGTCTATTAGCAAAAAGCACAATTTGAATCAAGTTGGTCGTGGCACAAAAAGCCGAGTCACCCGAACTTCAAAACGATTAACAAGCTTGCCGAGTAGTCTTGTGGAAGGACTTCCCGGACTCGTGATACAAAAAGGAGAGTATATGTGACGCATGTCGAAGGAAAACAAATCAAATCATCATTCAAAGAAAAGACATGCCCATCTTCAACAAGAATATTGCATCTGCTACATATGGATCTATTTGGCCAAAGTGGAACCAAAGCTAGCATAAGTGGAAAGAAATACACCTTGGTGGTAGTAGATGACTACTCAAGATATACATGGACTATATTCATGTGTAAGAAGAAAGAAACTCTACAGAAACTACCACAGTTGATGAAGAGAATTCAAAATGAGAAGAACCAAACCATTATCAAAATAAGATCAGACAGAGGAACTGAGTTTGTCAATGGAATAATAACTCAAAGATTTTATCGAAAATGGTATTGGTCATGAACTATCTGCAGACAAGGACTCCACAAATGAGAATGGAGTTGCGAGAAAGAAGAATAGAACTCTCAAAGAAGCAGCAAGGACCATGTTAGCTGAAGCAGGGTTACCAAAAAGATTTTGGGCTGAAGCAATAAACACAGCATGCTACACTCAAAATAGATGCATGATAAACAGACAGCTGACAAAGACTCCTTATGAAATTTGGACAGGGAGAAAACCTAATGTTGCATATTTTAGAATATTTGGATGTAAATGCTTCATCCATAACAATGGCAAAGATAATCTAAAGGCGTTTGATGCTAAAGCTGATGAAGGTATTTTCTTGGGATACTCAACTGAAAGCAAAGCCTACAGAATACTCAACAAGAGGACTATGGTTACAGAGGAATCCATTCATGTGGTGTTCGATGAACCAAATGTTAATGGAGGAGACATTGAAGAATCAACTGACAAGCCAAATCAACCAACCATGCAGAAGAATCCCTGTCTTTGTCAAGCCGTAAATCGAATTGTAAACTCGAAGAAGAAGATGAGATAGTTGAATCTCAAAAACAAGTGGAAAATTTGCGATTAAGTGATTACGAGAGAGCGATCACAAAGAACATAGCCGCAAAGATGATCCGACTAACTTACTCCAACCTGATGTAAGATGGCCGAGAGACCATCCACGTAACTTGTCATTGGAGATATAAGAGAAGGTGTCAAAACAAGATCCGAACTCAACAAAAGCTATGTTCACATGCTTCATCTCACAAGTAGAGCCCAAAGATGTGTCACAAGCATTAGATGACACACATTGGATTCAAGCTATGCAAGAAGAATCAATCAGTTTGAAAGAAATAAAGTATGGGAATTAGTTCAAAGACCCACTCATCAAAATGTTAATGGCACTAAATTGGTGTTCGTAAATAAGATGAACGAGGAAGGTTGTGGGGTAAGAAACAAAGCAAGATTAGTAGCCAAAGGATATTGCCAAGAATAAGGGATAGATTTTGATGAAACATTTGCCCCCGTAGCAAGATTGGAAGCTATAAGGATGTTTCTTGCCTATGCGGCTCACAAGAATTTTATCGTATATCGATGGATGTAAAAAGCGCATTCCTAAATGGCTTATTGGAAGAAGAAGTGTATGTTGTACAACCTCCAGGATTTGAGCGAAGACTCTTGGAGATAAAGTATATAAACTCAAGAAAGCTCAGTATGGATTGAAACAGGCACCCGAGCATGGTATGATACTTTGTCACAATTCCTAATCGAAAATGGATTCACAAAAGGAAAAGTGGATAGAACAAAGTGTGATCCACAAACAAAGAGTGTGTGATAAATTCTCAAACCTCATGCAAGGCACGTTCGAAATGAGCATGATGGGAGAGTCGACATTCTTCCTTGGACTCCAAGTGAAACAGTGAAGGATGGAACCTTCATAAGTCAAACAAAATACACGTGAGATTTAATGAAAAATTTGGTATGGAAGAGAAGTCTTCTGTGAAAATAATACCAATGAATACATCATCAAAATGGACGTGGATGCGGATGGCAAGTCTCAGTAGATCAAACAAGATACGAGCACTTATTGGATCATTACTCTATCTCACAAAGAAGGCCAAACATCACCTTTTGTAGGTGTATGTGCAAGATTTCAATCTGCTCCAAAAGAGAGCCATATGACAACAGCTAAGAGAATCTTGAGATACTTGAAAGGAAGCCAAGAAGTTGGCTTATGGTATCCAAAGGAAGGTGGATTCAAACTAATTGGCTATTCGGACTCGACTATCTTTGGATGCGAGTTGACAAGAAAAGCACCTCAGGCACATGTCAAATGCTTGGAAACAGTGATTTCTGGTTTAGCAAGAAGCAAAATTCAATAGCCACCTCTACGGTGAAAGCAGAATACATAGTGCGGGCGGTGTTGGCCTGTGTCCTATGGATGAGACAAAGAATCGAGAGACTATGAAGTTGAGGAAAAGGAAATTCCAATCATGTGTGATAACACAAGTGCAATTGCAATCACTCGAGAATCTTGTGTTGCACTCAAGAACAAAGCATATCGATGTCAGATATCACTTCATAAGAGATCATGTTGAAAAGAAGGACATCATCTTGGAATATATCTCAACTGATAAACAGTTGGTGACATCTTCACAAAGCCATTATGTGAGTCAAGATTTGAAGAACTCAAGCATGAGTTAGGATTAATTAAGTGAGTTGACACTTAGAAGAATCAAAGAAAAGAAATGAAACACAAAAAAAAAAGGAAAAAAAGTGAACTCACAAATCGCCTAAGTAAACTCCAGATCGGAAAAGACACTATACCGAGTCAATTTGAATCACTAAGAGAACTGTGAGAAGAAGAGTTAAATCAGCTGAGGGAAAAAGCTGAGTCATTTATGAGCAAAGTGACAAAAACGCAGTCGTTTTTACTAAGCGGGAATGTTTTTAAGAATTACGTCAAAGATAATTATGACGTGTACAGGCAAAAGCCGCACACCAAGCTTATGATTGGATATAAATCTTTGCCGCATTAATTACGAGACATTAAATGCTAAATCAGCATGCAAAATTTAAGCCGTTGATTTCGATCACATTTCAAAACCACCCGCACGTCCTTTCATAAACCATACTTAAACTTTCTTTCTTCTCTCTCATATTACCAAAACCGTTCATTTCTCTCGGAGAAGCAAAGGCAAAACTCTCTCAAAACCCTATCTATCTTCAAATCAACCTCTAAGTTTTCTTGGTGAAATCCGAAAAATGGCATCAACCTATGATTTTGTCAAGTTAGGTAAGCAAATCCACACCGGGTCTCTTGTGGATTTCGACATGCATGGTGAAACAGGGGTCCGACGACACCCTAGTGAAGAAAATTGCCGACAAATTGGAAACGCCTGGGTGAAACCGTTTTTGACGTTGGAATATCCAATGACCTATGTGGAGGAGGTCGCACGCTTCTATGTGAACGCGAGATTCACGATGAGGAGATCAAATCCTCTGTTCATGGAAAGGAGTTCATCATCTCTCGCCAAGGATTTGGCGAACACGCTCACTACCGCGAGAAGGAGCATCGAAATCTATGAAGGCGATGTAGACTCGGGCCGCTTGGAGGAAGTAGCCAAGTCCGACTCTGCCGACAAAATAGTCTACACACCCAACAAGAGGTCTTGAAGGAGGACTACCACAAATGTTGGATATAGTTGCCAAATGCATAGACATCAAATTTGGCGCTTTGACCAACCGTCAAAAGCGAAGTTGATCGTGAATGGCATTGCGATCATTGAAGAAAGGAAAATAAACCTGGCCGAGTTTGTCTCTGCAGACTACGCCAAAATGTAGGAACAAATCCTTCAAGGAGAATGGTACATTTGGAGGATCCAGGATATGGTGCAGTGATCGGTCGGCGATGGAGGTCAAGGAATCCCTCTTAGACATGGAAAGGCATTCCATGTAAACAAGAGGATGTTCGAGATCAAACCTCTGCGGGCGCACGAGAAGAGAGCCTACGCCAAGAGAATCGACACGAGTGAGGGGGGGAATCGGTGACCTCGAAGATACAACTGCATCTCCTCTCCACCAAAGAAGAAGGCCGCCCGCAACATTTGCTAAGAAGATTGCCGCTCCCGCAAAGAAAGAAAAACAAACCTGCTCCGCCTGCCGCAGCCGAAGTCACCGCCCCGCAGCCGTGTCTCCCGCCCGATGGTGGTCGAGAAGGACTCTCAAATACCTTCTCCGATCGTCAAAAAGAGGAGAACGATAAGCCAAGACGGCCAGCTCCTCGAAGAAAACACCAAAGCCACGCCCCCGCCGCCAAGACTCAAAAGACACTCTCTCGAACGTAAATCCCTGCAGTACGAACTAAGAGACGACGAAGAATCATCAAGCACTCGAGCTTGAGAAACCGGGCCGAGTCACCACTCACCGAGCAGATATCATGACCATCGGAGAAGTAGAATCTCGGATGTTATTGATGAAAGCGCTAAGTCTCTTTGAAGGTGATCGCCAGAGGCAACTCAAGACACATTTGTAGTTCGCACATGGTGAGACACAAGAAGAGGCCGATAGAGATGATAGTGATGTGATGATCCTATCCCCACCTTATCCGGACATCCAAAATCGTCTGAGAGTGGAGTGGAGGAAGTGGAAGTTGAGTCGATCCAGGGAACAGTTCCAACGGCCTCGAATTTATAGAAGAGGAAGAAGAAGCTGCGAACTTTCTTGGGATCGACCACTTTGTGATCTCAAAGATGGATGAAGAAAATCGCACGAGACATCTTGCAGATCTTCAAGGATAAGGAGAAGGAAAAGACAGGAGAGGAAGGCGAGGCACGTGAGAAGGCCAACATCGCCCTATCACCGCACCACAGAACACACACATCATCTTCTTGATGTCTTATCGATGATGATGAGGATGCGGACTCTGACTCGCCCCTATACGAAAAAGTGCAAATGCAGCAAGCATTGCACGAATCGAAATCCTTCATGAGCAAAGATTGATGGAGGGACCAGGAGAGTCCTCCAAAAACACACCGAAATCGATCCAATGGGAGTGGTTCAACAAATCGCCACCGTTGTTCTCGCAACCACTTCCCTGACTCACTCGGAAGAAAGAAATAAGGGATATGGCAATGAAACGGGATAGTAGGGACCCCGGTCGAGCCAACCCCTATTGAAGGTGTCTTACCACCGCCCCAACGGTGAACACTCGAGATACAACCGGGAGTTTGGAGATGAGTGACCCCATTCCAAGTCACTCGGTGGTGCGTTAGCCGAGGAAACTCCCTCCACCGGCAGCAAAGCAAGGTCGGAGAATTTGCAGATGACTCCACAATGAATCTAGGAGGCGAAGTGGAGAAGGAACAACCACAAAGTACACAAAGCAAGTTGTCATCAATGAAGCTCGCATTGAGATCGTCTCGGTGAGTGTCAACCGCTTTCGGAAGGCTAATGACGCGCGATGCGATCGAGGCACGAGAAGGAACAACCCGGGAGTTAACACTGCAGCGATGAATGAAAGTGCAATCCATGGGGTTGAGACTCGGTGGATGCCACCGCGAAAGACCCCTCATACCGACACATTGCCGAAAGGGATGTCAAGGCCTTGCTGCGATTGAGACTGCGCAGGAGGTAATGAAGGCCAACGGGAGGTTGAGACCTCCCGAGGTAAAGCAATCGAAGTAGAGAACATCCTCATGCTATTATTGATCCATCGAAAAGGAGATAAGTGCACTTCATGATTCCCAGGATAATCGATGTAACTTTTCCGGGATCGGAAGCGACGAAGAAAGTTTGAGTCATCCCCGTGTGCAGATCCAAAAGACTCAACCGAGGATGTCCCAAGCACGAGCAAGTCCGATCTCAAGACTACTCGTCAAACTTTCAATTTTGATGGTGAGCCACCAATAGAAATCTCATCATCGTCCGATGACGCTTCGATAAGGCCGAGGACCAGTCCACTCAATTGGAGAAACCATTTGAGACCAACGAAGTTGTTGAGACAACAGAGGCTCAACAAGTCGGGTCCACTTCACAAAAGACCCCACCAAACAGTCCACCGCACAGCTCCTCAAGCCGCCGCAGCGAGTTCGACTCCAAAAGGAACTTCACGCGCACCTCTCATCATTGATCAAATCCCAAGAGTCGTGATGATTCCTTTGTAGAATCATTTCCTTTCTCCCTGGAGGTACCCGACCTCCCGAAGAATCGAGAACGAACTCGCGGCGCTTCCATAGACCAGCTCGTCATTCCATCGTACCATTGTTCGGCCTACCTATGACTTTTGGCTGCGTGGCCATCACCGCACCTGTGGAAGAAACAATCGAAGTTTGGGAGGTGTTCAAAGCATTATTTTTGAAATTGAACGGATGGAGAGGCACCAGGCCTCTATGGACATGAGATCTGGACAACAGAGATGCCAACCTGCCGACGACTTGAGAGGCATAACTTTTAATCGAAATCGGGGAATGGTGGCAACAACAAGAAAAGCGATGCGTGTGGAACAAGCTAGATACTTGAGGACATTGTTCAACAAGTCGTTGGTATGGCGAAATGAGAATCTTTGATGCAAAGACGAAATTGAGAGAACACATTGAGCACATGCATGAAGCTCACACGCCGAGATAAAGCCGCTGCGTGAGCAAAATAAGAGTGATCTCCTCGCGTCTGGAAGAAAGTATGGATAGAAAATTCAACCTTCTCATGGCCGAGATGAAGCTAATTTCAAAGCAGAGTCCAACGCTACTCGCTCCGAATTTCGTGCCACATACTCCGCAGCACTCGAGGCGTAACTCGACTATCGCAGCTCGACTTCCGCTTGCAAGATATGTTTCAGGGGTTCCTCTCTCCTTTGATGATGCCAAAAAGGGGAAGAGGAATACCTAAAAGCGCTCAAGAGTTTCGATGTTGAGAAAAAGGAAACAAGCGAGGAAGTGTCAAAACAAAAGAAAAGGAAAGTCTGTTGAGGGGGAAGGATCGAAAGATGTGACCTTGATGATTGCACAAACCCCCAACAAGGTCTTGTCACAACCGATATTATCAAAGAAACTCCCAGTGACTCGCCACTCCAACACTCTGCTATATCTATGGTCGAAAAGAGAAAGACAATTGAAGCGGGGATGGAGGAAGTGGAAGGAAGGATGGATGCCCGAGTTATGAATATCTTGAAACAACATGGAGGCATTCCAAAGAGAGAGACACTTATGCCATCTCGGATGCGGAGGCGAGCCAAGATCAATTGATGAATTTAAAACGCCGCATCTCGAAGGATACTTTGCAAAGATGTCCATGGCTCAAGCTTGGGACATCTTGGGAAAAGGGTCTCATGCTTTGTGAAGAAGGCGACAGGCATCGGACTACCTAAGCAATCACTCTCACTGGTCACTCCGCTAGTCACTCACCGGGAAGAAGAAGACCCCAAAGACAATACACGCCTGAGAGAGGTAGAGAAAAAGCGGCGAGTGAAGGAAGAGGCTTAGGACCTGAGACCCTCGCCCAAAACCATTGAGTACATAGATCCGGCAAGAAAGGAGGGATCTTGGGGTGGTCTTGACCAAGTAGCCAATCTGCAAGTGGCTAAAAACAATGCTGAGTATGTGAAAAGAATCGAAGAAGAAAATAAAAGACAAACTCAGCTTTGGGAGGAGAGACAAGAGAGACTAAGAAGAGATGAAGCTGCCCGGAAGGCATATGAAAAGAAGAAGAAGGCGGCTGGAGATGAGAAAAAGAGAAGAAGAGCAGAAGATGCTAAAGAAGAAGAAAGAAGGAGACAGCGAAGGAGATGAAGTGTTGTTGTCCACCCCTTCATGTATTTTATCATGTAAATACACTTTATGTAAGTCTTCTGTCATAAACATTTGTAAATTCTCTAGTTTTGCGTAGACAAATGTATGCTCGATACACCTTGTAAACTTGATTGTGTAAAAGAACAAGAATGTTATGATCAATAAAAGGATTGATTCTACACATACATTCTATGTGAATGCACTATCTGTATGTATCTTTGCTATTTACATTTTGAATGTTTTAAGTTTTGGCATCATCAAAAAGGGGGAAATTGTTGGGAAATTTATTGTTTAGATTTTGATGAATGCCATGTAAAACTTAGAATAGGAAGTTGGCACCCCATTTTTTTGTAAACTGTATTGTAATAAATAGGGTTGGTCAAGCTGAGTTAAGTCAGCTATGACTAAACATGCAAAAAGACAATCAAGACTCGAAAGGAAGACTCATTGCAAAGACAGTGAGTATGGCAAAGAAGAGAAGACAGGGACTCGACTGAAGGAACAGCTGAGATGCAGCTGAGTGGAGTATCAGTCAAGTCAGCCAAACATAGCCAAGTCTCAAGTCGAAGTGACAGGAGAGTCATCCAATGATTGGAAGCTGACTCTAAGTCACCTGGGGAAAGCAAGGAAATGCAGTCAAGTCGAGATAACTGAAAGAGATTCGTTGCACAGAAATCAAGAGAATTACTTAAACAAGTAATATCTCCATGCTACCTTTCTCGAAGTGCTCAGTCCCAGAAGCGTGCAAAAGGAATAAACCAATGGGAAGCACTACACCGTGTCAGAACTCTGAAAAAAGTGAAGAACATTTTATACGAGGAAGTGGCAAATTCAAGGACTGCAACAAGACAAGCCAACGTCCACAAGTGACTTTCAAAAATAAGCCTATCTCTTCAACGGGCAAATTTTTGAAAGATCACTATAAAAGGCTGAGGAATGACTCTGAGAGAAGGTTACCTGAACCACAAACATTCAAGCAATTATTAGAATTGTAACCAAAAATATTCTCAAATCATTCAAGATTAATCCTCAAGCCTACATTACGAAGACCATCAATCCAACACTCACCTGTGAAGGAAAGATAACTTCTATCAGTTGAAGAGGAAATCATTGAAGAATCAAGGGGTCTACACTCCACGAAGGATTGTAGGAAGGTTCAAGGTCGAACCAGTCTCGAGTTTTTGGAGGGCTTCGTGATCAAATCCAAAGAGCTTGAGCAAGTGGGCTGTAGTAGCAAGACATTTACGCCTGTGAAGAAGGTTTCGAGTCGCACCGAAGCCAACCGAGTGATCAAGGCCTCTCGCATCGAGTCCCAAAGGATCAAGTCATTTGTGTGATCAAGACTTGTATCCGGGACACATTACCACTTTGTATACTGATCAATACCTAGTGGATTCCTCCAGGAGATTGGAGAAGAGAGGAGTAGAAGAATTACCCCATCTTCGAACCTCTATAAAAATCTTATCGTGTCATTTATATTTCAGCACTTTAATTCCTGCATCTTATTTGTTTAACTCTGCTGATAAATTTGCTATCCACTTGATAATTTCTAAGTACTAAACCAAGCATTAAATCTTTGCTTAACCATTATTAAGGGTGTTAAGTCTTCCGCTGAAAACAAACTACGATTGAGTTAATTGATCTTAACAATTTGAGTTATTCCATCAACCATTTCGATTGAGCACGTTGAGAGACTAACTCTCTTGATTAACCAAATTGGTCATCCACCAAGGACACATCTGCGTAGTATCAACTCGAATTTAAAAAGGACTAAATCGAAAAGTTGGTAAGGTTTATTCAACCCCCTTCTAAACCTTACACCCACACCCCTTGGGACCTACAACTTTGTACTACGATCAATACTTAGTGGATTCCTCCGGGGAGTTGGAGAAGAGAAGAGTAGAAGAATTACCCCATCTTGAACCTCTATAAAAATTATTGTGTCATTTACATTTCAAAGATTTAATTTCTGCATATCATTTTATATCTGCGATAATTTGCTATCCAATCGATAATTAACAAAGTGCTAAAACCAAATGTTAAAATAAACTTAAACCAAATTCAAGGGTGTTAAGTCTTCTAAAAATCTCATCACAAATGCCAAGTTAAGTATTAGACTAAACAAGTGAGTTATTCTATCAACATCTCGGTCGAATCTGTTGAGTGGCTAACTCTCTTTGGTTAACTAACTTAGTCCATCAAGGACATATTTGTGAAATTAACTCGAACTATTTTAAAAGGACTAAATTCGAAAAGTTGGTAAGGTTTATTCAACCCCCTTCTAAACCTTACTCACACCCCTTGGGACCTACAAGTGGTATCAGAGCGGTTGGTTCATTGAGCCTTCCGCATGACCAAGTTCTTGAACTAGATCTCCAATCTTTCAACGAAGTTTTTAACACTTGTTCTTTTAAAAGCTATTTTTAAATAGCAAAGTTATTATTATGGAAGAAAATTTGACACACATTCCTATGTTCACCATTGAAGAATTTGATGACCTGGAAAATACGTATGCGAGGCTCATCTATCGACTTTACATGATGAGATGTGGATAGTCTTAGAGGATGGGCCACTACAAATAATGAAGGTGAACACAACAGTGCAAGGAGAGTCTAGCTGCATGGTGAAGGAAAAAAAAGTCTTTGCTCCTAGACCAACTATGGTTGAAAAACCAAGAGCTAAATGGACAAACGACGACAGAAAAAGATACAACTTGGACAATGTGGCCAAGGATATACTTTACAAAACTTTGGACAAAGCCATGTTCAACAAAGTCAAATCTTGCAAGACAGCCAAAGAAATCTGGGATAAATTAACTTTAATTTGTGAAGGATCAGAGCAAATTAAGGAAAACAAATTATCTGTTGTTGTTCAAAAATTTGAAAACTTTAAAATGTTTGCAGGTGAGACAATGGATCAGCTAGATGCTAGATTCACTGAAATTACAAATGAGCTCTCAGCACTTGGGAAAGAATACACACAGAAGGAGATGTGTATGAAGATTCTAAGGAGTCTCCCAGCTGAATGGGAAATAAAGACCATGGCACTAAGGCACTCTATGGACCTATCAAAAACATCCAATCATGAACTATTCTCGGACCTCAAAGCTTATGAGTTTGAGCCGAGAAGAAAGGATCGAGGGAGACAATCTGTACCCAAAATATCTCGCACTTATAGTTAAAGATGGGAAGAGAGTCAAGTCAAGGAAGCCTTTGACCAGGAGGAAATTGCCTTGATGGTTAAAAGATTCAACAAGTTCTTCAACAAGAACTACAAAAGAAATAAAGGTGAATCCTCCAGAAGACATTCAGCCCCCTCTAAGTCAAGGGAAGATAGGCCACCAAAGAGAACCGAGTATCAAAAGGTCGAATATCAAAGAGCTGACAACTTAAGAAATGAGAGAGTGACCAAAAAGTTGAAAACCTGTGTTGGAATTGTAGACAACCAGGACACTTTGCAATTATTGTCCATATCCCGTAGTCAATAAATACTGGGAATGAAGAAGAAAGAAGAATCTTGAGAAAAGAAGACAAGAAAAGAAAAGGCAATGTTGTTGCCGAGATCACTAAAAGCGGCTAAGTGAAAAAAAGCGGCAGACAGAGAGTAGTGAAGCCGACTACTCAAGTGACTCTGAAGAAGAAGCCTTAATCTGTCTAATGGCCAAGAACAAGACCAACCTGACCAAGAAGATGAGGTACACTCTAACTCATCTTACTCAGATTCTAGTGATAGTGATTGTGACACACACACTTCATCACCTACTGATCTTTATGATTCATTAGGCAAAATGATGAAAGACTTTGAGCACATTAAGTCCTCACACACACTATTAAATGAGAAAAAAAATGACCCCACTCAAAAGCCAAAACTCACGCTGACTAAGGAGCTGAGTACTCTAAGTCACATAGCTGATGAGAACAAAGAGCTGAAGGCTGAAAATGCTAAACTAATAGCAGAGATAGCTGCTATAGAAAAGAGGGAAAATGATCTTAAAAATGTGAGTGCTTCATTTACAAAGGCATCTAAATCATTGGATGACCTTATTATGAGCCAAAAAGAGTGTGGAGACAAGACAGACATAAGATTCAATTCCTTTGTGCATAGTCAAACTCTCAGAGTGATCTTGGAAAAAGGATCTTCAAGTAATGAAGCATCTCAAAAATCCAAGACACCAAATGCTGCACACACATTTACTCCAAAGCACCACCACAAAAAAACTGGCCTTGGATATAAAGAAAAAGGAAAACAATTGATTGAGTATCGAGAGGACAGTGAGATGAAATCCAATGAGTGCCTCAAAGAAATCCCAAAGGAAGTAAGTGTGAAGAAGAAACAGAGTTACCAGAAACCCCAGAAGTTCCATTAAAGGAACTCATATGATGGGAATGATAAAAACTATCCAAGCCAAGCCGATTGGAATAATGTGAAATATCAAAGAAAGACCTATGGAATACAAGCCTAAATGGCAAAGGCCTAGAACTCAAAGAAAGGTCATTCCAAAGGCAAAAGAGCTATTACCAAAGACACATATGCACCTAAGCACTACACTCGTAAATATCACGATTACCCAAAGAAGGCAATTGCTAAAACACACACACATGCATACAGACAAAAAGACAATTTGTGATGAACCTAAAGCCCCCAAGCAATTTGCAAGGTGAATTATGATTATGGCACGAGATAGATGGCAACCTCTTAGAGTCAAATTATTTGGCTATAGGTTGGTTGGATCATCTTACAAAGATTAACCCCTCGGGACCCGAGACAAGTATGGGTACCTAAAAACTAATTTCCTTGATTGCGGGTTCAAGGAATGCAGTGAAAGTGCCAAGGAACCTGGTACATGGATAGTGGTCATTCGGACACATGACAGAAACAAGAGAAATCTGTCAAAATTCAAGGAGATTAGAGGCGCAAAAGTCATATTTGGAGGAAATGAAGCTCTAGGGAAATAAGAGACATTGGATCCATCAAGAAAAATGGATTAGAAATCACAAATGTTGCATATGTGGAAGGCCTCAACTTCAACTCTGTTAAGCATCGGCCCAACTCGTGACAAGGGCTATAATGTTGGATTCAACATGGGAATGTGCCAAATCAAAGACAAAGTGAATCAAACAAATCGCCGCAAGGATCCGGACAAAAGAATATGTATGTGGTAGATTGGTCGATCGCCACACCAAGCACTTGTTTGTTAGCAAAGAGTACAACCGAATCAAGTTTGGTGGCACAAGTGGGTACGTTTCGAGTCACCCGAACTTCAAGACAATTAACAAACTTGCAAGGAGTAATCTTGTAGTGGGACTTCCAGACTCAGTGTACAAGAAGGAAAATGTTTGTGATGCATGCCAGATGGGAAAGCAGATCAAATCATCATTCAAAGAGAAGTCAAGTCCATCTTCATCAAGGATATTGCATCTGTTGCATATGGATCTATTTGGTCTAGTTGAGCCAGCTAGCATAAGTGGAAAGAAGTACACCCTAGTAGTGGTGGACGATTATTCAAGATATACATGGACAATCTTTATGTGCAAAAAGAAGGAAACTTTGCAGAAGTTACCTCAACTGATGAAAATAGTTCAAAATGAGAAGAGTCAAACCATTATAAAGATAAGATCGTGATGAGGAATCGAGTTTGTTAATGGGATAAATACTCGAGATTATGTTGAAAATGGTATTGCTCATGAATTATCTGCAGCAAGAACTCCACAAAGCAGAATGGAGTTTGAAAGAAGGTACAGAACTCTCAAGGAAGCCGCAAGAACCATGTTAGTCAATTTGGATTGCCAAAAAGATTTTGGGCTGAAGTTATAAACACTGCATGCTATACTCAAAATAGATGCATGATTAATAGACAGCTGACAAAGACTCCCTATGAAATATGGACATGGAGAAAGCCAAATGTTGGGTACTTCAGAATATTTGGATGCAAATGCTTCATCCACAACAATGGCAAGGATAATCTAAAGGCTTTTGATGCTAAAGTGATGAAGGTATCTTTTGGGATACTCTCGGTGAAAGTAAAGCCTATAGAGTCTTGAACAAGAGGACTATGGTCACATAAGAGTCTATCCATGTGGTTTTTGATGAACCCAATCTAAATGGAGAAGACATTAAAGAGTTAGGCGATAAGTTGAATCACCCAACTATGCGAGAAGAGTCCCTATGTTGAAGTCAAGTCGAGCAATCAATCAAGATGAAGGTGAAATAGTGAATCTCAAAGACAACTGGAAAATCTGCAGCTAAGCGATGATAAGAGAGCTGCTCAAGACAACACAATCGCAAGACGACCAAACCAACCGATTTGCTCCAACCCGATGTGAGAGATGGCGAGAGACCATCCACCGAGCTAGTCACCTGGAGATGTAAGAGATGGTATAAAAACCAGATCCGAGCTCAACAAGAAGCCATGTTTACTTGTTTTATCTCCCAAATAGAACCAAAAGATGTGTCCCAAGCATTGGATGGCACACATTGGATTCAAGCCATGCAAGAAGAGCTGAATCAGTTTGAAAGAAATAAAGTATGGGAACTGGTACAAAGACCAACCCATCAAAATGTAATTGGCACAAAATGGGTGTTTAGAAACAAGATGAATGAGGAAGGTTCTGTGGTAAGAAATAAAGCAAGATTGGTAGCCAAAGGGTATTGCCAAGAAGAAGGAATAGATTTTGATGAAACATTTGCTCCTGTTGCAGGATTAGAAGCAATAAGGATGTTTCTTGCCTATGCTGCACACAAGAACTTCACTGTATATCAAATGGATGTGAAGAGTGCATTCCTAAATGGATTGTTGGAAGAAGAAGTCTATGTTGAGCAACCTCCAGGTTTTGATAAGGTGTACAAGCTCAAGAAAGCTCTATATGGATTGAAACAAGCACCTAGAGCATGGTATGATACATTATCTCAATTTTTGACAGATAATGGATTCACCAAAGGCAAAGTAGATAGAACACTCTTCAGAATTCAAGATGGAGAGAGTATACTGCTTGTTCAAATATATGTGGATGATATCATTTTTGGATCCACAAACAAAGAGATGTGTGATAAATTCTCAAACCTCATGCAAGGTAAATTTGAAATGAGCATGATGGGAGAACTGACATTCTTTCTAGGTCTTCAAGTTAAACAACTGAAGGATGGAACCTTCATAAGTCAAACAAATTACACCAGAGATTTAATGAAAATATTTGGTATGGAAGAGAAGTCTTCTGTGAAAATACCAATGAATACATCAGTCAAGATGGACATGGATGCAGATGGCAAGCATGTGGATCAAACCAGATACAGAGCACTTCTTGGATCACTGCTCTATCTCACAGCAAGTAGGCCAGACATCACCTTTGCTGTAGGTGTATGTGCAAGATTCCAATCTGCTCCAAAAGAAAGCCATATGACTACATCTAAGAGAATCCTAAGATATTTGAAGGGATGCCAAGAAGTTGGCTTATGGTATCCAAAGGAAGGTGGATTAAAGCTAGTTGGTTACTCAGACTCTGACTATACTGGATGTAGAGTTGACAGGAAGAGTACTTCAGGTACATGCCAAATGCTTGGAAACAGATTGGTTTCCTGGTTTAGCAAGAAGCAAAACTCAATAGCCACATCTACAGTTGAAGCAGAATACATACTGTGGGCAAATGTTGTGCCCAAGTCTTATGGATGAGACAACGGTGAGAGATTATGATGTTGAAGAAAAAGAAATTCCAATTATGTGTGATAACACAAGTGCCATTGCAATCACTCAGAATCCTGTGTTGCATTCAAGAACAAAGCACATTGATGTCAGATATCATTTCATAAGAGATCATGTTGAAAGAAAGACATCACCATGGAATACATCTCAATTGATAAACAGTTAGCTGACATATTCACAAAGCCATTATGTGAATCAAGATTTGAAGAACTCAAGCATAAGCTGTTGGGATTACAACCAAAAATCGAGAGGGATACAACGGGGATAATTTAAACTAACGATAGTCTATTACAAGCAAAGCGAAAAAGAAAGCGATAAAGCAAGTCGAGGCGGCGAACTCTTTCTTTAAGACTCTTGTTGCCCCGTCATGATGCTCACGGTTGTGCAACGAGTCTCCCAAGATACAACGACTTTGGTAAAGGATAGGAGCACCACAAATCCTTCTACCCGCGAATCGAGATAAGTGAGGCCTCGAGGTGACACCACACTTCAACGTGACACTTCGGGGTAATGCATAATTTTTTGAGTGACAGATCGTGATATGAATGCACGAATTTTTGTGTTTGTGATGTATATTGCACGAAAAACCACCGAAGGAGGACTCAATATATAGGAAAAACATAAGGGTTTCTCCAAAGGAAAGCCCCAATGATTTTGGACACAATCAAGCCCATCAATCCTCAATCAAATCCTTCCTATATTAGATTGATTTTATGCCAAGTCAAACCTTCCAATTGTGGCCTCAATCGGTTTAGGAATGATTTGATGCAATCAATCTTGTTACCATAAATTGGTGATTTGGGTCAAAATTGCTTATTTAACGGATAAAATCAAGCAACTTACCAAACACCGGATTTGACCAATCTACCAACTTCCATATAAGTTGGATGCATTTCCCACAATATATCTTTCTAAGTGTACCATTTGTGCATCGATTTCTCACTCACCCATAAATGGTTTTGCGAAAATAATTGCACCACTCGTTTCCAAAATTAACGAGTTCCTACACTTAGATTTCGGCTTAACAAAACCGATTTTTTCCAACAATCCCCCACATGAGTGGAAACGATGCATGAATGCATGCAGACTCAGTCACTCAGCCCCTGGAAACATTGTTGCATCAGGATAGGTAGCTTGTGGCTTTAAACCTTCCTTAGTAAGATACTATCGGATATATCCGCGGCTTAGTGGACACGATTCCTTGAAATACTCCTCTTACGAATATACCAAGACAACAATATTTACACAACAACACTTCGCTTATCTCAAGTTCCCAGGTTGTGTCCGTTTTGGCCCTGGATCACACTTGGGATTCATAAGTGTTTCATTGAGGCGGCCCGTCCTCACACTTACATAGGTGACCTTGCCTATCAGAGGTACCCTGCAATACCCCACCTTATTAGGTATAGGACGTCATTAAAAGTTCATAGGACTTAACCTCACCACAGTCAGCATGTTCAATCACTTGGTGGTGCTCTCTAGGGAATGGTTAGCTTGAAGCTAAGTACCAAGTGTTATGACTGAACAGTTTAAAGTTTAGTTTTCCCATTGAACCAAGTTCTTGGGATCTCCAGTCATCATGGTTGGGTTTCCACTAGAAACTGTTCTTTAAGTTGTGGATTTTACACCAATTCCCTCTAGCATTTTACAATTGATCTCCACTTCAATCAAATTTGCGCGGAGGATTGAGATCAATTTCTTTACATATTTGAGCACATAATTTTTGAGCATGTATAACCACTTCAATTGACATAAGTGCCACCGGTGGACTTCAAACCCTTCAATGTCAATGTGGCTTTATAACACATTAAACTCATACAAACTATTCTCAATATGTTATCTCTTTTTAGAGAGATATTCGTTTGACTTTATCATTTGTCAAACTTGTCATTATTCATTCAATGACTTAATTTTGTATATGTTCCCAACAAGTTCGGGTACAACAATCCGTCAGGGTCTACCTTGATAAGGTTAGCCTTTAAGGCCTTTTTCTGCACCTTTTCTTAGTACCTCAATGGATGCAATATTGCAACACTCAAGAGTACACTAAAAGATGCACATCTATAAGAGAAATCATAGGTGACCCATGTTAGCTATCAACTAGCATTGTTAATGCCAATTGACCCACATCCTCATTTCTAAGGATATCTCTCAAAGAAACTTGTATTTCTTTGACTCAGTAATCATTGGGGTCAATCTTTGTCAAGATTGAGGTAAATTTACATTTACCAACCACCCCACATTTATGGCATAACTCATCCACCCCACATTGTGCAACAATGTCAACTTTGAGAATTATCAATTAAACAATTATGTTTTCTCACAAGTTCAACCGTGATTGGATCGCCGACAAATAATCCAATTGCCTAGGCAAAATTCCAAAGAATTTCTGAAAGGGCTAAAAGACTCGATTGCATCCATTCACCAAATTTGGGTAGAGTTAACTTGCCATGTGCTCCTCACTGTGGGACGCTAAATCATATGCCTCTCACAAGAGCATTTAGATTTGCTCATGCCTTCATTGACATGTTTTGCTATGTGTTATGACACCCAAGATGTCATAGCACTCAAGTTGGCACTTTGAGCCCCGCCCATAGCTATTTGGCTATCGCACAACATAAAATTCCATGTTCATATTGTGAGTCCAATTTAACATTTGGTAATAATTTCATATTCACCAATTTCTTTATGACATTCATGTTAACGTGCAAGTCTAACATGTCATAAATCACAACTCAATCATATAAGAGGAAGAAACAACAGGTTTTAATTAGCATCATTGATGCGGTGCACAACCATTACATTCAACTTGAAGAATCCCTTTTCAAGGTGTACCAAGGTTCCTTCAAGGTCTTTTCATGCTTGGCATTCGATTGTCTATTGCCTTCTTCAACTGCAATTTCACAATCAAATCCTCCAAGCCCATTTGCTTCATCTTATGCTTGAGATAGTTTTTGAAATCCCTCCAACTAGGCGGCAACTTTTCAATAATTACAGCCACTTGGAAGGTTTCACACAATTGCATCCCTTCACATGGATGCTATGCAAAATCAATCGCAATTCTTGGAGTTGACTCATAATGATCTTGGTGTCAACCATCACATACTCCAAGAATCACGACAATGAACTTCTTGGTGCCGACATCCTCCGTTCTATACTTTTTGTCCAACGAGATCCACAGTCCCTCGGTAGTACCTTTGAACGAGGCATACACACTGTACAACGCATTATCCAACCCATTAAGGATGTAATGCTTGCACAAGTAGTCCCCTTGACCCCATGCATCAAGGGCGGCCCTACGATCCATATTGGTATCGTCTGGGGCAACCACAGGAGGGTCCTCTTTAAGGAACCTCACCAAGCTTAGGGTTGTCAGATAGAAGAACATCTTTTGCTGCCACGTGTTAAAATTGAGCCCGGTAAACTTTTCCGGCCTTTCGGCATGGGCAACCACAGTCGCTGGAATAGGTGTGATCGAAGGTGTTGCCAACACTGGCGTAACACCTACGGCAGAGGCAGAACCATGTGAAGCCTGAAGTGAGGCCACAGGTGTGGTCACACCGAAGGCCACACTCGTTGAGCATCGAAAACCAGGGTGTGCGGAAGGTGTGGTAACACCGTAGGCCACACTCGCCGAAACATCGAATCTTGGGGTGTGCTGTGGAAGGTGTGGTCACACCCCCACGATCATCGAAACAGTGCGAGGAACAGTGTGTTGGCAGAGGTGTGGCCGAAGGTGTGGTCACACCAAAAGCAGGGACAACAGAAACAGGTGTTGTCGGAGGTGTTGTCACACCCGAGGCCACACCTACTGAATCAGTGGTCATCGCGTTGCTTGAAGACGCCATCAGTCCAAATTACAAACAAGAGTCTTAAAATTGTTGGGATTACAACCAAAAATCAGAGGGATACAGAGGGGGATAATTTGAACTAACAATAGTCTATTACAAGCAAAGCGAAAAGAAAGCAGAAAAGCAAGTCGAGGCGAGCGAACTCTTTCTTTAAGACTCTTGTTGCCCCGTCACGATGCTCACGGTTGCAGGCAACGAGTCTCCAGATACAACGACTTTGGTAAAGGATAGGAGCACCACAAATCCTTCTACCCGCGAACCGAGATAAGTGAGGCCTCGAGGTGACACCACACTTCAACGTGACATACGGGGTAATGCAGAATTTTGAGTGATGATTGTGATATGAATGCACGAATTTGCTCTGTGTTTGTGATGTATATTGCACGAAAAACCACCGAAGGATGACTCAATATATAGGGAAAACATAAGGGTTTCTCCAAAGGAAAGCCCCAATGATTTTGGACACAATCAAGCCCATCGATCCTCAATCAAATCCTTCCTATATTAGATTGATTTTATGCCAAGTCAAACCTTCCAATTGTGGCCTCAATCGGTTTAGGAATGATTTGATGCAATCAATCTTGTTACCATAAATTGGCGATTTGGGTCAAAATTGCTTATTTAACGGATAAAATCAAGCAACTTACCAAACACCGGATTTGACCAATCTACCAACTTCCATATAAGTTTGATACATTTCCCACAATATATCTTTCTAAGTGTACCATTTGTGCATCGATTTTTCACTCACCCATAAATGGTTTTGTGAAAATAATTGCACCACTCGTTTCCAAAATTAACGAGTTCCTACACTTAGAATTTCGAAACTTAACAAAACCGATTTTTTCCAACATGAGCTAGGGTTAATTGGTGAGTTGACACTCGAAGACTCAAGGAGATAAGATGGAAAGTGAAAAGATGAAAATTGAGCGATTTCTTAAATCGGCCCAAGTGAATCACCGTATTGAAAAATCGGTTGTATCGAGTTAGGCGACAAATTTGAATCACTATGTGAATAGAGAGAAGAAGAGTTGAGTCGGCTAAGAAGTGTTTGAGTCAATTATGAGCTAAGTGACAAAAACGCAATCGTTTTTAATAAGCGTGAATGTTTTTAAGGATGACGTCAAGATAATAATGACAGTCTGAGTCAAAAAGCGCCACGACATAGCATATGATTGGATATAAATGCTTTGCCACATTAAATGCGGGCTATTAAATGCTAATCGGCGTGCTAAATGAGCCGTCTATCTTGATAAAATTTCAAAAACCGAAAGCACGTCATTTCATAACCCATATATATACTATTTTGTTCGAGTTTCTCTCTCACATTACTCAAAGCTGTTTCACCTCTCCAAAAACAAGAAAGTTTTTTTTCTCTCAAAACCCTACCAAATCTTCAAAGCAAGTTTGTCAAGGTTCGTTCGGTAAAACTCAGAAAAATGGCATCGTCCTATGATTTAACCAAACTAGGGAAGCAAATCCACACTGGTTCTACGGTGGATTTCGAAGGAATGGTTAAACAGGATTCCGATGAAACCCTTGTGAAGAAAATAACCGACAAAATCGAAACTGATGAAACCCTTTCTCACGATGGAGTTTCAGATGACTTATGTTGAAGAGGTAGCACAGTTCTACGTGAACGCTGAAGTTCATGACGAGAGCATCAAATCCTCTGTTCACGGAAAGGATTTTACGATCCTTCCAAGATTTAGCGAAGCATTGTTTGCTGCCATCGGAAGGAGTGCCGGAAATATTTGAGGCTGATGTAAACTTGGCTGCTGCATGGAAGAAAGTGGCCAAACCTGAATGTGCTGCGAAGGTAGTTTACACAGCTGATAAGAAGCTGCTGAAGGACGATTATCACAAGTTGATGATATCATCACGAAATGTGTGGATGAAGTTTGGAAGCTTCAATCGCCTATCCAAAACGGCGATCGTCATGGCCATTTGCGATCATGGAGGAGAAGAAGGTCAATCGGGACAGAATTCGTCTCTGACAGCAGACTCTGCCAGAATGTTGGAAATAAGTCCTTCAAGGACGATAGGTCATTCGGAGGATCTTTGGGCTATGGCCTTGTAGTTGGCCGGTTGATGGAGGTGAAGGGTGTTCCACTCCGACATGGAAAGTCGTTCCATGTCAATAAGAAGATGTTTCGGGCAAACCTTTCAGGAGCCCAAAGGAGAGCTTACGCCAAGCGGGCGGATACAGCGAGGGGAATCAAGCGATCCCGAAGAAACAAGCACATTTCCTCAGAAGAAAAGGCCCACGCAGCTGCGAAGAAACCATTGCCCCAAAGAAGAAAGAAGAAAATTGCACTCGCCCTGCAGCCGAGTCACCGCCCCTACCCCGTGTCTCCCCGCTTTCGCTCGCGATGAGGTGGAGAAGGAACCTCAAATACCTTCTCCACCATCAAGAAGAAGAGGATCGCCAAGCCAAGAAAGACAGCTCCTCGAGGCAAAGAAAGATGCACGCCCCCCGTCGCGCATGAGTCGGAAAACCATATCCGAACAGAAATTCCTCACGGTAAGGACCAAAAGAAGAAGACTCATCAGCGTTCATAGCTTGAGAAGACGGTGAGTCTGCCACTCACCGAAAAGATCTTCGAGGCCTTTGGAGAAGTGCAGTCTCCAAAAGTTATTGATGAAACAGCCAAGTCTGCTGAGGCCGATCAGCAGAGGCAAGTCGAAGACCCAGATGTGGACAGAACAACTGAGGAACAAGAGGCAATAGAGATAGCTAAGTCTCCTGTCGACAGGATCAGTATCTCCACCGCGATGAATCGCTGAGGGTGAAGAGCAACACATCCGCTACCCTCCATTCCTGAAAAAGGTTAGCAAGAAGAAGATGACGATGATGTGATTATACTCTCTCCACCGTATCAAGACATCCAAAATCGTCTGAGAGAATGGAGGAAATGGAAGCTTAGTTGATCAAGGGAGCAATTCGAGAGACCTGAATTCATTGAAGAAGAGGAAGAATTGATGAATTTCCTCGGGTTGACCTGATGGTCCAGCACCGATGAAGAGAATCGCACTGAGATATCTTGCGATCTTCAAAGAAAAGGAGGGATATATTGGCGAGAAAGTGAAGCCCGTGAGAAGGCCAATATTTGTCCTTTCACCGAACCATCGATCATACTCATCCTCACTTTGATGCCTTCTCGGGAAGTGATGAGGACTTGGACCAGTTTGGGCCATCGAGGAGTTGGAAATCACGACAAGCCATGCGGGAATCCAGGATAATGCATGAGCAACGGTGAACGGAAGGACCGGAGAGTCTTCCAAATATCACCGGAGATTGATCCATTGGGAGTGGTACAACAGATTGCCACTGTCATTGGTGCAACCACTTCCCCAGCTCACTCAGAGGATGGATCTAGGGGACCTGGTGGTGAAACTGGGAACTTGGGGACCCAAGTCGAGCCAACCCTCATGAAAGTATCTTACCACCGCCCCAACTACCGAACACTCACAGAAAAAGCCGGAGTCTGGAGCAGAGTGACCCCAAAATAAGTCACTCAGCTGGTGTGCCAGCTGAGGGGGAAACTCCCTCTACTACAGCTAGGTCGGAGGATGCTGTAGCTGACTCCACCATGAATCTAGGAGGCGAAGTGGAGAAGGAACAAGAAAAAGAAACACAGAAGGTTGTCACTGATGAAGCACGGGCGGATGAGTCTCTCTCATTTGAAGTGCCAATCGCTCCGCAGCTAAGGATCTGCAGATGCAATCGAGACACAAGATGGAATCGCTTGGGAGTTAACACTGGCAATGAAAGTGCAATCCACGGAGTTGAGACTCCGGTGGATGCCATCAGAGAAGACCCTAAGACAATTTGAGTCTCTCGAAGGGAATGTCAAGGCCTTGCTGCAGCTTGAGATTGCAGGAGGTAATGAAGGCCTACGGGAGGTTGAGACTTCCCGAGGTAAAGAGGCGTAAACACGTAACATCCCTCCCGTCCACATTGATGATTCGAGAAGGAGATAAGTGCCCTTCACGATTCCCAAGACAACCCCGACATAACCTTTCGGGATCTCGAAGATGAAGATGAAGCTGAGTCCTCCCCTCCTGCAAATCTAAAAGACTCAGCTGAGGCTGTTCAACCCAGTACGAGCAAGCCATACCTCAAAGCTGCTCGACAAATGTTCAATTTTGATGATGAGCCACCCCTTCAAGTCTCATCATCTTTCGATGACGCTACTGATAAGGCTGAGGAACAGTCAACTCAAAAGGATAAACCAGCTGAGACCGAAGAAGCTGTTAAGACAGCTGAGGCTCAGCAAGCTGGGTCAATACCACCAAAGGCCCCAACTGAATCACAGTCATCTACGCAGGCTCCCGAAGCTGCAGCAGAATCAACTCAACCGGACACATCACAGGCACGAGTAACGGTGGAAACTATACCATATGTCCGTGATGATGCGTTTGAAGAGACTTTCCCTTTCTCAATCGAGCTACGAACTTGTTGAAGAAACAATTTCCGAGAGCGAGACGCTTCAACGCCGACTGATCCGCTTATTCCCATAGATACCATCGTCCCAGCAGACTTTGACTTTGATGCTCTTCGCTTGGCCGCCGGTGAGACAGAGGTGACAGCTGAGGTTCGAGAGGTCTTCAAGACAATCTTTGCAGAGATTGAGAAGATGGAAAGGCACCAGGCCACCAGGATAGTAGAGATGCCAATCGACGGCCGATCCGCATGGAATAGTGGTCGACTCGGGGAATGGCATCAACAACATTTTGTCTGATTGAGGGGGAAGGTTCAAAGGATATGACTCTAATGGTTGCTAGAACCCCTCAACAAGGACTTGTCACGGTGACATAATCAACAAACTTCCAGGTGACTCGCGCTCCAACACTCTGTTGTACCTATGTCCGAGAAGAGAAAAAGTAGAAAGCGGGGATGAAAGAGGTCGAAGGAAAAATGGATGTCCGTGTGATGGACATATTGAAACAATACGGAGGCATTCCAGAAGGAAGAGATACTGATGCCATTTCAGACGTCGGAAACGAGCCTAGATCAGTTGATGAATTCAAAACGCTCGAATTCAAAGGATACTTCGAAGGCATGTCAATGGCCCAAGCCTGGGACTTGTATTGGGAAAAAGGCCTCAAGTCGTGCGAAGAAGGTTTGACAGGAAGCGGACTACTAGATCACTCGCTAGTCACTCCTTGGAAAGAAGAAGGCTCCGACAATACACACCCGGGAGGAAGAGGAAGAAGCGATGGAGGAAGGTTTCGGACCTAGACCTCTACCCAAAAACATTGAATACATAAATCCAGGAAAGAAATGAGGGATCTATTCAATTTTGGGTATGACGTAGTAGCCAACATGGAAGTGGCTAGGAAGAATGCTGAATATGTAAAAAGGATTGAAGAAGAAAATAAGAGACAAGATCAGCTATGGGAAGAGAGTCAACGAAGACAAGAAAGGAAGAGAAAAGACGAAGCTGCTAGAAGAGCCTACGAGAAAAAGAAAGTAGCTGAAGATGAGAAGAGAGAAGAGAAAGAGAAGGGGACGAAAAGAGTCAAGAAGAAAGAAGGAGGCGAAGGCGATAAAGTGTTGTTGTCCACCCTTCATGTATTTTACTATTGTAAATACATATGTATGTAAGTCTTCTGTACATTCTATGAAAAACTCTGTAATTTCTATTTTTTGCGTAGAAATAGAATGGTATGTTCGCTCTGATACACATTGTAAATAGCTGTGTAAAGCACAAGAATGTTATGATCAATAAAAAGATTGATTCTACGCATACATTCTCTGTTTCTACATTGTCTGTATGTATCTTTGCCATTTACATTTTGTATGTATGATTTAAGTTTTGGCATCATCAAAAAGGGGAAATTGTTGGGAAATTTATTGCTTAGATTTTGATGAATGCCATGTAAAACTTAGACTAGAAAGTTGGCACCCCATTTTCCTTGTAATTTGCATTGTAATAGATAGGGCATTGTCTGGTGAGTCAAGTCGACTATGCCCGGATATACAAGAAGTCAATCAAGACTAAAATGAAGACTCGTGAAACAAATTTGAATATGGCAAGGAGGAGAAGTCAAGAACTCGATTGAATGAGCATCGGCTAAGATACTGTGTGTGAAGTGTCATCAAGTCAACTCAAGAAGCCAAGTCAAGTTGAAGTGACAGATGAGTCTTTCAATCATTGTAGCGGACTCAAGGCACTGGGAAAAGCGGTGCAAAGAGGAGTTAAGCGAAAAGAATCCGTTTACGAAGTCAAGAATATTACCTAAACAAGTAATACTTCCATGCTTCCATGTCTTAAAGTGCTCGATCTTAGAAGCGTGCAAAAGGAATAAACCAATGGGAAGCATCGCACTTGTGTCGACTCGAAAAAGTCAATGCTCATTTAATACGAGGAAATGTCAATTCAAGGATCGCAACAAGACAAGCCAACGAACACAAAGTGACTTTTGAAATCGCTTATCTCTTCAACGGCGATTTTTAAAAAGTTCACTATAAAAGGCCGAGGAATCACTTTGAGAAAAGGTTACCTTGAAAAGACCTGAATCGAGCAATCAAGTAATTATTCAAACCGTAACATGCAAAATACTATCAAGTTATTCAAGCAAAAATCCTCAAGCCTAAATCTCGAAGGAAATCGATCCAACACTAAGCCGTGAAGGAAAGACGACTTCAAACTGTTGAATAGGAACTTTTGAAGAATCAAAGGGTCTACATTCCAAGGAGGATTGTAGAAAGGTTCAAGGTCGAACGAGTCTCAAGTTATTGGAGGGCTTCGTGATCAAATACAAAAAAGCTTGAGCAAGTGAGTCAAGTAGCAAAGCATTTGCCTGTGAAGAAGCGAGTCGGACGAGAAGCCGCCATTGTGTGACCAAGGCATCTCGCATCGAGTCCCAAAGGATCAAGTCGGTTGTGTGATCAAGACTTCAGTATCCGGGTGATAACCATTTTGTACTACGATCAATACTTAGTGGATTCCTCTAGGAGTTGGAGAAAAGAAGAGTAGAAGAATTATCCCATCTTCGAACCTCTATTAAAATTATTGTGTCATTTACATTTCAAAGATTTAATTTCTCGCATATCATTTTATATCTCGATAATTTGCTATCCAACCGATAATTAACAAAGTGCTAAAACCAAGTGTTAAAACAAACTTAAACCAAATTCAAGGGTGTTAAGTCTTCCGCTGAAAATCTCATCACACCAAGTTAAGTATTAGATTAAACAAATTTGAGTTATTCTATCAAATGTTCTAGTCAAATCTGCTGAGTGGCTAACTCTATTTGGTTAACTAACTTAGTCATCCATCGAGGGACATAGTCAGAAATTAACTCTGAACTATTTTAAAAGGACTAAATTCAAAAAGTTGGTAAGGTTTATTCAACACCCCCTTCTAAACCTTACTCACACCCTTGGGACCTACACGGAGCTCATCTCTAAGATACAACAACTTTACTATTCCGGTTTAGCAGCACTATCAAAATCGGAACTTCATCGAACAACAAAAATGTCTGAACTTTCAAGCTTTTGAAGGAGGGAAGTCAATATGCTTGAATGCAGAATGCCAGGTTAATTATCTGAAGATTTTTGTTTCTTTTTCATCTACAGGGGTCGATTATTATAGGCCTCAGGTGCCTCGTATGAAAAGATCACGTCTTTTGGATCGAAAAGACATATTTTGCACTGACAGACGCATCTATTCATCGACGCATGGCCCCGGCGCATGCCCGCGTGCGTGGATGCCCGATGCACGACCCGACACACGGACCGTCGGCCACCCGTGCTCATATGCGAATCGAATCGATCGGGCGCACGACTCGACGCGACGGACCGTAAGCGCCCGCCCGTGTTTCGGATGTGTGCACTCCCAGGTTGAAAATCCCAATTAATTAATTACAAAAATTAATTAATTATTTTTAAGGTTTTTGGTCCAAAAAGAATAAGAGCCTTGAAGGCCAAGCCCAGGCCCACGAGCCGGCGGCGGCGGTGGCACAAGACGCTTGTGTGCTTTGAACCAAACCCACAAGCATGTAGGTCCTCACCCCTTTAAAAGCTTGGGTGCCCCCAAGGGCCCAAACCCATAAGTCCAATTTGGGATTTATTAAGTGTGCAAATTTTGCCTCCTTTTCCTATGTGGGATGAAACATTTCTCATTCCCTACATTTTCCATTTTCCATACCATTTATTTGTATTAAGTGGCTAACTTCTAGCATTAATTTCTCATTCACCCGGAATTGGTTTTGAGAAATTCCAAATGCTATTCTCATCTACTCTTTTAGTACAATTTTTACAAATAATTTAATTCCATTTTTCACTAATGGAAACCTCTTAACTATTTGGTCAAAATCGGGTCAACGCCCATTTTCAAAGACCAAATTCCAACAATGTTTTCGCATGACATTGTTATTGCTTTTGTGCGTTGTTCTTGTTCTTCAATTTGTTAAGCTTATGTTTGCGTCAGAATCAATATTAAAAGAGTGAGTCTCTTGTAAGACCGTCTTATGGATCTTTATACGTAAGATGTATCCTCACATTCTTTCTCCTCCCTCCTCTCACTGCCAACAAACACTCCATCTCCTCCCTCTTCTCACCGCCAACAACATTTTCTCTCATTTTTTTTTCGTAATTTTCTCTCTCTCCTTAATTTTATCTTTCCTCATGTTTTCTCTCACTTCTTATTTTTTCTTATCTTCATTCTCCAATTTATTTCAAAAAACCTGATACTTTATTTCAAAAAATAGATACTTTAACTCATAAAAGTGTTACCTTAACTCTGTTATGTTTATTTTTCTTTCTTCAGTGTAATATATTCTTAATATGTGTTGTATTAAAAAACATGATACTTTATCTCGATAAATGGATACTTTTACTTATAAAAGTGTTACTTTAACTACATCATATTTATTTTTTATTTTTCCTCTTTCTTTTGTTTCTAGTTTGTAATTGTGTATTAAGAAATCTAATACTTTATCTCAAAAAAATATATATATTTTTATTATGATATATTCATAATTTGTGACTATATTAAAAAATATGTTACTGTATCTCAAAAAACAAGTACTTTTACTTATAAAAGTATTACTTTAACTATATCATATTTATTATTTATCTTTCTTTATATTGAATTCACAATATGTGACTATATTAAAAAACGTGATATTTTATTTCAAAAAACAGATACTTTTACTCCTAAAACATGATTCTTTGTCTCAAAAAATATATACTTTTACTCATAAAAGTGTTACTTTAACTCTGATATATTTTTCTTTCACTGTAATCATAATCTGTGACTATATTAAAATATGATACTTTATCTAAAAAATCGATACTTCTACTAATAAAACTGTTACTTTAACAGAGGAAGAAAAACAGGGGAAAAGAAAAGGAGCAAGTGGCTTTGACCCGCGGACCTGGTCAACAAGATCCGCATGTCAATAGGATCCGTCTTACGGATTTAAACACGTAAAACAGTCCTATATCAGTTTTTCTCATATTAAAAAATTCCTCTTGAGGGGTTGTTAGTTGAGTTAAATCGCGTATATAAATAAATAAATGCAGTACTCGAAGCGAATATAATATCATCTTAGTCAGATTTGAGTTTTATTCAGTTAAATTTTTATAATTTATAATAATAAGATAATATGAAGAGATTTTTTCTTTCTTAAGGTAAATGTTCGTTTTGCTTGACTTGATAGATATTTCAATTTTTTTCATTATATTAAATCTTAGCAGAGCCAACAATGTATAGATCATCCGACTGCGACTGCTAGCAGATGTGCAGCCCCATGCAGTTTAATTATATATCATTTGTAATGAATAAAATTACTTTAAAATAAACTTCAGTTTTTCATGCAAATATGTTTTGTACAATCTAGTTTTTTTTTTTACAAGAAAAATAATTTTATTAATTAATTCAAACTAGAAATACATCGATAGAAGACAAAAACAAATTTGTTAAAAATAATACAAGATGAACTATGAAAAGATTCATAGCATCTAGGTTAATAACATAAATAGGCTTAAAACCTACGATCTTAAAAATTCAATAGTGTCTAGAATACCTATATATTATTCCAAATATGCAACCTGTTGAAGATCATAATCTGATTTTTTTTTATCTATGTCGGATCAAAAACTTGCTCGTCTGAATCTGCATAAGAAAAAACACCATACCAAGACGGTAATTAAATCAAACGTCGCACCAGAAGGCCAAATCGAAATAAAGAAAACAAAAAAATAATCCAGATCTATGTGGAAAACCACTTATTTAGAAACTAAATTAATAAAAAAAATGTAGGGATGACTTCAGGCCAAAAATCACCCATTAACAATGCAGAACAATTGAAAAGAGAAGCAAAAGAAAGAGTTAGCGAGAAAAGGCGTCTAGGGTTCGAAAAATCTGTACAATCTAGTTGATATAGTCCAAAAATGATCTTTGATATGATATAGTTAATGAACACAAATTAACTCGTTTAGCAAACACAAAATATAAAATAAAAATAGTGTCAACCTAATTTTTTCTCTCTTTTTTAAACCATGAAGAACAATTGTGGTCTAAATTGTAACCCTCATCCACCCCTCATGGACCGAAAAACATGCAACTCTACTTCACATCCTATTTAATTCCAACTTAAACTTATATTTGGCTATTCAATAACCATTAATTCTTTAATTTTTGGTAATGGTCAAAACCTGTCAATAGAGTACAATGAGAAATTCCAAAAATTGCCACTCTCTCATGTATAAATACCCAACCTAGCAAGCTTCAAATAAACATAAAGTAAAAGTTGTTAATACAAAATGAGGCGCCTTAATGTTCTCTTGTGTTGTCTTTAATAGTCATCAGTCTTCTTTTATGTGTCCAATCAGGCAAAGGTGCCAGATTTTCGCATGAACAAGGGGAAACTTCGAAAGAAAATGAGGACAATTTGATTATTTTACCTGAAAGGGCTCCTGTCCCTCCTTCAGGGGCATCAGGTTGCACTTACATCCCTGGAGAGGGCCTTGACTGTCATGATCCCAGCGAGGAAATGCCCATTATCGGTGGTGCACCGCCTCATGGTGGTGGCTCCGCCACGTATCCGCCTTCATAGGTTTCATATATATATATATATATATATATATATATATATATATAGGGGGAGGATCAAGTGAGACCATGTCTCTAGGTGAGACACAATGGACTAATCTCAACCATCCCCCACTATTATTCAATGGGTGTGATTTAATGGATAAAAAATATATTAAAACATTAATTTAATCAACATAAGGGTAATAGGGTAAAATAACATAACAAGGTAGTTATAAGAATGGAATCAAATCTCTTTCTCTCTCATCCATCTCTCAAATCTCACGTCTCTCTCTCTCTCTCTCTCTCTCTCTCACACACACACACACACACACACACACGTCTCTCTCCATCTCTCCCTCTCTTTCTCAGTTCCTCCATTAACGCAAATGGAAGAACTCGAACTGTGAAAAAAATAGTGAAGAAGATGCAATTTATGTTTCAAATGAAAAAACAACGACGAAGAACTGAACTCGTTTATATTCAACCTACACTTTATAAACTGATTTTATAGAGAAAAAAAATTGTGAAGAAGAAGATGATTTCTATTCCAAATGAAACAACCATGAATAAGACGATGCATCTGTGTAGACATCAATGGAGAACTCGAAACTGATCATTAAAATAAACTCTTAAAAACTGTAATTTTCACGAATAAGACGATGCATAGATACTTATGAAATGATGTATAAATACTTATGAAACATTGCATATATAATTATGAAACGATGCATATATTTGTAGGATATTACATATTTGAAAATATGCAATAAAAATCAACTAAATATGCATTATCTGAAAACTATCTATGCAGCAGTAAAAAAACTAATATGTAGTACAGTATATCCAACTATGCAAGACGCATAAACTATGCAACAAAATCAACTAACTATGTATTATCTAGAAACTATTTATGCATTGTGGAATAACTAAATATGCAGTACGTTATGTAACATCACATTTTTATAATTTCCAAAAGCAACATCCCATTTTCATAACTAAATATACATTATATTGAACCTATTTATGCGCAAAGTAGTATAACTACATATGCAAAGACGTTATATTCAATTATGTCTTGTTTTCGTAAAACATTGCCAACAGAATAGCTAAATATGTATTATTTGATGTCTAATTATGCGGAAGAACCCTAACTATCTTTCAGTAAAATAAAAATATTTGGAAAAAAAAACAGGTTTCTTAAATTCCGCCACAAAATCCGGCAAATCAATTTCAACCCATAAAAACAGTTTCAAAAAGTCAAACTTACCGGAAAATCTGGGACCACTATTTTAGATTACAAAATTACTGAATTACCCTTAAATCGGAAAAAATGGAAAACCAAAAAAAAAAAAAAACCGAATAAGTCACATCCCTTCATTTTTTAAGATCAATGGGTGAGATGAATCCACACTGTCTCACTCTAGAGAGGGTGGTCTCATTTGAACCAAATCCTATATATATATATATATATATATATATAGGGGAGGATCAAGTGATACCATGTCTCTAGGTGAGACACAATGGACTAATCTCAACCATCCCCCACTATTATCAATGGGTATGATTTAATGGATAAAAAATATATTAAAATATTAATTTAATCAATATAAGGGTAGTAGGGTAAAATAACATAACAAGTTAGTTACAAAAATGGAATCAAATCTCTTTCTCTCTCATACATCTCCCAATTTTCTCAATCTCACGTCTCTCTCTCTCTCTCTCTCTCTCTCTCTCTCATTCCTCCATTAACGCAATAAAGAAAATTGTGAATAACTCGAAAATTACAGAGAAAAAACAAGAAAAATCGGTGCAATATTACGGAGAAATAACGAACAAGTGAGTTCGAAAACTAAATATGCAACAAAACTCAACTAAATATGCATTATCCGAAAAACTATCTATGCGGCGTAAAAAAAACTAATATGTAGTACAATATATCCAAATTATGCAAAGACGTCATAAACTATGCAACAAAATCAACTAACTATGTATTATCTAGAAACTATCTATGCATTGTGGAATAACTAAATATGCAAGACATTATGTAACATCCCATTTTTATAATTTCCAAAAGCAACATCTCATTTTCATAACTAAATATACATTATATTGAACCTATTTATGCGGTGTAGTATAACTACATATGCAAAGACATTATATTCAATTATGTCTTATTTTCATAAAAACAGTGCCAACAAAATAACTAAATATGCATTATTTGATGTCTAATTATGCAAAGAGAAGAACCCTAACTATGTCAGTAAAATAAAAATATTTGGAAAGAAAACATGTTCCTTAAATTCCGCCACAAAATCGCAAGCAGTGTCAATTTCAACCCATAAAACTGGGACCACTAATTTGAATTACAAAATTACAATCTTACCCTTAAAATCAATGAAAATTAGGAAATAATTAAAAACTGAATTAATCACATCCCTTCATCTTTTAAGATCAATGGGTAAGATGAGTCCACACTGTCTCACCTAGAGAGGGTGGTCTCATTTGAACAAATCCTATATATATATATATATATATATATATATATAGGTATTGGTTCAAATGATACCAATATCCTAGGGTGAGACCGTAGGGATTCTGGTGCGTTTATTTTGTTTCTTGAAGGGCTTGGATTAATCTTATATTTAAGGTAATTTTAATTAAAAAACATTAGAAAGGACGACAATGTAATTAGACTTATAATTCCGTTATTTATTTAAGGAGAGTATTTTCTATCCCTTAATTTTCGGTATCAATGCATTTATGGGTGATCTTTTGATATATCCAAGATTTATTGGGAATCGATTTCTATATTGTATTAACACTAAATATGCAAGTTATATATATTGGCATAAATTTTAATAAAGCATGCATTGTATTAACACTAAATATGCAAGTAATATATATTGGCATCATGAAAAGATTATCTATACATCACAACAACATTACATATGCAAAGACAAAGCTAGTTATGCAACGAACCGCTCTTTTTTTTTTTGGGGGAACCAATTTTTAGGCTTAAAATTAATATCATCATTAATATCAACAATTGTGATACATGAAATAAAAGTAATTTATGCATCATAAAATGTTTTTAGAACAATTCATTTCTAACACTAATTGAATTGCACTATACTTAATATGCAACATACGTATGTGAAATATGCATTATATTTTTATCTAATATGCATGTAAATTGCAAAAAAATTAAAAAATTAAAAATTGATTTTTAAAGTATGCAACATACATATGTTAAATATGCAACATACGTATGTTAAATATGCATCACATTTTTATCTAATATGCATGTAAATTGCAAAAAGAGAAAAAAAGTTAGAACAATTTATTTTTTAACACTAATCGATTTATAATATACTTTAAATATGCAACATATGTATGTTAAATATGCATATTAATTTATCTACTTATGCATGTAAATTAAAAAACAAATTGTTAGAACACAAAATTTCTAACACTAATTGATTTGTACTATACTTTAAATATGCAACATACGTATGTGAAATATGCATTATATTTTTATCTAATATGCATGTAAATTGCAAAAAAATAAATTAAAATTAATCATGCATCATATTTACATAATGTATGCAACATTATAATTTAAAATATGCAATTAATATCATACGAAAATATTAAATACGATCTGTATTATATAATATGGAATGTCAAAATTTGTGAGATTTTTCTTGGCCAATGATGTTGAACATGGATGTATGGAAAGTTAATCAACAAACCATTTTTGTAGGGAGCAATTATCATTAATGATATGATTAGACGATATGATATCCTATTTTCTAGCATTTATTTTTGGCGATTTAAAATGGTCAATTTTACCCTTTTGATGGATAATAATGGAATAATAATATTGGATTTATTGTTAAATCTCAGTCATCTATTAATTTATTATAACGGTCAGATCAATCCCTACTTCGCCTCACCGAGAAATGGTCTCACGAGAACAACCTATATATATATATATATATATATATATATATTGGGTGGCCATTAAACAAATGAATCATGACTATATATGCAGAAAGCTGCATATATAACAACTTTTTTCTTGAAATCATGGAACAAAAGATTAAACTTGTGTCTGATTGTCTACATTTTTTAAAACTCTACGTAATATTTTTTTCTCTTATATGAGTTTATATCTGTATTCTAATGTACACGTTGATTTTTGAACGTATACAATCAAATTTGTGCAGTATGTGATATACAAGCGCATATATAAAATTGAATCATTTGGTATGAATTAATTAATTCCCAGCTGAGCACGAGGACTATAAATCTTTAATATACTCAATTACTCATGTACGTGCTAATGTTTGTAATTTTACATTATACATTAATATATTTGTTGTAGTATCAGTTTCAGCCTCATTTGAGGATTCAATTTTTGGTCGTTCACAGATTAATTCAGCAAAAGCTAAGAATAACGAATTAATATATATTAGGGTAAAGTATAATAAGACTCCGTGAACTTGGCTCTATGTCTCATTTACCCCCGAACTTGCAAATGTTACACCTAGCCCCCTTAATCAATTTAAATAAAATGTGCGGATAAAACAATCCTTGATAAAAATGAATATAGATAATTTTTTGTAATATTTTAATATTTTGTACCCTATTTGATTTACATTCTTATTAAATTCAAAAAGTGACTTATTTTTAAATGTACATTAAGTAATTTAAATTTTAAAAAATTAAAGCAATGTACAGTAAATACACAAAAAAAATTACAAAAGATTAATGAAAAAAATTTAATATTAACTATTTAATTTAAATAAACTTTCAATATTATAATTAAAAAAAATATGAGTAAATATATTTTTTTAGACCTAATTTAGTTATAAATTTCACTTCTTCATTTCTTTCTTGTTTATGTAATATAATTCATAGTCCAAAATATAACATTAATAAATTATCATCTTTAATGAATAATCAATGGTATTAATGAAACAAATTGAAATCACATATAATTAATTCTATTAAAATATTTAGACATTAAATCTTGTTATTTGAGCAAAGATTATTCAAAATATTTAAATATTACTAAAGAAAATATGTATTATTCCTTCTTTCTTACTAAACCATTATATATATCATTATATTAAAAATATAAATGATCAATAATTTAAAAAAAATATGTATGTATATTAAGTATACAAAAATGTATTTATTCGTATTATTTGAAAGAGTTTAAAATATTGAACTCAAATATAAGTTGTTTTTATACTGAACTCAAATAATCAAAATAATTTCCATATTCAATATTTTTTTTGTTATACTCATCTATTATTAAAATATTTTTTATTTTTGAACTGTTAAGTTACAAATTGCTTTATCTAAAAATAATTATTTAAATAAAGAACATAAAATCAAAATTGAGGTACAATTATTAAAACATGCTAAATATAATTGTTATTTAGAGCATTTTTGTCCAAACATTAAATTGTACTTTGATTCAGGGGGGTAATAGTTACATTCACAAGTTCAGGGAGGTGAATGAGACATCTATTCAAGTTTAGGGGGGTGTTAATTATTATATTTTGCCCTATATTATATACTTAACACACACACACACACACATATATTGACTACAAATTTTCAATTTGGTTCAATTCAAATACATTATTTCTATATCTATTGACTTGAGTGTCCGAAAGATCAGGTATCTATTGAAATAACCATAAAGTTTAAGTTGTTATAGAACATTTCATATTTAATTACTCTAACACGTCTCATCATGTATGTGCAAATGGTTGTTTATAAAGCTAGCAAGTGAAATATTTTTATGGGTGGTGATGAGGTTTAAACTTAAGACTTCTTCTCCTAACTTTTATACCAAATTGAATGACCTCATGGTCTAAAAACTTAACAAGAGGCCCTGAGTTTAATATGGTATCAAAGACAGGCCAAACAAAGAGATCCTAAATTCAAATATCACCACCCCACATAAAAATATTCCATGTGCAATGCATCATAAACAATCACTAACACATGTGCGGTGTGTTAAACAGGGGCAAACTCTGGTGTTAGGGGAGGGGGCCTTGGGCTCCCCCAACATTTTCATTTCTCAAATTCTTATGTAAATTTTTGGGGTCAGTTTTAAGTTATTCTTGTTGTTCTGTATTTTAATCTGGTAAATTTTAATTAATGAGTTAGAAGTTAATATGATGGTCAATCAAACCTTACCCAACTCTAATTAGTTTTAATCAATTTTTTTTTTAATTTTCAATAGGTTATTGATTAGATATTGAAATTAAAGTGATTTTAGGTATTATCAACTGTTGGTTTTCTCTTCTCATCAATGGTGCTAGTGCTGGTTATTTTAAATCCAGCAGGGGACTCAGAAAGGGAGATCCTCTCTCCCCCTCTCTCTTTATTCTTGCTGCTGAGTATCTTTCCAGAGGGCTTGATCATATTTTTGCTCATAATTCCCAGATGTACTACCAGACCAATGGTGGTATTCCTATCAGCCATCTTGCATATGCTGATGACATTTTGATTTTCACTAATAACTCTGATGCTTCTTTGAATACTCTTCTCAATTTCCTGAAGCACTATGGTGATATTTCTGGTCAAGCCTTGAATGTTTCCAAAAGCTCTGTCATTATGCACCCTAATGTCCCCCAGCATGTTTTAAATCATGTTGCTGCATATACTGGTTTCAGAGTTGAGAATCTCCCCTTCACTTACTTAGGTGCCCCTATCCACAAGGGTCATAACAAAGGTATTCTTTTTAATCACCTCATTACTAAAATGCACTCTAAGATTAGAGGGTGGGGTTGGAGATTCCTGTCATTTGGGGGCAAGCTTGCTCTTATTAAGAGCACCCTGAATTCTATGTTCTTACACATAATTCAGGTCATTAAACCCCCCAAATACATTTTGCACAAGCTTGAGCAAATTATTGCTAGATTCTTTTGGGGATCCGCTGATTCCCAAAAAGCCATTCATTGGGTGGCTTGGGATACTATTTGCACTCCCATTTCTGCTGGTGGGCTTGGGCTTAGAAATATTTCTGATGTGGTTACTGCTTTCTCTTACAAATTGTGGTGGAGGTTTAGAGCTAATTCTTCCCTTTGGGCCAATTTTATGCATGCTAAATATGTGGGGGGGTGTGCTTCTGTGCTTGTTAAGCCTCACCTCTCTGATAGTTCTATCTGGAAAAGACTCTGTAAAATTAAAGCCAGAGTTAACAACCATATCTTTTGGAGTCTTGGTGTTGGTAAGGTTAGTTTTTGGTATGATCTCTGGTTTGCATTTGATTCTCTTGACACTCTCATTCATTGTGATAAAACTGGTTTTGAAAATGTGGATGTCTCTTATTTTTGGAGTCAGTGTAATTGGGATTTTGATAGACTAGCCAGAGTTGTTGGCACTTCTTGGGCCACTAACATTTGCCAAATTCTTTTCTCTCAAACTGATGGTATGAGGTGGATGAAATCAGCCAATGGAGAATTCTCTTTAGCATCAGCTTGGCAACTCATCAGGGGCAACTTACCTTCCTCTTCTCTTTATACCAGTTTTGGAACCCTTTCCTAACCCCTACAATTTCCATTTCTCCTGAGGCTCACAAAGAACAAAGTTACCAATAGATCAAAAGCTCCGGAGACGGGGGATTGCTTTAGCATCTATGTGTTGGTCTTTGTCAAAATAGAGAAGTTACAATCGAAACCCTCCCCATCTTTTCCTACACAATTCACACATGCACCAGGTTTGGATGTATTTTTCTAATTTGCTTCATTGTCCTATCCCCGTGATCGATAACATTACTCTTTTCTTATCTTCCGGAAAAATTTCACAACATTTACACACACCACACATATTTCATTCCTTATCCCTTGTCTTACACTTTGGTTTTGTTGGCTTGAAAGAAACAAAAACAAGCATGAAAATAAACATTTCCAGGCTGCCAGAATAATTTGGAAATTTGAACATCATTTACAAATTTTAAGGCAAAGCAAAATCTTTCAAAAATCTCAATGGAAAGGATACTTTGAAGTGGCTGCACAATTTGGTATATACTTTAGAAACATACCTGCTATTTCATATACCCCTGTTTGTTGGAAATATCCTGAACCTGGATGGTTCAAGCTCAATATAGATGGGGCCAAAAAGGCTCATCATGCTCATGGAGGGGTTGGGGGTGTTCTTAGAAACTGTCATGGAGATTTGGTGTTAGCATTTGCTGATTTTGTACCTGATTGTCATGATAGTCTTGTTGCTGAAATTTCTGCTCTTTATAAGGCTTTAAAATTGTTGAATGCTTATGATTATCCTAAGCTATGGATAGAGACAGATTCTATGGCTCTATTCAATACCATTCAAAGACAAAGCTTCCCGGGAATTGGAGAATTCAACACTTTCTTATACATATCGGAGGACTCTTACTCCGTTTGAAGTGCATCTATCGCACATCTATAGGGAGGGCAACCAAGTAGTCGATGGACTTGCCAATATTGGTACATCCAAACCCAACATTTGAGTTTATTCAATGCAAAGAAATGCCCTCGAAGAATATTGAGTCTCCTTCGCATGGATCACCCGGAGCTTCCTAACTTTAGATGTAGAGCTAGATCATGACTCACTTCCTTGTACATTTTGTCAAAAGCTATTGAGTTTCTCTTGTAAATTATAGATACATATAGACTGAGTAGTCTTTGTAAAGTTGTACTTTGAACTTTTATTTTTTAATAATACAGGTTGAGGATCCTCAAAATCCTCCACCCTTATGGGTGTTTCATCAAAAAAAAAAGTGATTTTAGGTAAAAGTTTTATTGGCCTAGGCTATATTTTTATTTTTTTTTCTCTATAGATGAAAACACAAAAAATCGATGCATTCTCCTAGATTTTTTTCTAGTTTATATTGAAAATTAAAGCTAATTGCACAAACATTTAGTATTGAGTTAATTACAGGTGATTTTTGTGATATGCAAGGGAAACATTCTAAATTTTAATATATTAAGATGGTAATTACGTATTTAAGGATGCTAAATGATTATTATTGACATTGTATTTGATACATTATATATAAAGAAGAGTTAATTGCAAAATGTACCCTCGAGGTTTGACCTAATTACGAAAAAAATCCAACTAATTTCTAAATTTAATAATTACCCCTAAGGGTTTATTTTGTCTAGCGCTTACCCCTTTTATAAACAAAAATATTTTAAAAATCCTACCTCATGCTTATAAAATATAAAGGTGTATCCCTAATTTTAACAATGAATCAAATCTCAAGGGTACTTTTTATAATTTTGAAAAGTTTGCTATTTTTTTATAAGGGATAAAAACATTGAACCCCCCAAACTATTCGAAATTTTACACTTAACCATACGAACTTTAAATCGTTACACTTAACCCTCCCAACTATGCGAAATTTCATACTTTACCTTAAATTACAGATTTACCCCTAGTTTCATGAAAGTTGGTTTACGATTTACCCTCTAAACTTCAAAGTTATTGCATTTTACCACCTATGCGATAAATTTTATTGTATTGTCTACATTTACTCCCAAGGTCTTGCGATCCTCAAAAATGGTATAAAAGCCAGGTTTATTAAGAACGTTTAGTTATATTTATTATATTTATGTAATTAATAATTGGTGAGGAGAATTTTTCCGAGAATATGGATCTCGACAATGTCCAAGATGTTTACCATACGGGGCATATCGTCAAATTTTGATGATGTATGCACAAGAACACTAGACAAGATATCATATTGGAACAACCAATATGTTGAAAAGGAACGTGCGAGGAGCCGACAGGGAAACCAACCAAAGTGGTACGAAAAATGACGACGATGAAAAGCTCATTGCTATCATCAAAGGAAAATCCACCCTAAATGAAAATGATGGATATGGAAAAAATAAATCTTAAGGATCTACATGACCGGCTGCATTCTTCGCCGGATTAGGTATTGTAGATTTAAAGATGAACGCAGGAGATAGATCGCCTTTGGTTACCTATGACCCACAAGGTAGTCCAATTCCACCACCGCCACCAAGTAAATCCCAAAGTCACGACATCGGGTTCAAATCATGGAATCCGGGACGAAAGAATGCATCACGTTGGAGATTTCACCACGGGGAAGTGAACCACTTTCAGAACAGGAGCTCGACCACCTCTTATAGGAACTCGACTACCTTCTAGAAGGCCAAATAATTATCGACGCCGTATGGAAGATCGTATCTCGATCCGATACATCCATATGGATTGATCGTATCTCGATCCGGGAAGTTCGTAACGTGGCACATGTTGGCCGTTAGACTAACCCAGATTTGTCAAGCATGCCCTGGACAGAAAGAACCCAAGTTTGGGAGAGGATTCGACCTAAACCTCGACCGACAAGACCACATACTGGAAAAGACAAGGGCCTAGCTCACAAGACGCGTTATCCTCGGGGACCACGCAAACCAAATTTTTAAAAGATTCCCCAACAACCATCACATGGGCCGAGTCACGGAAAAGAAAAGAAAGACATTTGGGCGAGGCAATAATTCGAGAGTATGACGTTAGTAGTGACGTCTTACATATCAACAAGATTTGAAGTCCGCCTTTGAAGTCAGGACTTAATCGTATAAATAGGGGCGTTGAAGGAAAGTCGAGGACATCGAACATTTTCCTTAGTTTTCTTATAATAAATTTCCGAGTAAAAATTTGTATTAGTTGAGTGTTTTAAGTTTTAAGTTATATGTATTTACAAGTGCAAGCCTCATCTATGAAAGGCTAAACAAGTATTCTCCTCCCAAAAGGAGATTACTAATGTAATAAATATTTCTATAAGTTCTTAATAAAAAAGGAGGTTTTCTCGCTTTCAACATGTGTTCATAATGTTCTATTAATTTATCCCGTTTAAATATTACTTTATACGCCCGTAGTAGTAGGAAACGAACCAAGGCCGTTGTCTTGAACAGATTCTTCAAGGAGTTGGATAACTTGAAGATCATCTTCCCGAGGGTTGAAGTTGAACAGGAGGAGCCGTTTGTCAAAAGATCCGGGGCGGTAATTTTCTCGATTGGTGGTGTTGCGAACCATCTCACCCGGTCTTTGTTTGGTCAAAGAATGTATGAATTTTAAGGGATTTATTAATTTTACGGAAGCATGTTGGGCATGATATGGTCGTAATGGACTATGTTCATTTTCGGTCTATAGATCTAATTTGTATACGGATTTATACTTGAAATGAGAATTTTGATTGAAGTATGTCCTGTTGAGTTTATAGGCTGGAAACCTGACATGATCCATTTAAAACCTCGACTAGAGACCGGATCTAAGTAGGTGTAACAATGCCACGAACAAAACATGGGACAGAAAAAATAAGTGGTTTTCATTTCTCGAAAAATCCAAAAACAAATCTTTTATGGAGTAAAACTTTTATGTTTATTGATTAATGCAATAAATCTATTATTATGTAGTAGTTTGCTACAAATTGGAGTTTAAAGGGATAACTATAACTATTGTTTAAAAAAAAAAAGGATAAAACCTAGGGGCAAAATTGTCCATATAGGGTGAAGTGTAATGATTTTGATAGTTTAGGGGGCAAAGTATCACGAATTAAAGTTTGGAGGGTAAAGTGTAAAAATCAGTAAAGTTTGGATGGGTAAGTGTATTTGTCTCTTTTTATAATTAGGTCAAACCTCAAAGGTACTTTTTGTGACTATCCCTATAAAAAATTGATCTTTTAGATGTTGCCCCCCCCAACCCGAGTTCTGGTTCTGACACCGTGTGTTAGAATAATTAAATATTAAATGATTCACCTCTCTAACAGCTTCAACTTTTAGATGAGGTGGTCATTCAGTAGTTTTATTCGGTCAATATATTATCGGGACCCTTAATTGTTTGTTAGTATTATAAATATAGACTTATCAAAGGATCAACATCCATAAGAGGAGTATCCCCTCTCTTCTTAAAACATCCCATTTTTCTTTTTCCTCTTTTAAAATAATAAATAAATGGGTAAGTCTCCCGCGGTCAATCCACTCATTGACCCGTACAATCACTAACACCACAACAATAACATCCGTTGGCCGCTGCTAATACTTCTTAGGAGGGCTACTAATATTTTTCGGTAGACCTACTAATACTTTTCTGGAAAAAAAATATTAAAATATCTTTAATTGAAACCTAATACTTTTCACTAAGATTATTAATACATTTTAGGGGAATGCTAATACTTTTGCGGGAAACAAACAATACTTTTCATGACAATTACTTAAAAAATTGCTCAAGGGGTTACCAATACTTTTTCAGGGGATTACCATTACTTTTTAAGTGATTGTTAATACTTTTCATGTGAAAAACTAATACTTTTGAGGGTTGCCTAGTAGTATGTCATTGTCTAATACTTTTCAAGAGGACATTTAATACATTTTAGTGGATTACTATTGCTTTTGAGGGAAAAAATCAATATTTTTCATGAGGGCTATTAAAAAATATTGTTCAAGGGGATTACTAATACTTTTCAGATATACTACTAATATTTTTCAGGTGTACTACTAATACTTTTTAGGGAAAAACTAACACTTTTAAGTTTTAACAACCCCTAATATTACAAAAATACCACCGGTCCAGAAATCCTATGACACCGCCCCAGAATATTACAAAAATACCACTAGTGCATGAAATTATAATAAAATCTAGGTCGGGTTGAATCCATCTAACGCAAAAGACTCGTTAGACTATCTAACCGAAGTTTTTGTCTAAATAAATAACATCCATAGGAGGAGTTGGCCAAATTAATGTGAGAAGTTAACTGCATACATGAAGTTGATAGTTTAAGACGTGGACATTAGAAGTGTCTATTTGGGTTGAGTCTGGGTTCACGGGTCCGGGTTCGTGGGTCAGAATAAGCCAATCTAGACTAACTGTTTAATTGCCCGTATCAGAATCTTGAACCCGGACCCAACCTATTTATTTAACAGGTAACCCAGACCCAACCTATTTAACCCGTTTAATAATTTTTTTTATGTACATTTAATAGTTTCAACTGAATACATTTAATTTTTTTAAAATCAACCACAATGACATACTATTCAATCAATAAAAACATCCCAACTCACAACAAACAAAAAGAAATAATATAATTGCATGAATAACATAACATACTAATCATATTTTGAGGACAACATACAGAAAACATGAAAACAATAACAACATAAATAATTAAGGAGGTTTTAGCATTTAAATTTTAAAGACATGAAAACAATAACAACATAAACAATAACAACATACAAGTTTGGACCCGATTGAAACAACGCACCCCCACCCGCAAACCCCAACTCTCACACACCCCTCAAAAACGCCAAACAAACCCCACCTTAAACTCTCAGCCTGAACCCTCTACCAAAAAAACCAAAGATTTCGGTATTTTTGATGTCCCTTGTAAATTTGTTATATCGGTGGAGACTGCCTCGCAGTAGTCCCGTCGGGAACAATGAGTTGCTTAAGTTGAAACTGTTGGGGGCTTGGGAACCAACCGACAGTTAATACGCTAAAACATCATATTACAAAACAAGATCCCAAGTTGGTTTTCCTTATGGAAACCAATTTACTTAAAACGGAATTAGTGGATATAGGCGACAAATTAGGTTTTGATGGATGGGTTGCGGTCGACTGTGATATGGAACATGGTGGTAGATGGGGTGGATTATGTAAATTCTGGGTAGCTGGGTATGAGTTTGATGTGTTGTCGGTTTCATTACACCACATCGATGGCGTGGTATCTGATGGAATGACGGCCTGGAGATTTACAGGGTTATATGGTTGGCCAGAAGAATAGAAATTCAGAACATGGAATCTCCTAAAAGAATTGGCACCTCAATCACCCCTCCCGTGGTTATATGCCGGTGACTTTAACGAGATTCTATTTAATTTTGAGAAAATTGGAGGACGAGTCCGAGACGAGAGTAAAATTCAGAGCTTTCATTCGGCTATCCAAGAGGCTCAATTAGGAGATTTAGGCTATGTTGGATTTTCGTTCACATGGACCAACGGCAAATTGGGGGAGAAAAACATTCAAGAGCGCCTGGATCGTTGTCTAGCTAATTCGGATTGGATTTCTCTATACCCGGGGTGTGAAGTCCAACATTTGCCTCAAGTGCATCGGACCATTGCCCTATTTTTATCGAGATGGAAGAAAACAAGGGGGACAGTGCAAAGAGACGCAATCGACGTAGGGTGTTCCGGTTCAAATCTATGTGGTTGATGGATGAAACATGCAAGAAAGTAGTTCAAGATCCATGGAATATTGAAACAGAGTGCATGAGGCCCAATCCCTAAAAATGGAGATACAATAGTGTGGTGCTAGTTTGAAAATTTGGGAAAAAGATCATTTTGGTAACATTGAAAGCCAAATTCGGGATGTGCGAAAAAGAGCTCCAAAACCGTGCACAACAACTCCCTCTCCGCTATGATTCGGGCTCACATAAACCGGAATCACGGCTTCAAGATCTTCAACTCAAACAAGAAAAAATATGGCACCAACGCCCAAGGGCGAACTGGATTAAAGATGGGGATAGAAATACTAGTTTTTTCCATAAGACCGCGAGCGGGAGGAAAAATAGAAATAAAATCGACCAGATAAAGAACATGAATGAGGGTTGGGTGGACGACCCGGGAAATTGCTAATGAATTTGAGAAATACTTTAAGGACCTTTTCACACGGTGAATCTAATATGGATATGGATCAAGCACTCGATGCCATGGACCCAAAAGCAATAGACGAGATGAATGAATTATTAACACGACCTTTTGACACCGAGGAGGTGGTGGCGGCTCTGTCTTAGATGCACCCGACAAAATCTCCGGGACCAGACGGTATGCCTGCTCTCTTCTATCAAAAACTCTGGACTATTGTCAAATCTGATGTTCTTAAATTTGTCCTTAAAGTTCTTAACGATGGGGTTAGCCCGGTGTCTTTTAATGATACTTTCATTGTGCTTATTCCAAAGAAAAATAGATCGGAGAAAGTTATCGATTTTAGGCCTATTAGCCTTTGTAACTTAATTTTTAAAATTATTACGAACACAATTTCTAATCGGCTTAAGCTAGTTCTTCCTCATCTCATTTTCCACACACAATCGCCTTTTGTTCCGTGGGAGACTAATCACGGATAATGCGCTGCTCGCCTTTGAGATTTTCCATCAAATGAAAAATAACAGGCCAAAAAACGAGGTCCTTTGCTTTGAAGTTAGATATATCTAAGGCCTATGATCGAGTTGAATGGTCCTTCTTACGGAGGGTCATGACTCGATTGGTATCTACCCTTATTTTGTTTCGCTTATTATGAATTGTGTACTCGATTTCTTTCTTGATATTGCTTAATGGTTCACCAGGTACATCATTTGAGCCGACTAGGGGACTTAGACAAGGGGATCCCTTATCCCCTTATATGTTCCTGTTTTGTGCTGAAGCGTTCTCCTCTCTCATAAGGAAAGCTGAAACGGCGGGTAATTTACATGGGGTTCGGGTAAGCAGGAATGGTCCAGAGATATTGTATTTATTCTTTGCAGATGACAGTATTATCTTTGGGCGGGCTAATGATAGGGAGATTGCGCATATTAAGGAGATCATTACTCAATATGAGCGAGCGTCGGGGCAAAGAATTAGCAAGGAGAAGTCGGAAATATCTTTTAATTCGGGTACCCCTGGCGATTGGTCTGTGGATTTGGAAAACTTGTTAGGCATTTCGATGGTGATAAAAAAGAAATATTCAACCTTATTTTGGACATAATACGAAAGAAATTGAAGAACTGGAAAAGTCGATCTCTATCCGCGACCGGAAAATGGTACTTATTAAATGATGGCTCAGCGATTCCCTCGTATTTGATGAGTGTTTTCTCTTTTCTCGCCTGGTGTGTGTAACCGAGATAAACTCCATAGTGAGTAATTTTTGGTGGGGGCGGAAGCACGAGGAACGAAGAATCCATTGGAGATCATGGAGCAAATTATGTCGTTCGAAAGAAGATAGAGGGTTGGGATTATGGGATATTAAATGTTTTAATGAAGCGATGCTCGCAAAGCAAAGTTGGAGACTTGTTCATAACGAGAGCTCTCTTCTATCCAAAGTCCTCAAAGCCAAATACTATCCCCTGAAGTTCTTTTCATGATGCTACAATAGGCTATAATCCATCTTTCACTTGGAGAAGCATTGTAGACGGACGGAAAATACTTCGACGAGGTATGCAGTGGTGAGTTGGGGATGGGACTAATATTAAAGTGTGGACGGATGCAAGGGTGATGGATAATCCAGGTTTTAAACTGAGCTCGGAAATTAGGGACTCGTCAATTGATCTCCGAGTCGGTGAGCTTATCTGTCAAGAGGAGTTTGAGTGGAAAGAGGACATGATAGAGGAATTTTTAACGAAACCAATGCAAAAGCCATAATCTCAATTCCTCTTCATGCTAACCCACATCCGTATCTCCTAGTCTAGCACTTTACGAAGGACGACAAGTACACGGTGAAATCTGGTTATAAGATAGCAAAATTGGCCGATGAATGCCACAATGAATCTCTCATCTTCGGGGCCTTAAATTGTGCATGGCGTTGGATATGGAGGCTTGATATTCCTCCAAATATTCAATTGTTTATTTGGAAATGTTTTCATGGGATTTACCGACCAGGGAAGCACTTAGGAGAAAGGGAATGGACATACCTGCTGCCGTTCCATGTGGGGAGGGAGCGTAAACATTGGAGCATGTGTTTCAAATTGTCTATGGGCTACCTTTTTTGGGTTGTTTCTCCTTTAAGAATCGAATCGAACAGACATGCAATCATGGAATTTAGTGGATTGGATGATGTATATGGTGGAACATGGGGAACAAGTGGGCCATGAAATGTTTGATATGCTTTTATGGACTATGTGGGAAGCTAGAAACAAACTCATTTTCAGCAACATTGATATGGAACACATACGATGCTATACACTGGTTGTTTCACGTCTAGCAGGCAGAGGAGAAATGGTCAAGCTCCTGAGCAATTATGGACGGAGCAATGGATGCCACCGGATGGGGATTACTTGAAAATTAATTCGGACGCCTCCATTATGGATGAACACGGGATGGGAATAGGCGCAATTATTCGAAATAACAGGGGAGAGGCCGTAAACTCAGTAATGCATTGTTTCAAATCGGCTAACTCGGTGGAGGTTGCAGAAGCATTGGCATGTCGAGAGGGATTAAGGCTGGCAAAAGAGATGGGGCTCCAACGTCTATACGTCGAGACGGATAACACCCTTTTCTATAGGTTAAAGAACCGTACGGAGGATCTTTCTTACTTCGGCACCATTCTTGATGATATTTTCGAACTTTTGAATTGTTTTAATAGTGTGATTCCTAGTTTTGTTAGACGGTCGGGTAATTCTATTGCCCACTTGTTAGCCCGTTATGCTTTTAATTTGCGTTGTAATGCACTAGTGGTGGGCAGTGTTCCCGACCATATGGCGGACATGGTTTTGTCGGAGATGATCTCCTAATGATAATGCCGTTTTCTTCCTAAAAAAACATTTATTTACTTAGTATTCTTTTATATTCACAAACGGGTTAGACGGGTTTAATGAGTCATAGCAGGTTGACCCAAACCCGACCTATTTAATTGGCAGGTTATCCGAGTTCGACCCGATTTTGACCCGGACCCATGAAGCCTGGACCTATACCCATTAATTTCGTGTTAAGTTCATATCAAGTTTGCGTGTCAGGTCCAAAATTGACACTTCTAGTGGATATAAACTATCAATCCAATTAAAGTAGCGATGGAGTACTAAGAGTATTCCCAAGAAACTCTTTAAATTTTAAAGAGTATCTCTTGTAGAATAAAGAGTGTCTTTAAATTTAAAGAGTGGTGTTTTTTACATTTTTCAACACCCTCTTTGTATTTGGCTCTTTATTTCCTCTTTTCTCAATATTATTATTAAACATGGGATATTTGAAGTAAATTTAACATATTTCAAAGTTGGTGTTGTTTTTAGAAACTACCATTCAAAAAGGTTATTCAAATGACAAGTAACCTAATGCAATTAGTTATTGAGAGTTGATTTGGCTCTCCAAATTTAGAGAGGGAAAACTCATTCTCTAAAAACAAAGAATTTGTTGGAGATGATTTTTGGTTGATGACTCTTCAAAATAAGAGGTAGTCTTACATGAGAATAGGATCGTACAAAATACAAATAAGATGAGTATGTTTTATGGATTTGGGTTTGGATTGAGATTTTAATTACAAATAGGATCCTTCTCATAAATTATATCCATGAGACCGTCTCATACAAGTATTTGCCTAAAAATAAAGAGTATTTCCCAATTAGAGAGTTTATTAGAGATGTTATAATACCGCATCAATGAATATTTATTTAGTCAAATACAGGCTTGATACGTGAATTTATATTTATATTATATAATTGATAAAAATTATATAGATAGTGATCAATCAAAAGGCATTAAGGTATGATCAATCACATCTATAGTTTGATTGTTTGAATACAATCAAAATTCAATTAAAATTGGAAAAAGGCAGCCGTTCGGAATTTTGGAATTGTCACAACACAGTTTTATACCCATTTTTAATGAAAATATATTTTTTTAGTCCTGTAATTTGGACTAATTTTGATATTTTTGGTTTTACAAAAACTAATGTTAGACCGTCTGACGGGTCAAATCCGTCGATTTAATCTAAACTCAAGTTCAATTATAACCCACATGCCATCCCCATGTATACATGGTGGGCCTATCTCCTGTAAACTTACTCCTCACCCTTCAAATAAGGTGCAACGGCCCATCTCCGGTATGTTTGGTGCTTCCTATAAGCAGGCATGGGACTTGGGGTGGGCCCACCCTATATCCAACACAATTTTCTCTCTTTGTTGAGATTTTTTAAAAAAAGATAGTGTTGGTATTTAGGCCACTTTCAATGGTTTTTATGCGTATGTTTTACTCATTTTCGTGGGTGGTTTTGGATACTTAATTATTTTGGTTGCCACTTATGATCTAGTTAAAATAATTTAGTTTATGTCTGTCTCATTGCAATTTTAAATATATTAAGGCCCATTGAATAGTATTACTAGTTCCTCATAAAAATATTATCATTCCACTGAAAACAAAATTGCAGTTCCCCATAAAAGTATTAGTAATTCCCCATAAATATATTATCAGCCCCACTGAAAAGTATTCACAGATCCAATGAAAAATATATAGCAGTTTTCCCAATAAATATTAGCGATTCATTTAAAAAATGTAAGTCTACTGATAAGTATTAGTAGTTCCATATAAAAGTATTACCAGCTCCAATGAAAAGTATTAGTAGTCCCACTGTAAAGTATTAGTTGTCCCTCTGAAAAGTATTAGTACGCAATTGACTTAATAGTATTAGTTTTTGTAATATTGGGCATATAGTATAACGAGAGCGCTGAAAAGTATTAAGTTTTCATCTGAGAAGTATTAATAGTCCATCGAAAAAGTATTAGTATGTAGTTCACTTGAAAATATTTATTAGTCCCTCTAAAAAGTATTAGTTTTTCCGTCAAAAGTATTAGCAGTCCATGTGAAATATATTAGTAATTCTCCTGAAAAATACTAGTTTTTCCCCTGAAAGTTTTTTAGAAATTCCCTCATAAAGTATTAGGTTTCAATAAAAAGTATTAGTAGTCCTAGTGAAAGGTATTAATGTTTCCATAAAAAACTATTATTAATTATTATTTTCTTAATCTTTCTTAATCACAGTACATGAGCACCACAACCTCCACAGTCCACATAAACCGCCACATCATCACATTCGAGAATCCGAACGAGTGGGTCCCACTTCGCCGGAGTTTCTCCGCAAAGAATTGGCTTCTCGCGGCCAACACCATCTAGTGCATGTCCATCGACACCCAGTACGATGTCGTTTCCCCCTTCCCCGCCTTCGCCCTCGCTGCCACCATCAGCCTGACATCACCCATCCCCATTGGTTACTAATCTGAAATGGGGCTTGAGACAGAACAACAAAAACCCTTTCATGGAGTTTCTTGTGGGCTTCGGAAGTAGGTCTGGGATCGCGGGCCTGCTCGACTGACATCATCTCGAAGAGGATTGGGCTCGATTGGTGGTTTGAGCCTGTGTTCGGGGAAGAGAGAGATTTGGGGGAGAGAGAGAGAGAGAGAGAGAGAGAGAGAGAGAGAGAGAGAGAGAGAGAGAGAGAGACAAAGGGGTCAAAAATGAAGTCTTGCTTGATCGTAGCGAAGACCAATTGTTGCTATTGATTTCAGAGGCTGGGCTGGTTGTTGTCAGAGGCCATTGAATTGGAAATGAAAGCAAATAATTTGAGGGGGCAATGGAGAAGATGACGGGTGTGCTGCAAATTGAAGATTTGATTTGAGGGCCAGGGCAGAGAATGTGAAAATTCACGTGGGTTAGATCGGGTCAACTGTTGGGTCAGATTTGGGTTAGTTATTGGGGCTCCATCTAATGAACTAGATCCGTTAGACCGTCTAACAGAAGACCTACTCTTCTGGTTTTCGGTTCTAGTTTAACTGGAACCCTTTTTTTTTATAATATTTTATTTTTTTTCTAAAAATTAATTTATCAATTTTAGTTAAAAAAAGGACTTGGACTTGGATGTTGCTTTTTTGAGCAGATCACCAAAGTCAACTGAGTTGACCAAAATTCTCTTCCCATGAGGGAAGTCTTCGAGCTTGTTCTCTTCCCGAGGGGGAAATCTTCTCGTCTTCTGCTCTTGAAACTGCTAACTCATTCGATTAGGAACTTGCCTGTACACACGCGCAGTGTTAGAGGGCTCCGGGGGTTGTCTCGAGGAGACTCCTCCGATGCTTAATTCAACACGGTGAACGAGAGAAAAATTAAGACAATAAACGAATACTAAATACGTAGGAGAATTAATTATGAGTTAATTACTTAAAGTTAATCAGAGGGACCTTTTTATACCTGGGACATGGGCCCCATGGGCCGTGTAGGAGAATTTGGACTATGGTCCAGTCCATGTAGGAGAAAACAATCGCTTGGGCCAAACTCAGACTCCTTTCAGCCGGTTTAATTATCAAAGCCCATTGGACAATTAATATTAAATAAACAAAATATAAAATAATATATTTAATTAAATTATAAAATACCATTTTTGTCCCCAACATAAGCCCCCGACCCGGTCTTTATAGAGGGATGAAGCAGTGAGACAACAAATCCGATGTAGAAAATATCAGGCTTGGCTTGCTTGCGCTTAGGGATGCCAATGGGGTGAGTCTTGGACGAGTTTGGCCAAACCCGAGACCCGCCCCGCCGCCAGGAAAAAGTAAACCAAGGCTCGCCCGCTAGGAAAAAGTAAACCAAGGCCCTGTCCCGCCCCACTTCCAAACCCGCCCTGCCTCGCCTGCCACCTCAAAAAAGTTTATCATCTCAACTTCAGCCAGCTAGTTTATCTCCAATAGGCCCTTTTGCTTACCCTCTCAATTTCATATCTTGGGTTAATTAAAGGAAGAAGAAGCAAGAAATGCATTTCGTAAACAAAAAGTTCATGGGAGTGAAATCATCACAAGCTGCTGCATCGAAATTGGTATAGAAGATATATTTCCAAAAGACAAATTTGAAGCTGCCCCAAGAACATCTCATTTCACACATAGATATGATTTAGAGGGAATAGTCTATATCCGATTTCAAAATATCTCACATAATCACATGTATCTAATCTTCTAATTACTAAATCAGTGTATTAATATAAATATAATGGGGCGGGTTGCGGGTCCACCGAGACTTACCCGTCTCGGACCCAAACGGGTCCCATAAATAAATATCGGACCCACCCCGAGACCCATTTAATCGAGTCCAAACTTACCCGGTGGTGCGGGTTTAATACAAAATTGGGTTTAAATCCACCCCATTGCCATCCCTACTTGCGCCTCTTGTCTTGCCAGGAGGGTGTTTGATCGCTTTTGTATGAGGACGCTTGAGAGGAGAGCTTTTGACCATGTCTTCCGTAAGTAAATCTTTTTCCCCACCTCTCGCCTTTGAAATTTTTGATTTAAAAAAGACTTAGTAAATTTCGTATAAGTGATAGGTGAGATGAGACTTGAGGTGAGACTTGAGATGAGACTTAAGTTGAAAGTTGATGGAGAGGTGGAGTGCATCACCGCGGAGAGAGAGTTGAGTATCATTGAGGGCGTTCTAGGGTGTCTCCCGGGAGGAGAAGGGCGCCTTTCGGCGGAGGAGGGCATTCCCTGGGCCATCCCGAGCCCCCGGTCAATTTTTTTTTTTTTCATTTCTATATGTCTTCCCCGATGTCTCGTATGTTTCGAGCCATGTACCGCATTCTCGGTGCTTCTTCCATTCCACTTGGAGGCGATGGTGTTACCGGGAGATTTGTTTCTAGTTCAGTAATTCCATGTCCACGCTTCTCCACAAAGTTTGACATCCCATCCCTTGCTCCGGACTTGTATTTCAATGGTGATGAAGAGGTAGATTTAGAGCCGGGATTCAAGCTCAAGTGATGATTCTTCTAAGGCGGAGTCCGAAAGTATAGTCCCGAAAAGGTCTACGCCACCAAGTACCAAAGATAGGCCACCTCCCGGGAGTCAAGTAGTTGTCACGTGAGAGTTAAATAGTCAAGTGACTTCCACTTGTCTTTGTAAGCTACACGAGTGGATTGAACTCATCCGACTTTTTCGATACTAGCCCCGTGTTCGAGCAACATGCTCACTCATCCACTCGAGGATTCTTCACAACATATTTCGTAGCTTCTCGTTGGCTTCACACTTCTTCCCGTGAGAGTGAGAGGCGCCTTCCCGCAGGAGAGTGATAGATGCCCTAGCTCACGCTCAGGTGATCATATTGATGTTGCTCGGCTCTTTGTCCTTCTATAGGCCCTTCGAGAGAGAAGAGGCCGAGGATGGAGCCAGTGTTGCCGCTTCCGAGTATGTTAGTCTTTGAGCTATCTTCTCCGATGCTGAATTGCAAAGCTATCCGATCGCATTGGGACTACACCGATTCTCGGCCTTGGCTACGACCATACCCAAAGATCTATATCGTCCGATGACCGCCCCCGCCTCGGGTCTTTGTCCTTCAAGGACATTTAGACTCACCTTAGCGGGGACCTTGCTTGGGTAAGCTTCCATAGTCTCTTTGCACTTCCATTCTTCATACTTTGTATCTTTACTTGGCTAAGACTTGTACAAATCACGTTGTAGGCTCTCCGAACCTTGCGGCTTTGACTGTCGAGGAGAGGTGACCATGGAGGAGAACAACCAACTCCGGGATAAGGTGAAGAGCTTGACAAATAATGCAAAGGCAAATGCATGGTGGCAAGATTTTTGAGTTGTCGAAGGAACTTAAGTGGGCGAAGTCCCAACTTGACATGAGTCGAAGATGTGTGAGGTTTTTCTTAGTACTTCAACTGGCACCAATAGGGTAGATCAGGAGAGGTCCCGCTTGATTGAGGCTTACAGAGTTTCTTCGGAGTAGCACACCGAGTTGTTGTAGGAGTCGCCAGTCTACTTTAATAGAGCCATTCACTAATCACTATTGCATAAACGTCTACAGTGGAGTGGGAAGGCCTCCAACAAGTTGATTGACCTCCTGGACTGCGGCGAGGAGGAGGGAGAGATTGAGGCTTTGGCGGATCTTCCTAACGACGCTGGAGGCGATGGAGCTGATCCTGCGGAGACTGTTGATGCTGCCAGAGATGACGCGCCTCCTCCTTGATCAGTGATAGTTTTTTCTTCGTGCCAATCTCTTTAGGGCTTGCTTTGTGCTCCCGGATAATTCTTCTATGCACTTGGATATTTTCCCCTTCCCCTTTACCTTGAGATGTTTGATATTGCCCCACTGAGCTGGATGCTTTCCCCGTTTACCTTCATGCCTATTAGCTTCCCATCGTCATGTTTTACTTGTGATATTTGTGTATAACCTCTTGCGGGAGATTCGACTTTGCACTGCATTTTAACATCACGGGGCGCCCTTCCAGGACTCGGTGGAGGGCGTCCATTTGGGGTTCCCAGGGCGCCTTTCCGGAATTCGGAGGAGGGTGCCCACCTTGGTGTTTCCCCAAGTCATTGCTCCTTGTAGTGATGATTTCTTTCTGTAGGAGACTTGTTCATTTTCCACGTTGAGGTGGATCTTCCTTTCAGAAGGAAGTCTTGATTATTTCGGAATAGCCAAGAGTACTTGTGTTTGAGGTTAATGTGCACCATCCCATGAGACCTTGAGGGCCATTCTGGAGCCCAATGGGTGCCCTTTCAGAACATGCAGAGGGTGCCTTTCTGGAGCTTGGAAGGGGCTTCCTTCTGAAACTCTTCTCTGGCCTCGCTTTTGATATCTTCCCCAGGTGTTGGAGATTTTCTTTCTTGTTTTGATGGAGAGTAATATTTTGAGGGTGTCCTTCCAGAGCCCAGAGTAGGCGCCCTCTCGGAGTTTACAGAGCGCCTTTCCTAAGTTTGGAAGGGGATCCCTCCTGGAGCTTCCACCACATTTGTTTCTTTATGCTTCCGATCTTCTCCACATGTGTTAGCAATTTTTACCTTCTTTTTCTTGCACATTTTCATCATGGAGAAGATTCCACCAAGACTCTTGTGAGAAGGCCCCTATCATGAGTCTTAGCTAGGTTGGAAAAGAATTTTTACTATAACCTCCTTGTGAGGAGGCCCCTCCCATCCGGGGTTTTAGCTGGGAGGGGTCATCCCACATGGGGTCTTAGCCGGACGAGGCCATCCCATCCGGGGTCTTATCCAAAGGAGGTAAGTTACTAGGACCTCTTATGAGGAGGCCCCTCCCATCTGGGGTCTTGGCCAGAAGGAGGTCTTAGCCAAGTGAGTCCATCCTCTTCGGGGTCTTAGTCGGAAGAGGTAAGTTATTAGGACCTATTATGAGAGGCCCCTCCCATTCGGGTCTTAGCGAGAATGGGTTATTTATGAGAACCCCGTGAGGAGGACCTCTCGATCCAGTGTTGTAGCAAAAAAATGGGGTTTGTTGAGGAGAGCGTCTAAGCGGTCATCGACCCTAGCCATATGTGGCCATTAATTGCGCTTGGCCATGTGTGACCCATGATTTGGATTCACAACAAAGTAGAAAACGTGAAATCACTTTTTTTTCATTATAATGAAAATCTTTATGCCAAGTAGTGGCAGAAACATAACCGAAATGTAAACAATGTTTTAACGCCTCTTGGGCGAAAATGAACTAAAAACAACAAAAAATACTAAAAATCCCCAGGAGTCTAAGGAGAGCTGTTGTTCATGGCTGAGAGGGGCTTTCATCACTCAGTCTTGGTAGTTTGCTCATCTTCAAGGTGGCCACGTAGCACTCTTCAGCCGTCTTGATGTCTCCGACAGTCTCTCCTACTCCCGATTCTATAAGGAACTTCAACTTCAGGTGAATTATATATGGGATAGCCGAAAAGTGATTCAAGCTTGGCCTTCCCAAAATCAAGTTATACGAAGATGGAGCATCTACGATGAGGAAGCAGACCATCTTCGTTACCTGGTGAGGGGCGTCCATGCCCAGAGTGAGTGGCAAGTTGATTTCGCTCTAGGACTTGATCACCTCTCCCATGAAGCCAATCAACAGTGCCGACACTGGAACAACTTGCACCTGGTTGGATCTCATCTTGTCGAATACTTCGGGGACGTGACGACCGTAACCCTTTTGACCATGAAGTTGGCCAACATAAGCGATATGACGATGGCGTCGGGATGAACTTTGGGTCTTTGGGATGTAATCTTGAATCTTGAAGGTGATTGACATGCCTTGGCTTGAGCCGCTCCACGAATCTTTTCTTGGGCGGGTTCTCCTCGGGCGCCCTATTATATCTTTGCTACATTCTCGGAGAGCGCTCTGGGTGTCCTTTGCCTCTGAACCTCCAGATATCACATTGACGACTCCGTCAACGTGATCGTCGTGCCTCTCTTCCCTATGGCGATCTAAGCGACGCTAGTCTTGTGGAGATTCTTCTTCTTATGACCTAGGATCACGAGGAAACTTTCTCTGATCTACATAGTCTTTGAGATGGATTTTCTGGGTGAGTCTCTCTATCTCCTTCTTCAAAACAAAACAGTCTTCGATAGTGTGCCCCCGATCTATGTGATATCTGCAGTATAAATTGGAACGCGCTTGCCAAGGGTTGTTCCTCAGTGGCTGTTGAGGATCAATGACCCCTTCTTCTGTGCGGCTATTAGCACCTCCATTATTAGAGCGTTGAGAGATATATAACTTGGTCCATTATCCTTTCTCAAGCCTTTCCACGCTTGACTCTTCTCTTCTTCCTAGAATTTGCGCTTGATGTCGGGCTCAAGCTTGGTAGGCTCCTTGACACGGATGTGTCTCTCTTCTCACCAAGAGCCTCATCCATGTTGGATGGAGGCTTCCCAGCAAGAGACTCTTTCGATTCCTTCCGGCGTAGATTCTACTCTGCAGATCCCGCCAAGGTCACATGTTATACGTTGGACACTTTGTTCATTGCCTCCACGAACCGCTTCATGAACTCACGTAGTGTCTCTCCTTCCTTTTGCTTCACCTAAATGAGATTGACTTCACGGGAGCCGATTGAACCATGTCGGCGCCCGCTTAGTCGTAGTAGTGCGGAATACCTTGCAATAAGAGGCATCTGTCATGTCATATAGATCCGTCATGGCATAGAATTTGTCCAAGTGTTCCTACAAGTCTCTAGTGCCATCATACTCCGGGAGGTTGGAGGTCTTGATTTCTGATGGCAATAGTTCAAATAAGATCATTGGAGCCAAGGGGCTCATCTTTATCAACGTTGTAGCCGGTGAGTTGGCTAGCTTGACCGCACATCTTGAGATTCTTCAACTAGTGGTGGCTTTTCATGATTCGATTCTCGTCGTGACCTTCTTCTCTGTCCTCCCGATCATCCCGAGCGGGGTCTTGCCGGCAGTGGAGCCGCGGTGGCCTTCCTATAGCATCTATTATCGCTTGATGTCTTAAAGCGTTTGGCGGCTTCATCCGGGGAGAGCTGGAGGGCTTCTCGGGACAAACGAATTTCTTCAATAGGCGGAGCCCCCTAGGAGGAGGAGGAGGCGACACTAATCTAGGAGGTGGAGGGTTGGCTCCCCGTATTCCAGGCGGTCGCTCTTCTTGCTGATCTCCGGCGCCTCGGCCTACAATTTAAGATCCACCTTCACGTGCTTATGATCGAGTATGCATCCTTATGTACTTTGGCTCTTCCCACGATGGCGCCAAAATGATGATGCTTTTTCAAGCAGATCACCCAAGTCAACTAAGTTGACCAAAATTCTTATCCCGAGAGGGAAACCTTCGCGCTTGTTCTCTTCCCAAGGGGGAAGTCTTCTCGTCTTTTGCATCTGGAACTGCTAACTTCTTCGATTAAGAACCTACACATACACGCAAACATTAGAGGGCCCAGATGGTTGCCTAGGGAGGCCCCTCCAATGCTCAAGTCAGCACGGTGAACGAGAGAGAAATTAAGACAATAAACGAATACTGAAAGCGTAGGAGAAGTAATCAAGAGTTAATTACTTAAAATTAATCGGAGGGACCTTTTTATACCTTGGACATGGGCCCCGTGGGCCGTATAGGTAAATTTAGCCTATGGGCCAGTCCACGTAGGAGAAAACGACTGCTTGGGCCAAACCCGGACTCCTTTGGGCCGGTTTAATTATCAAGAGCCCATTGGGCAATTAATATTAATTTAAAAAAATATAAAATGAATTATATTTAATTAAATTATGGAATACCATTTTTGTCCCCAACAGACTTAATATTCATTATAAAAATTAATATTAATAATAATATTAAGCTCTCTACATATCCATTTAGGGTATTGAGGAATTAAAGTCCATGCAGCTCGTTTACAATATTTGGTTTAAGAGATATCACGTGCGATTGTGAATATAAAACAACATTATAAATATTTTACGTTTTTATAGAATATTTTTACCTAAAAAAATAAAAATCCCTGGTTTTAACCTTTGTAAGGTGATTTTAAATGTTGGTTCCGCGGTTTTTGACATCGAGGAATCGCGTAATCGAAACCAGCCCACACGGTTCTGGTTCCGGTTCTAGTTCTAATTTTGGATCTGGGTTCGATCAATGTAGTTCTGATTTCGGTTTAAAACCAGGTTCTGGTTCCATTGGTCACTCCTATATTTGGTCTTCTAAGTAGTCACCTTTAAATTTTAGTCCAATATATTTTGAAAATAAGGACGTGTAGTCCTATTTTAATCGAAATTGAGTAATTTCATCAGAAATTGCTAACTCTGACCTGTCAGGTGCAAACATGTCAAAAAACTTGGGGTTTTGGTGATTTGGCGCAAAATTTACCACCAATATGTTAAAACCCCCAAATTCTATTAGTTAATTTTTAGTAATTTTACATGTCAATTTTTACGTCAAATCACCAAAATCCCTAAATTTTCTAGACACATTATGATAGAGATAATATATAAATATCTATTACGATTAGATTTAATAGGTTATGTTATATATTATCTTTAAAGACTTTTCAATAGTTAGGAACTTTTATTATAGCAGGAGTTTAATTGTAAAAATACTTGCTTTGTTATTTTTTAAAGGTGGTCTTATGTGAGACGGTCTCATAGACTTAAATTTATGAATTTTTTTTCCTCTAAATAACGAGAATCACTAGAAAAACCTCCTCTTGAGGGGGTTGTGAAACAACCAAGTCAATTTGAATTTGGAATCCTACAGATTATAAATGGAGAAAATGTATATTTTTACCCATTTTTGTTTAAGAAAACACTTTTTTGACCAAATATGATAAAAACAACTTTTTGCCCTCTTTTACAATGAAAAGTCATTTATGCCCTCAACTTTCTCTCTTTCTTGTTTAAAAAAAAAATGGCCAAGTACGAGATATATTTTTCATTTTTTTCTTCCTTCCTTCTTCATCTTTTTCTTCTTTTCTGCAAATTATAATTGAGTAAAACTCTTGTTTTTCGATTTTTGAATCTACAAAAAATGATTCAAGATACATTTTGAACCAAGGTAATGTATTATTTTCTACAAATATTTATGTATAAAGATAGAAAATTCGCTTGATTTTCGTAACTAGAAAAAAATTCGGACACTGAAAGTTTAACGTGGCACTATCGAGCCTTCAACATGGTACTATCGGGCCTTCAAAATATATAGGAGAATATGATAGTACACCTTTGAATGAGGTACGATAAGGTGCACATACATGGACGGCCCGATAGTACCACTATCGGGCCGTCCCTTTGAATGAGATACTATAGTGATGCACATAAATGGACGGCCCGATAGTACCACTATTGGGCACTATCGGGCCGCCTATTTATGTGCAGCACTATCGGGCCGTCCCCTTTGAATGAGGTACTATAGGGCTGCACATAAATGGACGGCCCGATAGTGCCCGATAGTGGTACTATCGGGCCGTCCATTTATGTGCAGCCCTATCGTACCTCATTCAAAGGGGTACTATCGTGCCCTTATGAATTTCTAGCGAGCACGATAGTGCCATGTAGATCACTGATGGGAAAAATTCACCTAATACACCCTAAAATTACAGAACTTACGAAAATCGAAATTCGACAAAAAATACGCACAACATACATGGTCAATCTAAATACCCACAACAATAATCAACCAAAAATCCAACAATAGCACAAGACAAGCCAAAATTGAAAATCCACAAAAATTCCGGAAACATGAATCGAAAAAAATTACAAATAAGGGTACGATCGCCGCACTTTGGGGCACGATCGCACTGGCCCATTAGTAAGGGTAGTTAAATCATTATGGGTAGAAAAGATATTTTTATAAAATTGGGTAGAAAAGTAGTTCCATTATCCATATTGGGTAGAAAAAAATTTTCCCTATAAATAAATATATGAAGTTCAGGCGAAAATAATACTTTTGAATTGGAATTGATTTATTTTATTAAATTAAATTTGTAAACTTATATATTTGATTTGATCGTTCAATAAGATAATTAATTTCAAAGATTTTTTAAAGGAAAATATTCATTTTGCTTGACCAGTTCGATCTTCTAATTATTTAGTATATCAATCTTGCTTGACCCAAAAAAGTAAAATTAATCCAACTCAAACTCATCTTACGACTCTTCAAATAATAAATTATCCACGAAATCCTTTTGATAATGGTCAAAATCCGGCTAACACACAGACAATGAGAAATTTCTTATATATGGCCCCCAACCCCACCCCAACCCCTCCATGTATAAATACTCAACTCTATCTTCAAATAATAATCACAAATTTAAAGTTGCTACAAAATGAGACACCTTAATGTTGTTTCGGCTCTAATAGTAACTCTTCTTTTATGTGTTCAACTAGGCAGAGGTGGCAGATTGTTGCATGATCAAGGGCAAACCTGGAAACAAAAAGAAAGCCTTCTCATTATTAATTCACTTCAAAGGGGACCTGTGCCCCCCTCTGGGGCATCAGGCTGCACCTACATCCCCGGAGGAGGCGGCCCCCACTGTCCTCCGATCAATGAAATGCACTTTGCTGGTGGTGGTGCACCGCCTCATGGTGGTGGCTCCGCCGCATATCCGCATGAAAAGGTTTCATAAGGGGTGGCTACTAGATGGACATGATTCGTGACAGTGGAGATATTAAGCTGCTCAATGATTTTCCTTGGACAGTTGAAGGTCATGGGACAAAAACTTGTGCCTGATTTTTACATTTTTTAATTTTATTTTGGAATTTTTTTAACTCGCTTGTATCACATGAGTTTATATCTTTATTCTAAATTCTAATTATATATGTATAGTTTGAACATATATAAGGCCTGGCAGCAAATTGTACCTTCCAGGATTTAGTATATATTTAATTTGTAGTGAGATACAATTTGAATCGTGTATTGGTATGAAATATTTCAGGTGATTATGAGTATATATATAAACATTTTAATTGTTTACACACAAAAACTCTGTCGGACCGTCTAAACGGTCGACTGTTAGACGGATCGACCGCGGATCCGGTGGCATTTCCGTAATATTAGCACTTTGGTGTTGTAGTAGTTTTCAGGAGCAGCATTAGTAATTCTTCCGAAATGTATTAGTCGTCCTTCTAAAAAGTATTACGATTCTTCCGAAATGTATTAGTAGTTTCCGAAAAGTTTTTTAGTATTTCTCCTAAATATACTCTAAAATGTATTAGCAATCCCTCAAAAAAATATTAGTAGTTCCTCGAAAAAGTATTAGTAGTTCCTTGAAATAAATTAAATTTTTCTCCCTAAATGTATTAGTAGTCCTTCGAAAAGTATTAGTCGTCCTCTAAAAAGTATTAACAGGTTCTTCCGAAATGTATTAATAGTTCCCCGAATATAATTAAATTTTTCTCCGAAATGTATTAACAATCCTTTCGAAAAGTATTAGTCGTCCTTCTAATAAGTAACAGTAGTTCTTTTGAAATGTATTATTAGTTTCCTGAAGAATTTTTTTGTATTTCTCCTAAATAAACTCCCAAATATATTAGCAATCCCTCAAAAAAGTATTAGTAGTTCCTCGAAAAAGTATTAGTAGTTCCTTGAAATAAATTAAATTTTTCCCCGAAATGTATTAGTAATACTTCGAAATGTATTAGTCATCCTTTTAAAAAGTATTAGCGAGTTTTTCAAATGTATTAATAGTTCCCCGAATATAATTAAATTTTTCTCCTTAAATGTATTAACAATCCTTGTGAAAATTATTAGTCGTCCTTCTAAAATGTATTAGCAGTTCTTCTGAAATGTATTAGTAGTTCCCTGAAGAGTTTTAGTATTTCCCATGAATATACTCCTAAAATGTATTAGTTGTCAATCGGGAAAGTATTAGTAGTTTCTCGAAAAAGTATTAGTAATTTCTTAAATAGTATTTTAGTAGTGCTCCTGCAACGTATTAGTTTTTCTTATAAAATAATTAGTATTTCTCTATAAAAGTATTAGCTGATATTAGGACTTGTATCATTTAATACAATATTCATTCTTCATACATATGACATTTATGAATTGTATATGCAGGTTCCAGTAATTAAAATGACCAAAGAAACACAAAAGGATTGAATCTCTCTACTCCTCTCTTCCATTATAAATGACAATATTCATATTCTTCCTTCAAAGCAATTCTCAATCAGAACCGTTCAAAAACTTTACTTGTTGGAAGCATTGATTTCATATATAAATGAGCTTCGTAAAGAAATTATGCTCAATTCAAAATACACTTCGGGTTTCTCAATATCAACTAGGCCTATATCTATTTTTTTTTTTTGTTTAAAAATAATTGAGCATGAATCATAAAAACTAAAGAAATACATCATTCAAGCATAAATGAATAGTAAATACATGCGGAAAGATTAGATCTTTCACGCCATGAAAGCGACAATGACGAAACCCGGCAAATGCCTGCAAACCCTAGTCTATTTAAAACGGCGGCGTTCATCGAGGGTCGTGGAGCGAGCTCGAACGACGAAGCAAGCAAAGCGACGAGAAGGAGATGGAGTGGCGGTGATGGAGGTGGAGTCGTCTTTGTCGAGAGACTCGGTGATTTAGCAAATGACGAGAGACGACGACGATCGTGCGGTGGTGGAGGAGAATGAGCTGCCGTGAAACCCAAGACACACACCGCCATAACGAGCAATAGAAGCACACAATGGACTTTATTGTGTGGTTTTCTGTTATGAGAGAAATAACGATCTTCAACCTTTTCTCTTTTTTTTTTTTTTTTTTTCGCGGATCGGGTTAGACATGCGATATTGGTAGGATATTTAGACGTCTAACGGATCTAGATCCGTTAGACGATCCGACAGAGACTAGCTCTTGTTTATATACTCATGTATCGGTGTTTGTAAATCTATATTGTACTCTAATTTGTTGTAGTATCGTGTTTGTAAATCTATATTGTACTCTAATTTGTTGTAGTATCGATTTTTCGATTCGAAGAGTTCAATCTTTATTTGTTCACAAGTATATGGCAAAATTGTTTTTAGTCCTCTAAGTGGCGCCATTCGGAGATTTAGTCCTTTTTTTCTCGATTTTGAGTTTAGTCCTTTAAATGGACAAAAATTCGGATTTTTAGTCTTGTTTTTGTTATAACAGGTAAATGTTACCTACTAGTGGATTTTCTTTAATTCAACCTTTAAATAAATTTTAAAAAATAATAGAATATTATCCATGATAAAAAAAAATAAGTTTTAATTTTATACTTTTAATTTTTATTTGAATTGTGAATTTCATATTTTAGAAATAAAAAAATCTATTTCCTACAAATATTTTACTAACACATTTTTTACTAAAACTATTTCAAAAAAAATATTTATTTGTATTTTCTTTTTTGGTTTAAGTTACTTATTGATTTTAAAAATAATAAAAAATAAAAATTCACATATAGTTATTGAAATATATTCAATTCAACTATAAATAAAATAAAATAATTTATAATATTGAATAATTTCATAATTTCTAAATATAGAAACTATTTTTAAAAATAAGAAAAATACTATTAAAATATTTTATATTTTTAGCTAAAAGTACACTTAAATTATAAATATATAAATACTAATAAATTATCCATCTTTTTAAAGAGAATAAATGGTTATTAAAACTTTAAAAATATTAAAATAATATTATTTCAATTTCTATTTATTTATATTTATATTTTATTTTTAATCAAACATTATATATATATATATACGCATATACATTAATATACACATGTTACATACGTATGCATAACATACATATATATACAAAGTATACTTGAAAAGAATTATTAGTACTTGGTAATTATAATAACTAATTATTATTACTTGGTAATTATTAGTACTAATAATACATAATATTTGATTAAAAATAAAAGAAAAATATAAATAAATAGATATTTAAATAATATTTATTTTAATATTTTAAAGTTTGAATAACCATTATACTTTTGGAGAAAATGTATAATTTGTTAATATTTATATATTTGTAATTTAGGTATACTTTTACTTAGAAATATAAAATATCTTAATAGTACTTTTCTTCTTTTTAAAATAATTTCTATATTTATAAAATATGAAATTATTAATATTGTAAACTATTTTTATTTTATTTATAGTTTTAGTAAAATATTTTTTTAGTAAAATATTGAGGAAATAAACTTTTTTAATTCTAAATATTAAATTAACAATTTAAATAAAATATTTAAAAGTATAAAATTAAAACTCGTTTTTTATCATGAATAATATTCTATTTTTTTAAAATTTATTTAAAGTTTGAATTAAAGATAATCCACTAGCAGGTAACAGGACTAAAAGTCCGAATTTTATTCATTTAAAGGACTAAACTCAAAGTCGAGAAAAAAAAAGGACTAAATCTCCGAGTGGCTCCACTTAGAGGACTAAAAAAATAATTTTGCCCAAGTATATAATTCAGCAAAAGGAATAGGCTAAGAATTAATATATATGAAATATAGACATATAAAATTTCTTCATATGTTAATTAATTTCAAGAAAATGTAAAATTCATCCAACTAAATATTTATTACAACCCAAAACTTGATAAGAACTAACAAAACTCCGGCCACCGTCATATGCTGGTGTAGAATTTTATCTTTATGGATATGAAAATAAAATTAATGTTGTTAATTTTTCTAATAAATAAAAAAGGTATGAGAGAATGCGTTGAATTAATGCTTGATTTGCATTGGCTAAAGGCCAAATGAGCAAGAATGTGGACATTGTCCAAATAAGACGAAATTATTTAACAAATTAAATTGGAACTCATGACAATATTAATTCTTGTGAAAAATTATTAATTTTAGGTCAACTAAATATAATACATGTATTTAAGCCCCTAATTTCGGACAAGAAAAGTCTTAAATGAATTTGGCAATGCCGTTCGATTTATATATTCAACTTTGATTTGCAAAGTTTGGCCAATTTCAATGCAAAATGAGTTGTCATGCAATATGTGGTTATAGTTTATCTTTTATTAGCTGAATTACGTATAAAAGTTGGTAATGTTGGGAACTTGGAAGCAAGAAGGAAACTGCAGTCAACTCTTATATCATGTTATAAAAAAAGTTACATCTTAATTTAGGCAATCACAGAATTGTTAATTGTTTAATGCTAAGTGCCATATTTGTCACAAAATTAAATAATTATAAACTTTTAATTTGTACAAATATTTTTAAAAACTTCACTTACACTACTCTAGAAAATTTCTTTAACGACAAATATGTAGGTAAGTATAAGATAACCATAAATTATATATAGGTAAAATATGTAGTTAAATATTTACCTACAGAAGCTAAAACTTTGGTAAATACGTACAATATTTTTGTCGTTAATTAAAAATTGTTGGTGATCTGCCGGTATATAAATTTGGGGAAAATCAAAATTTTTTATTATATAAGTATAATTATTTTGTAGGTATAACTGCAAAATTTAGTGGCGAAGTCATTTTTGTTGATAAATTATGTTAGTAAACTAAAATTTTCTTGTAGTGTTAGTTCACATTCATCATTGGAAAAATATTGTAACTTCTTTATTAGAAAAACAATATTTTCTACGTGCGATGAATATATGGTTAATATATATGTTTAAGATCAATAAGACTTGATCATCAAGTGAAAAAAGTTTAGGCCTTCAACTGGAAGAAAAATAAAAAGGGAAATAAGTTGAGGTGTTAACAGTTGAATATATAGATGCTTAATTAACTGATTAATTACAGGAGTGTTAGTTTCTTTCTATGCTTTAATTGAGTTTCTTATGTTGATAAAATGTTTTTATATTACATGATTACATTGTAATTAAATGATATTATTCTAACACAACCATTTTCATGAAAATGTACCGTGCTTATTTTTAACTAGTAAAATCGAAATTCAAAACTTTACACGTATTGTGCTTATGTTTGGCCAGGTTTTTGTCTAGTTTAATACTGAGACCCAAGTAGTTGACTAGCTAGCTAGTTAACGATTATAAATTCTGAAATTTATAATTAATCGATCTTTACTTGCTGATAATTCTAACTGGTTTTTTTATTACTCATATAGTAACGTATGTAACAGATTCGTTGAATAACTAAACCTTATTTTCCTGACAATAGATCGATTGAGGACAAAGATTTAGTTGCAGCAAAAGAAATTTAATCTAGAATATCTTAAACTTATACAGATTTAAAATATTTTTTTTTAAACATAGACAAAATTGAATTATAAAATCAGAAAATCACAATAAGACATGAGACAAAATACATACAACTAAAATTGGTCTCCTATCTATCAATAGGTAAGTACTTACTTTTAATTAAAGCAAATAGGGTTGTGCACGTGACTTAAAGATTACCGAAACCGAACCGATATCCGGACCGAAAGATCTCCGAACCGAAAATATCCGTTGACTTTTTGACTTTCCCGAACCGCATCGTACCAAAAATATTTATGGTACGTGCGGTTCGAGATTTTTCAAATACCCGCATCGAGAACGCATCGAACCACTCCGAACCGAGGACCCGAAGCTAGAACTCGATTTTAAAGATTTTATATAAATACATATAAATTATTTTTATGTTGTTTTTATTTTGATATTGAATTAACTACAAACTATTTGGAAAAAAATCATATTATATATATAAATACATATATATTGTTTTTATTTTGATATTGAATTAACTATAAATTACAAACGATAAAAAAATCATATTTTAATTTTTTATCACATCACATAAATTATAAAATATAATTTTATTGATTATGTTAAGTTGTTAAGTATGAGACATTGAGATTATAAATTTATACAAGTTTTTGTTTCATTTAATTTATAAAAACTATTAGTTAATTATATATGTTATATGTCAATAGAAGGACAATTGCCCCAATTAATATACTATTATTGTATTATAGAGTTTATTAAGTTTAGAATTTTAGATTGTGTTACCTATTATATTTTAGTTTTTATTTTGAGACTACGCTAAAAAGATACTAGAACTCTAGAAGTATATTCGCTTGGTGATTTTTATATTGATTTTCTTTTTTTTTTTTTTCTCCAAACTTGTATGCTTTATTTTTGGCTAATCTCCGAATCTCCGTTCGAACCGAACCGTACCGTCCCGTTCCATTAGAACCGAATCTCCGTCCCGAACCGTCCCGAATTTTCGGTACGGTTCGGGACGGAGATTTTTTTCTATGGTTCGGTTCTAGAAATTTATTTTCGAGAATCTCGAGCCAGATTCGGGACGGTTACGGAGATTTGGAAATCTCCGTAACCGCCCTGCATCGCACACCCCTAAAAGCAAAGAGAATAGAAAACCATAAAAAGAACACACAGTCATGAAACAGACTTCAAAATTGACTTAGAATGCTTCAAACGCGGCCCATCGTGACTTGCAATTACTTCGCATTGAATGTATGTCAACAAATGCGAAATATATATCTTTCCATAATGATGATAACAATTCGTTGCATTTTTCAAAACTCCTTGCTAATTGGCGTGGAAAATCATATATAATATAATATAGACATATATTTTGACTTAAAACAAAACGTTGGTAAATCGTTTTTCTTGTCAATCAAGAAAGAGATTCGATTACAGTTAGACTTCGAATAATTTTAAACAGAGCCCACCAAAATAGTTACCTATAACCAGTCTCAAAATCCACTTATGCATCAAAGCAATCGTCAAATAGTACTCCGACAACGTTTTGAAATTAAGGGGGAATCATTTATGTGTGCTTCTATGGATGTTGATGAATCAGCCACCTATCAAGAGGTTGTTACTTTCCTAATGCTAAAGAGTGGATAATTGCGATGGAGGAAGAGATGAGCTTGATGGTAAGAACCAAGTTTGGAGCTAGTTGATCTTCCACCTGGACGCAAGACCATTGGGAACAAATGGGTTCTTAAGATCATGGCGCAAGGCAAATGAGTCGATCGACTTATATAAAGCTCGTCTTGCGGCGAAGGTGTATACTCAAAGAGAGGTTGTAGACTACGACGAGACATTCTCCCCGGTGGTGAGGTTTGCCTCAATTCGCCTCATTTTGGCTATTATATTGTCGCCTACCATGATCTGGAATTATTTCAGATGGATGTGAAGACAACATTTCTTAATGGAGAACTGGATGAAGAGATCTTTATGGATCAACCTAAAGGGATTCAACAGAAAGGACAAGAGCGCAAAGTATGCCGCTTAAAGCGTTCTATTTATGGACTGAAACAATCATCCAGACAGTGGTACTGTAAGTCCCAAGGGATGATAATGTAAAGTCTAGAAGGGGGGTTGAATAGACCTTACCAATTTTTCGATTTTAGTCCTTTTAAAGTCAGAGTTTAGTCACAAGTCAGTTGGGTCCTTGGTGGAGGTACAGTTTAGTTTACTTTCATAGCAAAGTTAGTCCACTCAACAGACTCGACTGAGCTGTTGATAAGATAACTCAGTTGATTCAGTTAACTCTTTGGAAATTCAGTAGACTTGGTTTTACAGCGGAAGACTTTCACCCTTTGATTAAAATACGTTTTTCAATACTTGTTTTAAGTTTAGTTATTATCAGTTGACTTAGGTGAATATAACAAACAAGAATATATATATATATATATATATATATATGCAAGAAATAAAATGCTGAATGTAAATGACACAAAACAATTTTTATAGTGGTTCGAAGATGGGGTAATTCATCTAATCACTCTTCTCCAACTCTTGGAGGAATCCACTAATGTAACGGTGACTTTGTTACAAAATGGTGACAGTCCAATCTAGGTCTTGGTTACACAGTTGGCTTTACTTCTGGGACTCAGCTTCTTCACAAGACAGTGTCATGCTACTTCAAATCCTTCAGACTCTTGGATTTGTTCACATAGCCATCCAACAAGTCCAAAGCTTTCTGGTTTGAACTGGAACCTCGCTACACCTCCTTCAACCTTGGATGTGTAGACCTCTTATCTTTAAACAAGTTTTCCTCTTTAACATTTTGTAGTTGTCTTTCCTTCATTGAGTGTATTGGATTGATTTTCTTCGAGTTTTAGGCTTGAGAATAGTATTGAATGCTTGAGAGATTTTTGCTCTTGCTTTTCAGGTTAGTGTCTGTTGCTTTGCTTGCATTCATAACCTTCTTTTGAGAATTCCTCTCGGCCTTTTATAGTGTTTGTTTGAAAACTATATCCGTTGAAGACATAGATGTATTTTTAAACTACACTTTGAGGGCGTTGGCTTATCTTGTCTTGCAGCTTTGATGTAGACTGATCCTTGAATTTAATGCTCTGCAATATTTCCTTAAACTTTGCAGGTTTTCAGGGATATCCTATCGGGTCCTTGCCTTTTGCACTCTTTCAACAAAACAACTTTAAGGATGGCAATCTGACACATACCTACTTTCAACAAACATTTAACTTTGCTTTGACAACGGATCTCTTCAGCTTTCTTGGATCATTTTTGATGCATAACCCCTTTGTCAGTCAACTCCACTTATCTGGGAGTGACTCAGTTGTCAGTCTGCTGACTGAGATAACTTTTATGTCACTTGACTGAGACTTGTCTTCACTTCACTCAGATGAAATACAATTGATTCTTCATCTTGGTCTCTAGTCGACTCCTACATTCTTCAACTTGGCTGCTTCCACTCAGCTTATAGAACCCTATCTATTACAAGTTGATTTGCAGTAGAATTGGGGTGCCAACTTACTAATCTAAGTTTTACATGGTATCATCAAAATCTATTACATAAATTTTCCCAACAATTTTCCCCATTTTAATGATGCCAAAACTTAAATAAAAACAACAAAGTGAATAGTGCATAACAAAGAATGATTGTTTGAATATATCATTCTATTGAACATATCATTCTTGCAAATTACTATGTGTTACAGAGTACAATGAGAAATAAACAAAGTACTTATAAGTTTTCTATGTATTTCCAATGAAGTAAAAATACAAAATGAAGGTGTCTGCAACAGTCTTCATTGCATCTGCTACTTATTTCTTCTATCTCCATCTTCTTCCCTTTTTCTATCTTCTTCAGGTCTTCTCCTCTTCACGTAAGCTCTCTTCGAAGCTTCATCTTTTCTCTTTCTCTCTTCCCATTCTTGCACACGAAGAGAGCTTCATCTTTCCTCTTTCTATCTTCCCATTCTTGCACTTGCCTTAGACTTTCTAATTCCTGGCGCTTGGTTGCTTCAGCATTCTTCCTGGCAACTTCTTCATTTTCCAATTTCTTAAGTATAGCCTGGTAAAGAACATCTTTCTTCTGAGGATTAATATATTGAAGATTTCTTCTTGGTGGAGTGCCTCTACCTCTTCCACCACTTCTACATCTTCCTCTGCCAGAGTCTGCTGCTCCTCCCCTGGGAGTGTACTGTAGGGCTGAGCTCTTGAAGCTTGCTGACTGCTTTCTTGAGTCTGCTGCTTCTCAGCTATTTAACAAATTTCCTACCCCTTTTCCCAGTTCCAATCCCATGCCTACTTGAGAGCCATTCCCTTGAAAAATCCTTATGATTTGAGTGTTTGGAATTCCTCTAGCGATCTTGGCTCAGATCCTGCATTGGGAGCTGGTTTTTGGGGGAGCTTCATAGCTGGAGAGTCTTGAAGTAATCTTGCTGAGGGACCTTGATATTTGGAATGAGATCTTCAATGCGTCCATGCTGCCTTTATTCAACTTCAGCGAATTTAGCTTCATTTGTTTCTCTGATCTTCCTGAAAGCTAAGTCAGCTTTTTCTTCAACTGACAAGCCCTGCGGCAGCTGGGATAGGAGAGAGCTGGTTGATGAGCCAAGTTAAGGTTTTTCAAGTACGATCTTCAGAGGGGCTTTCTTAAGGGATCATTACCCCTTAATTCCACTGCCTTTCCCCTTTCTATCTTCCCTCTTTTTGGCATCATCACCAATGAGAGAGGTCTGAGGAGTTTTGGACAAAATTAGATCTAGTTTTTCATGCGTTGATGAGTGAGCTTCTTTATGTTCCGAACGAAGAGTCTTCATTTCTGCGTTTATTATCATCATCTCCGAACGCAGAGTGCTTGATCTTTAGAAGGTCTTGCTTATGTTGAGCCTTCAAAGAACTCCATGTTTGTTTTCTCATCCGGTCAATTCTCAACATATGATCCCACTGTCTCTGTTGAGATTTTGCATTGTCAGCACTCCAAATCACCAGTTTGGCGAATAAGGATTTGAAGTAGCTGACTTGTTCTCTTCTCAATGCCTTCATCTGTGTTGTTCATTCCCGAATCCTTAAAACGATCCTCAAATGTCTCCAGAGATCATGGCATCGTGATTTTCTAACGATTGGTTGAATGCAAAAAACCTCTTTCCATGTTTTCTATTTTCGAACAAATAACCTTGAAGACTTTTCGCAAGTCCGCTACCTCAGGTGACTTCTCTTCCGCCATACTTTTGCATCAAAGTCAAACCCAAATGACACAACTCGTAAGTCATCCGGAGCCTCAAATTCTTCAGGATGGATGTCAATGGTGTACTTGTCTTCAGCAAATTCAGTCTCTCACGGGTACCTCCGCCACAAATGGAAAATAGTCCGAGAAAAGATCATCCGCAATAATAGGAAATTCTCCCACTCCTCCTTCAGAGCCTTTCTTTTGTTCTTAAGACTTGTTTCACTCTATGTGCTTGATTGTGTCAAGAACATCATCAGCCGATAGATTATTGCGTTAACTGCTGAGCCGATCGATCTCAATGTCTCAACTGTCTCAAGATTTCAGGTCTAAGTTGGTACTTATTTTTTAGTTTTCGTGGCATCGCCTACCTCAAGAAGATCATGGGTTGGTGATAGCACCATTGGGGTGGGCCATCACCAATACAAATTTTGATAAGGCGGCTTCCTCGTGTGCCTTCTTCATTTCAAATTGTCATTTCCTCAATTTATGGGTCCTTTATGGTGTTTCCTTAGGTGCGGACTCGGTTTCATCATATGTGTCAAGAAATTCCATTGACACATTTTCTTTAGAGTCGTGGCAACAGATCGATTGATTTTCTCTTTCGGGAGACTCGGAAGGAGGAACTGGCATCTTCCCTATTTTAGCAGCAATATTACCTAAGGAAGTCTCAACCTCCTTTAGGCCTTCAACACCCTCGAACAAAGTCTCAACCATTATAGGGCCTTCTACAAGCCCTTTTGCGCACTCGATTGTATTAGGGTCTTGGACATTCCCTTCTGCAGACTTAGCTGCATTGGGGTCTTAGACTGTGGCATCCTTTGAGGTCTCAACCTCTTGGATTACATTTTCAGGACCAGCAGTTTCAAATGCCATGGTCTTATGTCCATCATTTGCCTCACCTGCAGCAGCTAGCCCTCGGCCCGTAGTGTAGTTGGAATTTGTTTGAGACCGTCTTAACCATCTAAGCCTCGTCCATCCCACTGTTGTACTTTTTCAGTCTCCCCATCACCTCCTAACTTCAATTTTTATTTCTCCCACAACCTCCTCCAACCCAGTTTTGTGGTGTGTGTAGTTTCTCCATCGGTGGTACACCGGTGATTCACGATCGGTGGGGTTCTGGACATGAGAGACTCGACTATTGTTCCTTTGAGCGATTGATGGCTCAAAAGCTACCTTTAAAACCGTAGGCAAGTGCACCTATCGTTTTATAGTATAGATTATTGAGTACGAAAGTGTCATTCCCACGAGGATTATAAGTACTAATAATTACCGACTTTTTGTTATTTAATCTAACAATTTTCGAGTTTTTGTTTGATAAAGAATCTAAATTATCGAAGTGTAAAAATGAAGTAAAATTTGTAGAATAAGAAATCAAGAGATAGAAGTGTGTTTGAATGTAAATCCCTCTAGAATGTTTTTGTGATTTGACAAGTTAAAAGATTCAACCATAAGTCCTTGAGTAAAAACCAACCTCTTTTAATAAAATCTCATGCTATGTGGACCGTAGAAATTCCCGATTTAAGTTAATCCATTTCTCAAGGCGAAAAACTCCTAATCTCAAGTTGATTAACTGAAATCTCTTTCTAGTTAAAACCCCCAAGATTGCATTATAACGATTTATGAATTCCCATATTAGGTTTGACCCTAATCCAGAAGATTTATGTCGCTCTATATCTAGGATTGCATGCAACTCTTTTCACTTATACAATTTCTTTTTCACCATAAATCTTTCGATTACCCGATGAAGAAAAGATATCAAATTAATATACCGGAAATATTAACTCGAATGAGATAAGCATGATATAAGTGAATCACACAAGACATAAGAATTTTATTAAAAACATACACACCTTAATCACAAATCCATTCTAGAGTTCATTACATTCAAACACTAGGAGTTTTAGCTACACATGTTTTTGACACAAGAATAAATTACACAAGAAGATGTAAACATTGTAGACATGGTGTACTTATCTTTATCAAAATCTCAATTGACTTGATGATGTTGCTCCAAGCCTTCTTCCCCAATGTTGCCTCAAGCTTACTCCTCCAAGACCCCTTGATCCCAATTCTACTTAATGGAATGAATACAATGAATATTTTCTGAGTATCTAATGAATGCCTCTCCCAACTTCAACCCTTGGCTTTTATAGGCAACCAATACATTGATAGTACTCTCTTTTGTTAAACAATTGCCTCCATTTTCCTTGTTGGTTGGTGAATTCTTGTATTCAAGTGATGAGGGAGGGGACATGGAGACATGTTTCAGCAAAATATGGTGTCAAAAGTGTACAAAAGTGGCCAAAATGGGTTGGTTGGTGAGTTTTCCCCAAATTCCGCAAAGAAAAGTTGCAAAAAGAGGTCCCGGACACGCGTGTTAAAGACGGCCAGCCGTCTTTGCCGCACAAAAAAAACTGAAAATGGGCCTGACATGGCCGTGTTGTACAACACGGCCAGGCCGTGTTGTATGACACGGCCGTGTTGTACGACACGGCCAGGCCGTGTTCGGGGCTGTTTTCTGCAAAAAATTCGAGTTTTTAGCTCCCGGCGGAACACGGCCGTGTTGCCCGACACCCCCTGCCCGTGTTGGACCAAAAAGGCCCCGAAATGACGCGTTTGGCTTGGAATTTCGAGCGTTTTGCATCCTTAAACTCCCGGTACGTTTTGACATGAATCCATGGTCCGAAATTCACCAAAATTAGCCCCAAATGGTCAATCTACATCAATAAAAGCACCTCGGAGTAATATGAACTATGTACAATCAAAAATTTACAAAACTAACAATAAAATAACTCGAATTCTACTCAAATATACACATAAAACATGCATAAAAAGACCCTTATCAAACCACCTCCAACTTTGAACTTTGCTTGTCCTCAAGCAAAACATTATATCAAAAAGAGGGATTCAATAAATCACAACATACAAAGATGATTTTTTTTTTTTTCAACATATTGAACATAAGCGAGTCAAGTTCTTGGCCTTCTCAACCTGAATTAACCATTAAGTAAAAACATCGTTTTGTAAAGCGATCGATCGTCAAGAAAGACAGTAATATCGGGCAGCATTATTCGACTTGAAATCATCACTCCACAAAAATCGATAGTTATGAACAACTTCAATTCAATAACGCCGTGAAAATACAAGAATTCAATAGATCATTGTAGTTAGCCTACTAGTCATATAACCAAGCTTCTTGAACTTTATTGGAATGAGAAGTCAAGGAGTATTCATTCTCCCTTTTTTTTTTTTTTTTTTTTTTTTTTTTTTTTTTTGGGACCTTTCGAGACATGCTTCCACTAGGTTTATATTTTGAATTTCGTTGTTCAAACACTCCTAGGGTGGTTTCCCATACTCATATTCGTGTCGCCGTTTACGTAAAAAGACAAACATGGGGCTCATGAATGCTCCTAGTTACTAAGCAACAACAAATAGAGGAGTATAACCTCGATTGGTCCGTTTTTTTTTTTTTTTTTTTATTTTCTCTTTTCTCTTTTTTTTTTTTTTTTTTTTTTTTTTCGCAAGCTTGGTTTAACAACTCGTTAGCCACTACTAAATCACGAGTTCTCGAGGACGTTCATAGCGCTAGGTATCGTCGTATATGCCTTAACACATCAAGTATTTATGGTGTTAGAAATCTCATCAAAATTTTGTCGCATCCACGTCAATCTATCCTAGACAATCAATTGCTTCACATTGAAAACACAAATTAACAAGTTAATATAGGTATAATTGGGGCAAGTTATTGACTAGCAAATACTCAATTTGTAAAAAAAAAAATCACATCTCTTGAAAACAAGCACACAAGCATTCCGAAAATGTTATTGTACCCACCTCCAACTTTAAGATTCACATTGTCCTCAATGTGAAAGAAATAAATGGACAAACACACACAAAACACTAAAAAAAACAAAAAAATAGAATGATATAAAAGAGGTGGAAAAAAAAAAAAAGAAAAATACGACCTTACTACAATAGTGGAATCAGTGTTGAGCGACCATTGGGTTGTTTTGCACGGGACCTTCAACGGCATCTTCATACCTAATCAAAGTTAAGCAACACACAACTCGAATACCGTGAAATCTCAAATATTCCCAATTAGGACAAGCAAGAAGAAGCTCAAGAGTTTTTTTTTTTTTTTTTTTATGATTTGAAAATGACTCTAAGGACTTGTGATTATTTTGAAAGAAAATAAAATAAAATAAAAATAAATGAAAACAAGTGCACACAAACATCGGGTTGCCTCCCGGGTAGCGCTTCTTTAACGTCGTATAGCTGGACCATTTCACCTAAATGTGAAGATTTAATCGGGCGGAGCCTTGAACTTATGAAAAATTTATCTCTTTGAACAACATCGTCACCAGATCGATTTTCGAACAATTGACCTTCATGGTCCTGTTTTTCGCATGTTATTCTCAAAATGGGATTCATCCGTGGAAACTTTTGCACATTGAACATCACATACTTTCAAGGATTTTTAGAAGACATATCAATCAAGGAATCATTTATCCTTGTCTCAATCAAGTTTATAGGAAAACAAGTATCATTTATAGGATTTCTCAAAGGAATTTTAAAGATAACTTGTTCACCCCCTACTCTCAAAGTAAGCTTTCCATCATGCACATCAATGAGAGATTTAGCGGTAGCCAAAAATGGACGTCCTAGAATTAAGGGAACTTCTATATTATCATGCATGTCAAGAATAACGAAATCGATCGAAACACGAATTTATCAATCTTGACTAACACATCATGAATAATACCTCTAGGATGTTTAATTGATTTATCGGCTAATTGAATGTCCAACCTAATAGGTTTAAGTTCACCTAATCCCGCATGCTTAAATGTTTCATAAGACATCACATTGATACTAGCTCCCAAGTCGGCTAGTGCCCTATCAACAGTAAACCATCAATTGTGCAAGGAATAATAAAGCTTCCTGGATCATTAAATTTTGTGGTAGTTCATTGGAAGGACATTTATCATTCAATTGCACATTTGATAATTTGTTAAGCTTATTTTCACTAGGAATGATGTCATTAAGATCCCTAACATGCTTTGAAGGAGGGTCAACAAATGGAATATTAGTATGTAATTGCTTGAATGACTCAAGGTACTTACCAAATTTGTCCTCCTTTCTATCTTCTTGATTAAACTCCGGTAAGGGATCTTGGGCTTGTATTCGACGACCACCTTTTTCATGGGATTTTCTTCGTGTATCGCCGTCCTCCACATATTTCTCGCATGGTGGTGTTGGCATAATCATGATCATATGGAAAATCGATGGTGATTGCCTTTACGTGCTCCCTGGGTTTGGCTCGGTGTTACCCAAGCAAACTTCCTTGTGGCCTTTCGAAATCATCTTCGCAATCGCCTATTTGGTTTTCCAGATTATGGATAGATGCCTCTTGATTTCTCAAGGATGTTTCCACCGCTTGGAATCGGGTATCTCGATTGATTGCACAAACTTTGTTATAAGATCTTCCAAGTTAGGTTTACCTTGATTTGGCCGAGATCCTAAGACGTGTGTAGATCGGGATTGGGATTAGGTCGTGGTTGGCCTTGATTTCCCCAACCAAAATTAGGATGTTGTCGCCACCAGGATTATATGTGTTCTTTGTAAGGATTACTTGGGTAATTTCGCCTTGATTCCCAACGTAATTAGCATGTTCGGCGTGAGGTATTGTGTGTGGGCGGTCTTGATGATTATGCAATCCGCCGCAAGTTTCACAAGATAAAACGTGCGGTGGTGGTGGTTTAGGAGTCGCTAGATCGTCGATCTTTTGGGTCAAAACTTCGACTGTGGCGCTAGTGTAACCACCTTTGATCTCGCATTATAAACACCAACCGACTGTTAGTTTTACCTCGTATGGATTGCCATTGGTAGCCATTCATGGCCATTCCTCAATCAAATCCCGAGCGCTTAGGCGTTTTGTTATTAAGAGTTTCCCGCCGCATCGATCATTTGTCTTGTTGCGAAAGTAGCCCATTATAAAATGTTTGGACTTGCATCCAAATAGGTAGGCCATGGTGTGGGCATTTCCAAAGAGCAATTCTTTGAATCTCTCCCAAGTGTCGTACAAGGTCTCACATCTTCTTGAGTGAATGAAGAGATTTCATTCCTCAATCGTGCGATTTTGGCGGTGGAAAATATTTCAAAAGGAACTTTTCGCCATGATGTTCCACGTTGTAATCGTTCCTTTGGCAAAGTATTTAGCCATTGTTTAGCCCGTCCCCAAGAGTAAATGGGAATAGGCGTAAACGGATGGCATCATCGAGACCCCATTTATTTTGAATGTATCGCAAATTTCAAGGAAATTCGCGATATGATTATTTGGATCTTCGTCCAGAGGCCGTCGAATTGAACAAATTGTTGCACCATTTGAATGACATTCGGTTTGATTTGAAATTATTGGGCGCAATGTGGGCCTTACAATACTAGGGGCGATGTGCCGCCCATAGACGGCTTGGCATAGTCGCACATGGTTCTTTGTTGTTCATCCGCCATATTGGGATCCTTGCCTTCGTTAATATCCTCCTCGTAATCAGATTAATACTTTCCTCTGTGTTGTTGCTACCGGCGGTGTCGCGCTTCCAAATTCGGCGACGAGTAGGCATGCATGCATGCGGTAAATAAAGAGGATAAGTGTAATCCAAGACTTACAAAGATAGATAAAAAGAAAGACAAATGATGAAATAAAATAAAAAAATGATTAAATTAACAAAAATAAGGTGTTCTTAATATTACAATCCCCGGCAACGGCGCCAAAAACTTGATGGCTCAAAAGCTACCTTTAAAACCGTAGGCAAGTGCACCTATCGTTTTATAGTATAGATTATTGAGTACCGAGTGTCATTCCCACGAGGATTATAAGTACTAATAATTACCGACTTTTTGTTATTTAATCTAACAATCTTCAGAGTTTTTGTTTGATAAAGAATCTAAATTATCGAAGTGTAAAAATGAAGTAAAATTTGTAGAATAAGAAATCAAGAGATAGAAGTGTGTTTGAATGTAAATCCTCTAGAATGTGTTTGTGATTTGACAAGTTAAAAGATTCAACCATAAGCCCTTGAGTAAAAACCAACCTCTTTTAATAAAATCTCATGCTATGTGGACCGTAGAAATTCCCGATTTAAGTTAATCCCTTTCTCAAGGCGAAAAACTCCTAATCTCAAGTTGATTAATCAAATCTCTTTCTAGTTAAAACCCCCAAGATTGCATTATAACGATTTATGAATTCCCATATTAGGTTTGACCCTAATCCGGAAGATTTATGTCGTCCATATCTAGGATTGCATGCAACTCTTTTCACTTATACAATTTCTTTTTCACCATAAATCTTTCGATTACCCGATGAAGAAAAGATATCAAATTAATATACCGGAAATATTAACTCGAATGAGATAAGCATGATATAAGTGAATCACACAAGACATAAGAATTTTATTAAAAACATACACACCTTAATCACAAATCCATTCTAGAGTTCATTACATTCAAACACTAGGAGTTTTAGCTACACATGTTTTTGACACAAGAATAAATTACACAAGAAGATGTAAACATTGTAGACATGGTGTACTTATCTTTATCAAAATCTCAATTGACTTGATGATGTTGCTCCAAGCCTTCTTCCCCAATGTTGCCTCAAGCTTACTCCTCCAAGACCCCTTGATCCCAATTCTACTTAATGGAATGAATACAATGAATATTTCTGAGTATCTAATGAATGCCTCTCCCAACTTCAACCCTTGGCTTTTATAGGCAACCAATACATTGATAGTACTCTCTTTTGTTAAACAATTGCCTCCATTTTCCTTGTTGGTTGGTGAATTCTTGTATTCAAGTGATGAGGGAGGGGACATGGAGACATGTTTCAGCAAAATATGGTGTCAAAAGTGTACAAAAGTGGCCAAAATGGGTTGGTTGGTGAGTTTTCCCCAAATTCCGCAAAGAAAAGTTGCAAAAAGAGGTCCCGGACACGCCCAGTGTTAAAAGAAAGCGGCCGTCCGCACAAAAAAAACTGAAAATGGGCCTGACATGGCCGTGTTGTACAACACGGCCAGGCCGTGTTGTATGACACGGCCGTGTTGTACGACACGGCCAGGCCGTGTTCGGGGCTGTTTTCTGCAAAAAATTCGAGTTTTTAGCTCCCGCGAACACGGCCGTGTTGCCCGACACCCCCGCCCGTGTTGGACCAAAAAGGCCCGAAATGACGCGTTTGGCTTGGAATTTCGAGCGTTTTGCATCCTTAAACTCCCGGTATGTTTTGACATGAATCCATGGTCCGAAATTCACCAAAATTAGCCCCAAATGGTCAATCTGCATCAATAAAAGCACTCGGAGTAATATGAACTATGTACAATAAAACATTTACAAAACTAACAATAAAATAACTCGAATTCTACTCAAATATACACATAAAACATGCATAAAAAGACCCTTATCAGCGATTAGTCGATGGGTCATTGTCTTGTTCACTTGGCTTTATACCATTGATTTGAGCTTCCTACAGACTTGAGTTTTGTGTTGTTTTTGAATATTTTGAGTCATTTTTGTTATATCGCATATGTTAGGCATTAATTTCCATTGTTTCGAGTCATTTTAGTGGCCAATACATGTTGAGAGCCAATCATAATGAGTTTATAGTCATATTAATGAATTGTGTATCAAAAGAAGTATGAACGATCAAACAACGAGAGACTGATTTGAAGAAATGCCCAAACGCGTATGAAATTTCCATCATCGCAAGGTTTCATATTTTGGTCATAACTCTCTCTACAAAATAGATATTGAGTTGATTCAAGTGGCTATAAAAAGCTAAGAGATAGGGTTACAACTTTCATGAAAGGCGCAAAAGCAAATTCGGACATTTGCTAGGGGCGCTGCAGCGCCCGGTACAGAGATGGGAGCGGGCGATTTTTCTTGGGGCGCTGCAGTGCCCGGGCAGAATTTTTGCGTATCAAGGTGTTGGGCGCTGCAGCGCCCCTGGACAGAGTTTCCTATGTTTTTCCACCTTTTTCTTGAACTTGTGTGGAGCTATAAATAGGGACATTGGGGCGTGAATTTAGGGATCTTGGACCCTTTGGAAGCCTACATTTCAGCTACAAGACAAGGAAGAAGGCTTGGAATATCTTGGGAAAGGCTTGGAGAAGAAGATTTAAGGCCTCTATCATCTAGAAATAGAGAAGATCCCTCAACTCTTGTTCTTATTTTGTTGCTTTCATCATATCTTGTAAGATGTATTGTTGTATTCCTATGGATTCATTTTCTTCAATCATGAGCTAAACTCCATAATTCTAGAGGGATGATGTAATTTATGTTTGAATTTATGTTTTGATATTGGGGTTTGTCAATCTAGATTTCTCAATTTATTTGTGCTATTTGGATCTATTGCTTCTAAATTACTTGATCAATAATTTAGATTGTTTGGAGTATTTGATTTGACACTTGAGAAAGGTAATTGAATACATGACCTTGGAATAGCATAACCTAGGATTTCATAAAATTGAGAGATTTGTGAATCCTTTGAAGTCATTTATTAAGATTCATAGTTTTTATTGAGATTCATAGTTTTTATTGAGATTTCAATTGGTGATTTTATAGAGATATTGATTTCCCAATTGTGATCTAAAATCATTTGGCACTCGAGAGAGGAAATGATTATTGTAGAAATATTGACTTATAAATTGGTAATTGATGATTGATAAACCATATTGATAACATAAGGGATAACTAGATTCATCACACCTCTAGAATTCATTTGATCATTTGGATAATCTCATTTTTATTTTCGTATTGTTTCCAAAATTACTCTTGTTATTCTAGTTTAATCAACTCCATCAACTATTGAATTTCTAAATAAAGCTGCACTATTACATTATAATACTTAACACTAATTCGATAATTATTCCATGTGGATACGAAAACCATACTTTCACTATATTAAAACTTGACATCGTAGATTGCGCTTAGAAAAATCTCTAACAAATTTTTGGCGCCGTTCTTCGGAGAATAATTCATCTTATTTGTGCTAATATTATTACTTAGTAGTTTTACTTTAATTTAGATTGGTTCTTCTTACAGCAAGTTATTGCCATTTTTGTGTTTTCTTGTTGATGCAAAGAAATAAAAGTGCTAATTTAATCTTATTTGATCCGTAAATTGAAAGAACAAAGTTTGAAAGATTAGAGTCGCACGAAGAATTGAATTCACAAATTGGGTGAAATGGTGAAGATGAAGACCACATACCTATTATTGCACCTCAGGAAAGGGCCATTCGGGATTATTTTCGACCAACCATTTAATCAAAATTATTCGGCATTGTTCGTTAATCTATCAATGCGAATAATTTTGAATTGAAACCGCCCCGATAAACATGGTGCAACAAAACTAGTTTGGGAGAAGTGTCGTAGATGACCCGAATGCTCATTTGGCTATATTTCTTGAGATATGCGACACTATCAAAATGAATGGGGTTCCCAATGAAGCTATTCAGTTGAGGTTATTTCCGTTTTTACTTCGTGATAGAGCTAGACAATGGCTTCAAACTTTCCCACCCGGAAGTATCACTAGTTGGGATGATCTCACTGAAAAATTTATGCCAAAATTCTTTCCACCTAGCAAGATACTTCAACTGAAGAGTGAGATTACTCAATTTCAACAGATTGACTTTAAACCACTCTATGAAGTTAGGGAGCGATTCAAGGAATTATTAAGGAGGTATCCACAACACGGGTACGCAGATTGGCAGAAAGTTCAATATTTTTATAATGGTATGAATGGTCATTCGAGAACTATTATAGATGCTGCAACAGGAGGTACATTGATGGCTAAAACTCCAAGTGAAGCCATGCTTTTGCTAGAAGAAATGGCTGCCAATAGTTATCAATGGCCTTCCGAGAGATCCATGCCAAGGAAAGTTGTCGGTGTTCTTGAACTTGATAATATGTCCGCTTTGGCCTCTCAAATTTCCGCCTTGTCAAAGCAACTTGATGCCCTCAATACTGGTGCAAAACAACAAACAGAGGCTGTCATGGAAATAAGTCACGAGATGATGAATCCCGACATGGAGCAAATCAATTATGTGAACAATCGGGGTTTCAACAATAGAGGAAATCAGTTGCCAACACATTATCATCTGGGACTTCGCAATCATGAAAATTTCTCATATAGCAATACGAGAAATGTGTTGCAACCACCTCCGGGATTTCAAACTCAGGCAAGTACGAGTACACAGGTGGGAGAAAACAAGTCGTCCTTGGAAGAATTACTTGGCACATTTATTGTAGAAACCCGAGCCTGGATGAACAAGAGTGATGCTAACATGGACAAGTTTGGCTCGAGAGTTACAACAATAGAAAGTCACATCAACTCCTTGGGGACACAAATAGGTCAGTTAGCGACAACAGTGAATTCGTTGCAACAGAGAGGGAAATTTACGAGTGATACAGAGGTTAATCCGAGGGAGCATTGCAATGCAATTTATGTGAGAACGGAGGCAGAAATTTAGCTTGCACCGAACAATCACCCGGTTATGCGAAAGGAGTGGAATCCAAGGAAATGAAGTTTGAGGAGTTTAAGATCATTGTTTACCGACAAAGGAAAGTAGTGCAATAGTGTAGAGAAAACTACCTCGTAAAATGAAGGATCCAGGAGTTTTAATATTCCATGTACTATTGGAGGAGTTTTCTTTGAAGAGCCACTTTGTGATCTTGGTTCCAGTGTAAATATTATCTCTATTTCTCAAGTTACAAGGCTTGGGCTTGGGGAGGTGAAACCTTCTAATATCACATTGCATTGGCTGATCGATCCATCACATATTCTTGGGGAATTATGGAAGACATGCTAGTAAAAGTTGATAAATTTGTTTTCCCATGGATTTTGTGGTGTTAGACGTGAATGAGGACCAGAATATACCTATAAGTTTTGGCGGCCATTTCTAGCTACGTCAAGAACATCGATTGACGTAGAAATAGGGAGTTGACTCATGGTGAATAAGGAAGAAGTCGTGTTCACCATTCTTCCAACTAAGAGACTTAAATTTGAATCAAATGATGATTATCGATGGATGGGCATAGGGGTCAAGAAGATATTGGTGGTTAGGAAGTATCTAAGGAACGGAGATAACGCTCCAATTGGAGATCCAACTTGAGGACAAATCTGACAAAGTCTGAGTGAAGACTGTAAACTTAGCTCTTCTTGGGAGCAACCCAAGTGATTTTTCTTGTATTTTTCCAGTTGCTTATTTTGTTTCTTTTTTCATTTTATTCGATTTTATTTTATACGATTTTTAATTGCAAAAACAAATGGTGCTACATTTTCCACTGGGTGCATTGTATACGCATTTCTTTAATTTTCGAGTTCTCACCCATAACCGAATTTCATGGCTCCACGAGTTTTGTTTTCTTGTCTACCTTGCAAGGTTACAAAGATGCAAAACCAAAAATGGATTGGGCCGAGGTGAAGGGGATGAACAAGACCACACCTCGGAGGCATGCAACACCCACGAGTTTGTGCGCTAGGATGCATAGTGAGCTTATACGGAGTACCTCATGCACGTATTGGTACCACATAACTTTGATAAGGAGCTTTTACTCCTTGAATACCAGGAAAGTCCTTTTCCCATCTCTCCATTAGGGACAATATCGTTTTAAGTTTGGGGGTGTAGTCTGTTTTTATTCATCGAGTTGAGTCTTGAATAAAAACAAATTGAGTTTTCATTTGTAAAACTGCGAAACTGCATGACTAAGCTAATTTGTTGAATATGAGTTGAACGGTCAAGAGAGCATGTGTTTGAACTGTGATCTATTCTTCTTTCCATTAATTCCATCTATGTGCTTAACTCCGTTGATTTATTTGAGGATGATTTATGTAGTTGAGTATTTCTTATATGATCCCACTGGATTCTAGAACTTGTTTGATCACTAGTCGAGGCGAAATCTTAGGTGAAGTAACACTAAGGAAATGATTTAGGACATATTTTAGCAAACTAGAGCAAAAAATGTCTACCTTTTTATTATATAATTTCACTAGTGTCCCCTTTGAGCCTGTTAAACCTGTTCTTTGGCAACCAATCTTTTACCTTGAGCCTACAAGTGAAAATCTTAATTACCCATCACTCATACACACAAAGTATAAAAGAATATTGAAGGTTGAGGAGGGTATGATAAGTAGGGTATATGTTATTTGCATGGAGTTGCCCAAAAACAAAATATGAAATCCCATGTGTTAAAATATGCAAAAGAATAAGTTTGGGGGTTTCGAAAAAAAAATAATAATAAAATCGAGGCTCATAAAGGGAGAACAATCGAAAATTTAACAAAAGTGAATGTAGTTATTCTGTTTGGCTATTGGTGATTTGAAGTGATAATGGTGTGTTTGGGTGAGTTGAGCCACTTAATCCTATATTTTCCTACCTTACCCTAAGCCCACATTACAATCTTTGAAAGTCCTATTGATCCTAGTGTTACATTAGCCTACATTAGTGGAGATTAATGTGAATGACAAGCTTATGGAGTCCTGTAAACATTTCATCTTGATATTTAAAAACTGGATCATTTTAACAACTCTTGATTGCATGAATCTATTTGAATAATGTAAACGGAGTTGGCATAAACATTCCACACTTTTGATCACAATGTTAAAACGCATGTGATGGCTCAAAAGCTACCTCTAAAACCGTAGGCAAGTGCACCTATCGTTTTATAGTATAGATTATTGAGTACCGAGTGTCATTCCCACGAAGATTGTAAGTACTAATAATTACCGTCTTTTTTGTTATTTAATCTAACAATTTTCAGAGTTTTTGTTTGATGAAAAAGGAAAACAAATTATAAATTGTAAAAATGAAGAAAGATTTGTAAAATAAGAAATCAAGAGATAAAAATGTGTTTGAATGTAAATCCCTCTAGAATGTTTTTGTGATTTGACAAGTTAAAAATACAATCGTAAGCCCTTAAGCAAAAACCAACCTCTTTTAATAAAATCTCATGTCTTGTGGACCGTAGAAATTCCCAATTTAAGTTAAACCCTTTCTCAAGGCGAAAAACTTCTAATCTCAAGTTGATTAACGAAATCTCTTTCTAGTTAAAACCCCCAAGACAAAGATTATAACGGTTTGTGAATTCTCATATTAGGTTTGACCCTAATCCGAAGATTTATGTCGTCCATATCTAGGATTGCATGCAACTCTTTTCACTTATATAGGTTCTATTTCACCATGAATCTCTCGATTTCCGGATGAAAAATAAACTTCAAATCAATATTGCGCATATATCAATTCGAATGAACGAAGCATAATATAAGTGAATCACACAAAATATGAAGATTTTATTAAAAACATACACACCTTAATCACAAATCCATTATAGAGTTCATTACATTCAAACACTAGGAGTTTAGCTACACATGATTTTGACCAAAGAATAAATTACACAAGAAGATTTAAGTATTGTAGACATGGTGTACTTATCTTTCTCAAAATCTCAATTGAATTCTTTCTTGATTGATGATGTTGCTCCAAGCCTTCTTCTCCAATATTGCCCCAAGCTTTCTCCTCCAAGACCCCTTGATCCCAATTCTACTTAATGAAATGAATACAATGAATATTTCCGAGTATCTAATGAATACCTCTCCCAATTTCAACCCTTGGCTTTTATAGGCAACCAATACATTGATAGTACTCTCTTTTATTAAACAATCACCCCCATTTTCCTTGTTGGTTGGTGAATTCTTGTATTCAAGTGATGAGGAGGGGACATGGAGACATGTTTCAGCAAAATAGGGTGTTAAAAGTGTACAAAAGTGGCCAAAATGGGTTGGTTGGTGAGTTTTCCCCAAATTCCGCAAAGAAAAGTTGCAAAAAGAGGTCCGGACACGGCCATGTCGCCCGACACGGCCAGCCCGTCTTTGTTTAATTGTGCAGAACTCAACCCGACATGGTCGTGCTTCCCAACATGGCCAGGCCGTGTTCCCGACACAACCGTGTTGGGGAACACGGCCAGGCCGTGTTGGAGGCTGTTTTGTGCAAAAATTCGAGTTTTTGGCTCCGTGAACACGGCCGTGTTGCCCGACACCCCCTGTGTTGGACCAAAAAGGCCCCGAAATGACGTGTTTGGCTTGGAATTTCGAGCGTTTTTGCATCCTTAAACTCCCGGTATGTTTTGACATGAATCCATGGTCCGAAATTCACCAAAATTAGCCCCGAATGGTCAATCTACATCAATAAAATCACCTCGGAGTAATATGAACTATGTGCAATCAAAAATTTACAAAACTAACAATAAAATAACTCGAATTCTACTCAAATATACACATAAAACATGCATAAAAAGACCCTTATCAAACCACCTCCAACTTTGAACTTTGCTTGTCCTCAAGCAAAACATTATATCAAAAAGAGGGATTAAATAAATCACAACATACAAAGATGATTTTTTTCAACATCTTGAACATAAGCAATCAAGTTATTGGCCTTCTCAACCCGAATTAACCATTAAGTAAAAACATAGTTTTGTAAAGCAATCGATCGTCAAGAAAAACGTAATATCGGCGAGGCATTATTCGGACTTGAAATCATCACTCTACAAATATCGATAGTTATCAACAACTTCAATTCAATAACGCCATGAAAATACAAGAATTCAATAGATCATAGTAGTTAGCTTACTAGTCATATAACCAAGCTTCTTGAACTTTATTGGAATGAGAAGTCAAGGAGTAGTCATATTTTGAATTTCTGTTCAAACACTCCTAGGGTGGTTTCCCATACTCATATTCGTGTCGCCGTTTTACGTAAAAAGACAAACATGGGGCTCATGAATGCTCCTAGTTACTAAGCAACAACAAATAGAGGAGTATAACCTCGATTGGTCCGTTTTTTTTCTTTTTTTTTTTTTCATTTTTCTTTCTCTCTTTTTTTTATTCGCAAGCTTGGTTTAACAACTCGTTAACCACTACTAAATCACGAGTTCTCGAGGCGTTCATAGCGCTAGGTATCGTCGTATATGCCTTAACACATCAAGTATTTATGGTGTTAGAAATCTCATCAAAATTTTGCCTGCATCCACGTCAATCTATCCTAGACAATCAATTGCTTCACATTGAAAACACAAATTAACAAGTTAATGTAGGTATAATTGGGCTAAGTTATTGACTAGCAAACATTCAATTTGTGTTAAAAAAAAAAAAAATCACATCTCTCACAAACAAGCATACAAGCATTCGAAAATGTTATTGTACCCACCTCCAACTTTTAAAATTCACATTGTCCTCAATGTGAAAGAAATAAATGGACAAACACACGCCAAACACTCAAAAAGCAAAGAAATTAGAATGATATAAAAAGAGGTGGAAAAAGAAAAATACGACCTTACTACAATAGTGGAATCGGTGTTGGGCGATCATTGGGTTGTTTTGGGACGGGACCTTCAACTCGCATCTTCATACCTAATCAAAGTTAAGCAACACACAACTCGAATACCGTGAAATCTCAAATATTCCCAATTAGGACAACCAAGAAGATGTTCAAGAGTTTTTTTTTTTTTTTTTTGAAAATCACTCTAAGGACTTGTGATTATTTTGAAAGAAAATAAAATAAAAAAATAAAACTAAATGAAAACAATTGCACACAAACATCGGGTTGCCTCCCGGGTAGCGCTTCTTTAAAGTCGTATAGCATTTGGACTAACTCACCTAAATGTGAAGATTAGTCGGGCGGAGCTTCAAACTTATGAAAATCCCTTTGGTGTTTAGGAGAACTACCCCCAACCTCAAGCTTCAAAATGTGCATTTCGACCTTTTCGGTCCCCTTTTTGGGCATAAGCTTCCAATATGGACTTTGAACAACACTTTTCTCCAAGAGTTTCTCATCATGCAATGGAATTGAATCGACAAAAGAACAAGTAGTATCCTTTTCAATATCAACATGAATTTTAAAAATTACTTGTTCATCCCCTACTCTCAAAGTTAATTTTCCCTCATGCACATCAATGATAGATTTCGCCGTAGCCAAGAAAGGGCGCCAAGAATTAGATGAACATCAATATCATCATGCATGTCAAGAATAACAAAATCAATCGGGAACATGAATTTATCAATCTTGACTAACACATCATTAATAATACCTCTAGGATGTTTAATCGATTTATCGGCTAATTGAATGTCCATCCTAATAGGTTTAGGTTCACCTAATCCCGCATGCTTGAATGTTTCATAAGACATCACATTGATACTAGCTCCCAAGTCGGCTAGTGCCCTATCAACAGTAAACCATCAATTGTGCAAGGGATAATAAAACTTCCTGGATCATTAAATTTTTGTGGTAGTTCATTGGAAGGACATTTATCATTCAATTGCACATTTGATAATTTGTTGAGCTTATTTTCACTAGGAATGATGTCATTAAGATCCCTAACATGCTTTGAAGGAGGGTCAACAAATGGAATATTGGCATGTAATTGTTTGAAAGAATATATTGGCATGTAATTGTTTGAAAGAATCAAGGTACTTACCAAATTTGTCCTCCCTTCTATCTTCTTCTTCGGTTAGACTCGGTAAGGGATCTTTGGCTTGTATATTCGCAACCTCCTTTTTCATGATATTTTCTTTGGGCATGTCATCCTCCACGTATTTACGCATGGCGGCATTGGCATAATCATGCTCATGTGGAAAAATGATGGTGATTGCCTTTACGTGCTCCCTTGGGTTTGGCTCAGTATTACCCGACAAACTACCTTGTGGCCTTTCGGAAATCATCTTCGCAATCTGGCCTATTTGGTTTTCCAGATTATGGATAGATGCCTCTTGATTTCTCAAGGATGTTTCCACCGCTGGAATCGGGTATCTGTTGATTGCACAAACTTTGTTATAAGATCTTCCAAGTTAGGCTTACCTTGATTTGGCTGAAATCCGGAGACGTGTGTAGATCAAGATTGGGATTAGGTCGTGGTTGGCCTTGATTTCCCCAACCAAAATTAGGATGTTGTCGCCACCCAGGATTATATGTGTTCGCTGTAAGGATTACTTGGGTAATTTCGCTTGATTCCCAATGTAATTAGCATGTTCAGCGTAAGGTGTTGTCTATGGGCGTCCCGATGATTATGCAATCCTCCGCAAGTTTCACAAGATAAAACATGTGGTGGTGGTGGTTTAGGAGCTGCTAGATCGTCGATCTTTTGGGTCAATGCTTCGACCTGTGTGGCTAGCGTAACTACCGTGATTCCGCATTATACACACCAACCGACTGTTAGTTTTACCTCGTATGGATTGCCATTGGTAGCCATTCATGGCCATTCCTCGATCAAATCCTGAGCGGCTTCCGGCGTTTTGTTATTAAGAGTTCCCCGGCCGCCGATCGATCATTTGTCTTGTTGCGAGAATGTAGCCCATTATAAAATGTTTGGACTTGCATCCAAATAGGTAGGCCATGGTGTGAGCATTTCCGCAACAATTCTTTGAATCTCTCCCAAGTGTCGTACAAGGTCTCGTCATCTTCTTGAGTGAATGAAGAGATTTCATTCCTCAATCGTGCGATTTGGCCGGTGGAAAATATTTCAAAAGGGACTTTTCGCCATGATGTTCCACGTTGTAATCGTTCCTTTGGCAAAGTATTTAGCCATTGTTTAGCCTTTGCCCCGAAGAGTAAATGGGGATAGGCGTAAACGAACGGCATCATCAGAGGCCCCATTGATTTTGAATGTATCGCAAATTTCGAGGAAATTTGTGATATGATTATTCGGATCGCCTGGTAGGCCGTCGAATTGAACGAATTGTTGCACCATTTGAATGACATTTGGTTTGATTTCAAAATTATTGGGCACTTGCGGGCCTCACGATGCTTAGATGACGTGCCGTCCATGGATGGTTTGGCATAGTCATACATGGTTCTTTGTTGTTCATCCGCCATATCGGGATCCTTGCCTTCGTTATTATCCTCCTCGTGGTCTCAGTATTAATACTTTCCTCTCGTGTTGCTACGGCGGTCTTGCGCTTACAAATTCGGGCGACGAGTAGGCATATGCATCGGCAAATAAAGAGGATAAGTGTAATCCAAAACTTACAAAGATAGATAAAAAGAAGGACAAATGATGAAATAAAATAATAAAAAAATGATTAAATTAACAAAAATACGGTGTTCTTAATATTACAATCCCCGCAACGACGCCAAAAACTTGATGGCTCAAAAGCTACCTCTAAAACCGTAGGCAAGTGCACCTATCGTTTTATAGTATAGATTATTGAGTACCGAAAGTGTCATTCCCACGAAGATTTGTAAGTACTAATAATTACCGTCTTTTTTTTATTTAATCTAACAATTTTCAGAGTTTTTGTTTGATGAAAAAGGAAAACAAATTATAAATTGTAAAAATGAAGAAAGATTTGTAAAATAAGAAATCAAGAGATAAAAATGTGTTTGAATGTAAATCCCTCTAGAATGTTTTTGTGATTTGACAAGTTAAAAATACAACCGTAAGCCCTTAAGCAAAAACCAACCTCTTTTAATAAAATCTCATGTCTTGTGGACCGTAGAAATTCCCAATTTAAGTTAAACCCTTTCTCAAGGCGAAAAACTTCTAATCTCAAGTTGATTAACTGAAATCTCTTTCTAGTTAAAACCCCAAGACAAAGATTATAACGGTTTGTGAATTCCCATATTAGGTTTGACCCTAATCCGGAAGATTTATGTCGTCTTATATCTAGGATTGCATGCAACTCTTTTCACTTATATAGGTTCTATTTCACCATGAATCTCGATTTCCCGGATGAAAAATAAACTTCAAATCAATATTGTGCATATATCAATTCGAATGAACGAAGCATAATATAAGTGAATCACACAAAATATGAAGATTTTATTAAAAACATACACACCTTAATCACAAATCCATTATAGAGTTCATTACATTCAAACACTAGGAGTTTAGCTACACATGATTTTGACCAAAGAATAAATTACACAAGAAGATTTAAGTATTGTAGACATGGTGTACTTATCTTTCTCAAAATCTCAATTGAATTCTTTCTTGATTGATGATGTAGTCCAAGCCTTCTTCTCCAATATTGCCCCAAGCTTTCTCCTCCAAGACCCCTTGATCCCAATTCTACTTAATGAAATGAATACAATGAATATTTCCCGAGTATCTAATGAATACTGTCCCAATTTCAACCCTTGGCTTTTTATAGCAACCAATACATTGATAGTACTCTCTTTTATTAAACAATCACCCCCATTTTCCTTGTTGGTTGGTGAATTCTTGTATTCAAGTGATGAGGGAGGGGACATGGAGACATGTTTCAAAGCAAAATAGGGTGTTAAAAGTGTACAAAAGTGGCCAAAATGGGTTGGTTGGTGAGTTTTCCCCAAATTCCGCAAAGAAAAATTGCAAAAAGAGGTCCGGACACGCCAGGCCGTCTTTGTTTAAGTGTGCGCAGAACTCAACCTAACATGGCGTGCTTCCCAACACGGCCAGGCCGTGTTCCCGACACACGTCAGTTGGGGAACACGCCAGGCCGTGTTGGAGGCTGTTTTGTGCAAAAAAATTCGAGTTTTTGGCCCGTGAACACGGCCGTGTTGCCCGACACCCCGCCCGTGTTGGACCAAAAAGGCCCCGAAATGACGCTTTTGGCTTGGAATTTCGAGCATTTTTGCATCCTTAAACTCCCGGTATGTTTTGACATGAATCCATGGTCCGATATTCACCAAAATTAGCCCCGAATGGTCAATCTACATCAATAAAATCACCTCGGAGTAATATGAACTATGTACAATCAAAAATTTACAAAACTAACAATAAAATAACTCGAATTCTACTCAAATATACACATAAAGCATGCATAAAAAGACCCTTATCAGCATGCTTGATTGTTAATGAAACGAGTATTGAGACGAATGAGCTTAATTGTGAAGTTTTGTAGTTATTCTGCATTCGAATAAATTATCTATATTTTTGTGTCTTGTATATTTCGTATTCTTCAAGAGTTTGTAATTGCTTGAGTACAAGCAATATTCTAAGTTTGAGGGTATTTGTTCACTTGGTTTTATACCATTGATTTGAGCTTCCTAGAGTGAGTTTTGTGTTGTTTTTGAGTATTTTGAGTCATTTTTGTGATATCGCATTGGTTAGGCATTAATTTCCATTGTTTGAGTCATTTGAGTGGTGGCCAATACATGTTGAGAGCCAATTATATTGAGTTTATAGACATATTAATGAATCGTGTATCAAAAGAAGTATTAACAATCAAACAACGAGAGACTGATTTGAAGAAATGCCCAAATGCGTATGAAATTTCCATCACTGGCAGGATTTCATATTTTGGCCATAACTCTCTCTACAAAATTGATTCAAGTGGCTATGGAAAGCTATGAGATAGGGCTACAACTTGGATGAAGGGTGCAAAAGAAAATTCGGACATTTGTTGGGGGCGCTGAAGCGCCCGGTACACAGATGGCAGCGGACGATTTTCTTGGAGCGCCCGGGCGAAATTTTTGCATATCAAGGTGTTGGGCGCTGCAGCGCCCCTGGACGGAGTTTCCTATTGACAAGCTCGGTCCCTCTATCTGACCTTATCTTTTATCTAATTGATTTTCCACCTCTGATTTGTATAATCGAAACATGCTAAAGGCGTCGTCTTTATTTCTAAGCATATATACCCTATTATATCTAGAATAGTCATCTATAAAAGTCACATAATAGTTTTTATCACCTCGAGTCATGGTTTGTTTTAAGTCTCCTAAGTCAGTAGGAATTAAACTAAGCAATTCAGATTCTTGTTGTACCGAAAAACTAACTTTCTTGGTCAATTTAGCTTCACAACATATTTCGAACAAAAGAGTGGCTTTAGCCACATAGGAGACAACTGAGTGGCCATAGCCACCCTATGCTATATAGGTAGGCTGTAAAATATAAACATCTGAAAATAAGGAGTAGGATATTTTACTCAAGTTAAAATTAAGGTAGAAAATAAAGATTTTCAGGTAAGGTTTTTAAATCAGTAAAATGAAAAATATTTTTAGGTTGCAAAACTAAGTCGAGCCATAACTTTATCACCCGCGCAGGGGGTAAATCAACGAATTTACACTTGAAACTGAAAATTTGGCTCAGCTCTTTATGTGCGCGAGCCCACGTTATTTACTTACCCCTTTTTTATAAGCCTACTTAAGCCTTCCTATTAATAAAGTAAACAAAACTTTATTGTCCTTACTATGTGGGATATGAAAGTTATTATGAAACACTCGAACTCATATTATAGAACAAAACTTATGTCAGCCATAGGAGGAGCTAGTGGTGCATGGATAGAGCCACCACTGGCAAAGTGTTTCTTTCAGCGTGCAAGTACCGCTGCCATGACAGGGGATGTACGTGCATAGAGAAGCCCTAGACGGTGGCACTGGACCTCGTGGAAGTGATTCGAGTAATAGATCATATTTTCTTGTAAGCCATTGATCCATACTTAAAGGTCTTATTGCATTACTTCCATTTGAGATATCGATATGAAAATTATGTTAAAAAAATTGTAAACCTAAACGATACTGTGTTTCGAGGGAACTTTGATGGGTGCATGATTTTTTATGTGGAAATGGGTCAAAGTGGCCCCTTCCATAATGAAAAAATAAAAACTAGCCATCTTTTGAAAACACATGTTTTTAGTCATTTTCGGCAGCCATTTCTTTCAATGAAATCTCAAAAAAATGTAAACATTTTATCTCTAGCTCATCCTTTATTTATTTCAGTATCGTAGTTAGTTTGGGTTGGGTATATACTAGATTTGAAAACCATAAACTTGAAAAACCAGATCGAAATCATCTCAAAAACCAGTTTGTTCTATGTAACTCGACATATAACTCGATGTCGAGTCACAGTAACTCGACATCGAGTTACATGTGACTCAACATCGACTTATATGTCCTTCTCAAGTTACAAGTAACTCAATGTCGAGTCACATAACAACCCCTTTTTTATTTCTTTTTGTCAGATAAATGTTTTTATCAAGATTTTGATGATTTTGTTTAAATGAGTTTTTATACCAAAACAATATTTATAAATGTTGTCTAAATACTCCTAAATAATTTAAAATATTTTTACCAATTTTTGGAGTATTTCTTAGAGTTTATTATTCGATATAAATTGGACAACACTTTTGATGATTTTGTATTAATTGGTTTTGTCACCAAAATAAAGTTTTTAAATGTTGTCCAAATACTCCCAATTGATTTAAAATGTTTTTACTAATTTTTTGGAGTATTTTTTTAAGTTTATTTTTTGACAAAAATCGGACAACATTTCAAGTTGGAGGTCGACCGGTCGAGTAAAAGGTCGACTGCACCAAGAAAGAAAAACTTGAAACAGAATGTCTTGGAGTTGAAAAATGAGGGAGGGGACCGGTCCGAGGCGGGGCCGACCGGTCGCACCCTAAGGCGACCGTCGTCGCCCCCCGACCGTCGCACCCCTTCCGAACGGCACTGGATCGCACTAATTCTCGTCTAACGTTCAAAATTTTCTACAGGGTGACCGGTCGCCTGTGTATTGATTTGACAAACAAAATTCTACCCTTGGAATCCTTGTGAGCAAGATTTGCTTTTGATTTTTGTACAATATTTCTACATCTTGTGATCCTCTTTTTGTAGACAAAAGTGAAGAAGGAGGAGCCTATGTCTAGAAGACTCTCCTATAAATAGAGGATGATTTGAAGACACAATACACAACACATACAAGTAAACACACAACAAGAAATCTACGAATTCTCAAAGCTTTCATTTTTACACTCTTGTTGTAATAGCCTAAGTTATTGCACTTGCACAATCTTGAGGTCTAGGCTTTTTGTTCTTGATTACACTTGCACTCAAAGTTTGTATACTTCATTTATTGAGTTATAATCTTGAATTTTTCTATCATCCAAAACAAGATGTCCTTGTTAGTGTTCTTGTGGTAAGAACACACTTGGGTGATCTTAGGTGTTGAAGAGTGTGGTACTCTTTATAGGTGTTGAAGGAAGATTGTGGTAATCTCCTTGAAGGTGTTGTAAGAAGATTGTGGTAATCTTCAAAGGTGGTGTTGTAACAATTGTGGTAATCGTTAATAAAATATTTTTTTCTTTGAAATCCACTTCGGATATACCGGGGTGGTAGAGCACGTAGTCCCTAGGTGGGGTGAAGCTCTATAAATCATCAAGTGTTGTTTAATTCCCGCATTTACATTCTTGTCATTTACTTGTTCATTCGAAAAAGAGGGCGATTTGTGAAAAATCGGCATAATCTATTCACTCCCCCTCTAGATTATCGTAGCCACTTGGACTAACAAGTGGTATCAGAGCCAAACTCTTTGTCTAGCTCGTTCGAAGTAAAGAGGAATGATCCATGGCTACGAATGAAGCTTATCTCACCACCGGTGCCTCCACCAACAAGCCACCACTATTCGATGCCAACAACTACGCATTTTGGAAAGACCGTATGGAGTGCTTTCTACAAGGGTGCGGATTTGATATTTGGAATATGGTCATTGAAGGAGTTGATCAACCAACCAAGAAATTGGAGGATGGCACCTCGGCTCCCAAACTATTCAAGGAGTTCGATGAAAATGACAAGAAGGCTTTCTCTCTAAACGGTAAGGCCTTAAATATTTTACATTGCTCCCTTACCGCCACCGAGTATAATCGTATAAGAGGCATAAGGTCGGCACATGAAGTTTGGGAAAAATTAGAAACCATCTATGAGGGCACAAAGAAAGTGAAGCAAGCAAAAAAAACAATGCTTGTGAAAGACTTTGAAAATTTCAATATGCATGATGGTGAAAGCATATCAAAAATGGTGGAATGGCTTGACAACATTGTCAATCCTCTTGTGGCTCTTGGAAAGGTCATCTCCGAAGAAGACAAGGTGACCAAGGTTTTGAATGCTCTTCCCGGCTCATGGTCCGAAAAGGTGAAGGCTATCATGGAAACACAAAATCTCGAGACATTCAAATTCGATGAGCTCATCGGGAACCTCCTCATCTACGAAGTCTATCTCAAGGAGAGGAAAAATTCCAAACCATCCATCAATCAATCGGGTATGCAAAATATTCCTAAAGGTCTTGCATCTTCTTCTAATAATGCATATTATGATATTGATGAGGATGATGAGGAAACGGCCGCACTTATTCGTAAATTTGCAAAATTTGTGAATAAAAATAAGGCGAGAAAACCGAGAGACAACTCATGTTTTAAATGCGGAAAATCCAGGCACTTCATAGCCGATTGCCCAAAACTCGTGGAGGAGGAACGAAAGAAAAAGAAGCCTTTTCCGAAAAAAAAAGGCTCTAAATGCAGAAGTCAAAACTTGGGATGGGCTATTTGAAACAACCGACGAAGAAGGAGAATCTGAACATGGTCTTATGGCCATAGACGACGAAAACAACGAGGTCATAGGGGCTATAACAACTATGGAGGATTCAAAATGGCTCGTGGACAGCGGATGTTCACGCCATATGACCGGAAAGAGATAACTTTTACCAACATCAAGCTCCAAGAAGAGGGTATGGTCATGTTCGGCAATGGCAAATGAAGAATTCTTGGAAATGGAGAAATTGGTAACTCTTCTTTCTCTCTTAGTAATGTTCTTTTAGTAGAAGGGCTTAAGTTTAATTTGATAAGTGTTAGCCAACTTTGTGATTCAAATAATAATGTTGTTTTTAATAAAGAAAAATGCCTTATTTCCAAAAATGATAAAATTATTTGTGAAGCAATTAGAAAAGGCAATCTTTACAAAATTTGTACAAGTGATTTGGTTAGTCAAAATGTTTATTGTCTTGTCGCCAATAATGATTTAACTAGTTTATGGCATAGTCGACTTGGACATGTTGGATATAAAAATTTGCAAACTATTTACAAAAACCAACATGTAAAAGGACTACACAAATTGCATTTTGAAAATCTTGGCTTATGTGACACTTGTCAAAAGAACAAATTAGTTAAGAGTAGTTTTAAGCCCAAAAATGAAATTTCCACAACCAAGCCTCTACAACTTCTTTATTTAGATTTGTATGGGGATATTGGTACGGCAAGTCTAAGTGGAAAACATTACACTTTTCTTATAGTTGATGATTTTTCTAGATATACTTGAGCTCTATTTCTTACAAATAAAAGCGATGTCGTTAATGAGTTTGTTAAGTTATGTAGACTTATTGAGAATGAAAAGGAAGATACTATTAAGTCTATTCGAAGTGATAGAGGTGGAGAATTTAGAGTCTTTTGTGAAATCAAGGGATATAGTCACAATGTTTTGGCTCCAAGGACACCTCAACAAAATGGAGTAGCCGAAAGGAAGAATTGGACACTTCAAGAAATGAGTCGGTCCATGCTCAATGAATTTTCACTTCCAAAATATTTTTGGGCCGAAGCCGTATGTACTGCTTGCTATGTCATTAATCGAGTTTATATTCGTCCTAAAATAAAACTCCATATGAGCTTTGGAAAGGAAGAACTCCAAATATTAGTTTTTTCAAAATATTTGGATGTAAGTGTTTTATTTTGAATACTAAGGATCAATTGGACAAACTTGATCCTTAGGCCGATGAAGGAATATTTATGGGGTATTCAACTAAGAGCATGTTAGTCCAAGTGGCTACGATAATCTAGAGGGGGGTGAATAGATTATGCCGATTTTTTGCAAATTGCCCTCTTTTTCGAATGAACACGTAAATGACAAGAATGTAAATGCGGAAATTAAACAACACTCGATGATTTATAGTAGTTCAACCCACCTAGGTCCTAATCTACTACCACCCCGGTATATCCGAAGTGGATTTCAAAAAGAAAAAAAGATTTTATTAATTACCACAATTAATACAACACCACCTTTGAAGATTACCACAATCTTCTTACAACACCTTCAAGGAGATTACCACAATCTTCCTTCAACGCCTATGAAGAGTACCACACTCTTCAACACCTAAGATCACCCAAGTGTGTTCTTACCACAAGAACGCTAACAAGGATATCTTATTTTGGATGATAGAAAAATTCAAGATTACAGCTCAATAAATGAAGTATACAAACTTTGAGTGTAAGTGTAATCAAGAACAAAAAGCCTAGACCTCAAGATTGTGCAAGTGCAAGAACTTAGGCTATTACAACAAGAATGTAAAAATGAAAGCTTTGAGAATTTTGCAGATTTCTTGTTGTATTGTATGCTTGTGTGTTGTATCTTGTTTCTTCAAATCATCCTCTATTTATAGGAGAGTCTTCAAGATTGGATCTTCAACATAGGCTCCTTCATCTTCACTTTTGTCTACATAAAGAGGATCACAAGATGTAGAAATATTGTACAAAAATCAAAAGCAAATCTTCTTTGATAAGAATTTCAAATGGCACAATTTTTTCTTTGTCACAAAATTAGATAGGGCGACCGGTTGCCCTGTATAAGATTTCGAACATTTGAAAGAAATTAGTGCGATCCAGCCACAAAGTTGCGGGGTTCGACCGGTCGAGGGGGTGCGGCCGGTCGGAGTGGGGTCCAACTGGTCGGCCGGCCCTTCCTTGACCGTCGCCCTCCCTCATTTTTCAAGTTCAGTACGTTTTGTTTCGTGTTTTCATCTCTTCAGGTAGCGGTCGACCGTTTGCTCGACCGGTCGACCTCAAAATTGAAATATTGTCCGATTTTTGTCAAAAATAAACTTCAAGAAATACTCCAAAAAATTAGTAAAAACATTTTAAATCAAATGAGAGTATTTGGATAACTTTTATAATCATTGTTTGATGAAAAAACAATTAACACAAAATCATTAAAAGTGTTTGTCCAATTTTTATCGAATAATAAACTCTAAGAAATACTCCAAAAACTGGTAAAAACATTTTAAATCATTTAGGAGTATTTGGACAACATTTATAATCATTGTTTTGGTATAAAAACTCATTTAAACAAAATCATCAAAATCTTGATAAAAAACATTTATCTAACAAACTCCCCATTTTTGATGATTACAAAACAAAACAATTTTAGGAAGTCGATTTTAAAACAAAACATATTTTCCGGTCTAAAACATTTATCCATTACAAGCAAGATTTACCAAAAGTAAAACACACAAGGATAGGAGCAAATATTTTTCAAAATATTTTTGCACAAGCTCCCTGTCAATATGCAAATCAAGAACAAGTATAAAAGCAACCAAGTAGAAGCTAAAAGCTTAGCTTGTACAAAACAAGCTTGAATTATTTGAGCATAGAAGCTCCCCCTGTCACAAAACATCAATAGTCAAGCATAAAAGTCCACAATACATCAAATGGACTAAGTAATATTCACTTTTGGCTTTTGAGAGCCCTAGCTTATAGCTTTTTTTGCGAGCTTATTTCCGCCTCTTTGAGCATATGAGCATATTCTTGTTTATCCCCTTTGGAATCATCAAAAAGAGTGTTAGCACGATAAAAACATCATACAATTATATCAAAGTGCGCAATTTTAACGATTTATCGAGCGTTTTGAAAATTAAAGCTTAAATTCCAAATAAAAAGAGAAACATTGATCATTTGATTTGCAAAAGCTCATTTGAGTGTCAAGACATGATCTCAATAAATATATAAGACTTTTGAAAGCATAAGAGTCATGTATAAGTTGAAATTTGCTTTGCGACAATTCATCGAACACTTTGTGGGCGTGAAAAATAAAAGAAGTTGTTTAAGGCCCTTGTAAATGAATCAAGCCAAAACTTTTCATCACCAAATCAGTTCAAACACCATTCAATACATCATAATGAATAAGATCATCCCAATCATATGAAACTTCCATCAATAAAATTGCAAATAAGCCAAAAACTCAAGGGTTCAATCCAATTGAGCAAAGGAAGTAGAATTCTTACCATTCAATCAGTAAAGACGAAAGCAGTGATGATGATAATTGAGCCTAATTGAGTCCAAGATATGAAATGTATGCAAGAAAACAAATTTGAAGTGAAATTTGTGTGCATTTGGCGAAGGGGACGAAAAACGGACAAAATGAGCCAAAATGGCAAAGTCTGAAGACAGAATCGTATTTAACCACAAAATGGCGGTGGGCGACGGCCGAGGTGAGGTCCCAGTTGCCCTCACCCGATCAGCCCCACTGTCTCAACTTGTTTACCAATGAAATTTCAACCAAAAATCCAATTTTCGCCCCTAAGTTTTAAAAACGTGCAAAATGCAAACGTAAACCTCATTCAATATGCATTATGCCTAACCGAGCTCGTATAGATGCAAAAGTCTCGGAAGATAGCGGTTTTGTAAAAATGTCCGCCAATTGATCTTGAGATGGAACAAAAGATATCTCAATTTTTCGTTTTGAAACACAATTCCTTAGAAAATGATGTCGAATCTCAATATGTTTAGTACGGTTATGATGAACCGGGTTTTGACCAATATTTATAGCGGATATGTTATCACAAAAAATAGGAACACTTTCAAAAGAACATTTATAATCCGCTAAAGTTTGTTTCATCCAAAGCAATTGAGTACAACAAAAGGCTGCGGAAATATATTTGGCTCCGGCCGTTGAAAGTGAAACACAATTCTATTTCTTTGAAAACCAAGAAACTAGGCAATCGCCTAAAAATTGACATGATCTGGAGGTACTCCCGCATAATCCGAATCACTATAACCTTTAAGAGAAAAATTTTCATTCTTTGGATAAAATAAACCATATCGAATAGGGCCTTTCAAATATCAGAAAATCCTTTTAACGGCACTCATATGAGATTCTTTGGGATTGCTCAAAACGAGCACATAGACATACGGCATGAAGAATATCCGGTCTACTTGCGGTTAAATAAAGTAAACTACCAATCATACCTCGATATTTGGATTCATCAACCGGCGTGCCTTTTTTATCTTTGTCAATCTTGACGTTTGTTGCCATTGGGGTAGAGACGGTTCTTCCTTCTTCAATGTCAAACTTCTTCAAAAGATCCTTTGTATATTTTGATTGTGAAATATAAATTCCTTCTTGGCATTGCTTAATTTGAAGTCCATGGAAGAAGTTGAGCTCCCCCATCATGCTCATTTCAAATTCACCTTGAATTAACTTAGAAAATTTCTTGCACAAGGATTCATTAGTAGCACCAAAAATAATATCATCAACATAAATTTGCACTAAAAGGCAATCTTTCCCTTTTTCAAAAACAGAGAGATTAGTATCAACTTTACCTCTTGTAAAACCATTTTGCAAAAGAAAAGAGCTAAGTCTATCATACCATGCACAGGGTGCTTGTTTCAAACCATATAAGGCCTTTTTAAGTTTATAAACATCATTAGGCCTAGAAAAATTTTCAAACCCCGGAGGTTGTTTTACATAGACTTCTTCTTGAATAAGACAATTTAAAAGTGCGGATTTTACATCCATTTGGTAAAGCTTGAAATTTTTAAAACAAGAATAGGCAAGTAAAATACGAATAGATTCTAAGCGTGCTATGCGTGAAAATGTTTCATCATAATCAATACCTTCTTCTTGACAATAACCCTGAGCTACTAACCTTGCTTTGTTTGGAACAATATTGCCTTGGTCATCGAGCTTGTTCCGAAATACCCATTTTGTGCTAATAATTGTTTGAGATGGAGGACAAGGTACTAGTTCCCAAACATCATTTCTTTCAAATTGATTCAACTCCTCTTGCATTTCTAAAAATCAATCTTCATCTTCAATAGCTTTCTTAGCATTTTTAGGATCTTTTTGGGATATAAGAGCTTTCTCAGCAAATTTTCCTCGAGTCATTACTTTATCAAGGGTATCACCAATAATAAGATCTTTTAGGTGATCTCCTTAAATTTTAATGCTACGAGAAGATCCGAAAGTATCACCTTTGTCTTCTTGAGGAACATTTGAGCTTGAAGGTTGATCACTTTGAGTATCATCTTGAACAATGGGTTCAACAATATCCTCTTCATCACTTTCATCATTGGGTATCCTTTCAACACCGAAGCTTCATTGACTTTGACATGGATGGATTCTTCAACAACCCCACTAGTCTTATTGTAAACCCTATATGCTTTGCTCTTGGTTGAATACCCCATAAATATTCCTTCATCGGCCTTAGGATCCAGTTTGTCCAATTGATCTTTAGTATTCAAAATAAAACATTTACATCCAAATATTTTGAAATAGCTAATATTTGGAGTTCTTCCTTTCCAAAGCTCATATGGAGTTTTATTCATTTTAGGACGAATATAAACTCGATTAATGACATAGCAAGCGGTACTTACGACTTCGACCCAAAAATATTTTGGAAGTGAAAATTCATTGAGTATGGACCGACTCATTTCTTGACTATATCCCTTGGTTTCACAAAAGACTCAAAATTCTCCATCAAATTCTCCACCTCGATCACTTCGAATAGACTTAATAGTATCTTCCTTTTCATTCTCAATAAGTCTACACAACTTAACAAACTCATTAACGGCATCACTTTTATTTGTAAGAAATAGAGCCCAAGTATATCTAGAAAAATCATCAACTATAACAAAAGTGTAATGTTTTCCACTGAGACTTGCCGTATCAATATCCCCATACAAATCTAAATAAAGAAGTTGTAGAAACTTGGTTGTGGAAATTTCATTTTTGGGCTTAAAACTACTCTTAACTAATTTGTTCTTTTGACAAGTGTCACATAAACCAAGATTTTCAAAATGCAATTTGGGTAGTCCTTTTACATGTTGGTTTTTGTAAATAGTTTGCAAATTTTTATATCCAACATGTCCAAGTCGACTATGCCATAAACTAGTTAAATCATTATTGGCGACAAGACAAGAAACATTTTGACTAACCAAATCACTTGTACAAATTTTGTAAAGATTGCCTTTTCTAATTGCTTCACAAATAATTTTATCATTTTTGGAAATAATGCATTTTTCTTTATTAAAAACAACATTATTATTTGAATCACAAAGTTGGCTAACACTTATCAAATTAAACTTAAGCCCTTCTACTAAAAGAACATTATTAAGAGAAAAAGAAGAGTTACCAATTTCTCCATTTCCAAGAATTCTTCCTTTGCCATTGCGAACATGACCATACCCAATTTGGAGCTTGATGTTGGTAAAAAGTTCTCTCTTCCGGTCATATGGCGTGAACATCCGCTGTCCACGAGCCATTTTGAATCCTCCATAGTTGTTCTGACCCTATGACCTACAAAAGAATTATTTTTAGGTACCCTATAGTTTTGGGGTCCATGGGGTTAGCCTTGAGACCTTTGGGTCTCCAAACAAAGCTAAAATTATTCTTCAATTTACAATGACTAACATAGTGACCAACTTTACCACAATAAAAACAAATAAAATTATGGGCACTACTAGCACGTACAAAAGTCGGATCTTGGTCTTTTTCTTTGAAAGAGGTTGAAAAGGTTTATAGCCAAGTCCTAATTTAGAATGCTCACCTCTTTGTGCATCTAAAATTTTTGTAATTTTATCCGTACTTAAGTTAAAACAATGCACATCGTTTTTCAAACATTCAAGATCATTTGTGAGCATTTGTTTTTCAGTTTTAAGAGTACGGACTTTAGTAAGAGTAATAGATGAGGAGTTTCCCAATGAGCTCATCAATTTGAGTGTCTCGAGATTTTGTGCTTTCGTGATAGCCGTCACCTTTTCGGACCATGAGCCGGGAAGAGCGTTCAAAACTTTGGTCACCTTATATTCTTCGGAGATGACCTTTCCAAGAGCCACAAGAGGATTGACAATGTTGTCAAGCCTTTCCACCATTTTTGATATGCTTTCACCATCATGCATATTGAAATTTTCAAAGTCTTTCACAAGCATTATTTTTCTTGCTTGCTTCACTTTCGTTTGTGCCCTCATAGATGGTTTCTAATTTTTCCCAAACTTCATGTGCCGACCTTATGCCTCTTATACGATTATACTCGGTGGTGATAAGAGAGCAATGCAAAATATTTAAAGCCTTACCGTTTAGAGAGAAGGTCTTCTTGTCATTTTCATCGAACTCCTTGAAAGGTTTAGGAGTCGTGGTGCCGTCCTCCAATTTCTTGGTTGGTTGATCAACTCCTTCAATGACCACATTCCAAATGTCAAACCCACACCCTTGTAGAAAGCACTCCATACGGTCTTTCTAAAATGCGTAGTTGTTGGCGTCGAATAGTGGTGGCTTGTTGGTGGAGGCGCCGGTGGTGAGGTAGATTTCGTTCGTAGCCATGGATCTTTCTTCTTTACTCAAAATGAGCTAGCCAAGGAGTTTGGCTTTGATACCACTTGTTAGTCTAAGTGGCTACGATAATCTAGAGGGGGTGAATAGATTATGCCGATTTTTCACAAATTGCCCTCTTTTTCGAATGAACACGTAAATGACAAGAATGTAAATACGGAAATTAAACAACACTCGATGATTTATAGTAGTTCAACCCACCTAGGGCCTAATCTACTACCACCCCGGTATATCCGAAGTGGATTTCAAAAAGAAAAAAAGATTTTATTAATTACCACAATTAATACAACACCACCTTTGAAGATTACCACAATCTTCTTACAACACCTTCAAGGAGATTACCACAATCTTCCTTCAACACCTATGAAGAGTACCACACTCTTCAACACCTAAGATCACCCAAGTGTGTTCTTACCACAAGAACACTAACAAGGATATCTTGTTTTGGATGATAGAAAAATTCAAGATTACAACTCAATAAATGAAGTATACAAACTTTGAGTGCAAGTGTAATCAAGAACAAAAAGCCTAGACCTCAAGATTGTGCAAGTGCAAGAACTTAGGCTATTACAACAAGAATATAAAAATGAAAGCTTTGAGAATTTTGCAGATTTCTTGTTGTATTGTATGCTTGTGTGTTGTATCTTGTTTCTTCAAATCATCCTCTATTTATAGGAGAGTCTTCAAGATTGGATCTCCAACATAGGCTCCTTCATCTTCACTTTTGTCTACAAAAAGAGGATCACAAGATGTAGAAATATTGTACAAAAATCAAAAGCAAATCTTGCCGATAAGAATTTCAAACGGTCCAGGGGGTCCGACCGGTCAGGGGGTGCGACCGATCGGGGGGTCCGACCGGTTGCCCTCCCACATTTTTCAAGTTCGATGACGTTCGCTTTTACATTTTCATCTCTTGGTGCAAGGTCGGCCGTTTGCTCGACATCAACCTCAAAATTGAAATGTTGTCCGATTTTTGTCGAAAATAAACTTCAAGAAATACTCCAAAAAATTAGTAAAAACATTTTAAATCAATTGGGAGTATTTTGACAACTTTTATAAACATTGTTTTGATGAAAAAAAAAATTAACACTAAATCATTAAAAGTGTTGTCCAATTTTATCGAATAATAAACTCTAAGAAATACTCCAAAAACTGGTAAAAACATTTTAAATCATTTAGGAGTATTTGGAAAACATTTATAAACATTGTTTTGGTATAAAAACTCATTTAAACAAAATCATCAAAATCTTGATAAAAAAACATTTATCTAACAGAGCAAAGCATATCGGGTTTACAATAAGACTAGTGGGGTTGTTGAAGAATCCATCCATGTCAAATTCAATGAAGCTTCGGGTGTTGAAAGGATACCCAATGATGAAAGTGATGAAGAGGATATTGTTGAACCCATTGTTCAAGTTGATTCTCAAAATGATCAACCTTCAAGCTCAAATGTTCCTCAAGAAGACAAAGGTGATACTTCCGATCTTGCCGTAGCATTGAAATTTAAGGGGAGATCACCCAAAAAGATCTTATTATTGGTGATCCCCTTGTTAAAGTAATGACTCGAGGAAAATTTGCCGAGAAAGCTCTTATATCTCAAAAAGAGCCTAAATATGCTAAGGAAGCTATTGAAGATGAGGATTGATTTTTAGAAATGCAAGAGGAGTTGAATCAATTTGAAAGGAATGATATATGGGAATTAGTACCTTGTCCTCCATCTCAAACCATTATTGGTACAAAATGGGTATTTGGAACAAGCACAATGACCAAGGCAATATTGTTCAAACAAAGCAAGGTTAGTAGCTCAAGGTTATTGTCAAGAAGAAGGTATTGATTATGATGAAATATTTGCACCCGTAGCACGTTTAGAAGCTATTCGTATTTACTTGCATATTCTTGTTTTAAAAATTTCAAGTTTTACCAAATGGGTGTAAAATCCGCATTTTTAAATGGTCTTATTCGAGAAGAAGTCTATGTAAAACAACCTCCAGGGTTTGAAAATTTTTCTAGGCCTAATGATGTTTATAAACTTAAAAAGGCGTTGTATGGTTTGAAACAAGCACCGTGCATGGTATGATAGACTTAGCTCTTTTCTTTTGCAAAATAGTTTTACAAGAGGTAAAGTTGATACTACTCTCTTTGTTTTTGAAAAAAGCACGATTGCTTATTAGTGCAAATTTATGTTGATGATATTATTTTGGTGCTACCAATGAATCCTTGTGCAAGAAATTTTCTAAGTTAATGCAAGGTGAATTTGAAATGAGCATGATGGGGGACCTCAACTTCTTCCTTGGACTTCAAATCAAGCAATGCCAAGAAGGAATTTATATTTCATAATCAAAATATACAAAAGAACTTTTGAAGAAGTTCGGCATTGAAAAAGGAAGAACTCATCTCTACCCTAATGGCAACAAACGTCAAGATTGACAAAGATGAAAAAGGCAAGCCGGTTGATGAATCTAAATATCGAGGTATGATTGGTAGTTTACTTTATTTAACCGCAAGTAGACTTGGATATTCTTCATGTCGTATGCCTATGTGCTCGTTTTCAAAGCAATCCCAAAGAATCTCATATGAGTGTCGTTAAAAGGATTTTTCGATATTTGAAAGGCACTATTCAATATGGTTTATTTTATCCAAAGAAAGAAAAATTTCTCTTAAAGGTTATAGTAATTCGGATTATGCGGATAATATTGATGATCGTAAAAGTACTTCAGGATCATGTCAATTTCTAGGTGATTGCCTAGTTTTTTAGTTTTCAAAGAAACAAAATTATGTTTCACTTTCAACGGCCGAAGCCGAATATATTTCCGCGGCCTTTTGTTGTACTCAATTGCTTTGGATGAAACAAAATTTAGCATTATAAATGTTCTTTTGAAAGTGTTCCTATTTTTTGTGATAATATATCCGCTATAAATATTGCTCAAAACCCGGTTCATCATAACCGTACTAAACACATTGAGATTCGACATCATTTTCTAAGGGATTGTGTTTCTAAACGTAAAATTGAGATATCTTTCGTACCATCTCAAGATCAATTAGCAGACATTTTTACAAAACCGCTATCCTCCGAGACTTTTGCGTCAATACGAGCACGGTTAGGAATAATGCATATTGAATAAGGTTTATGTTTGCATTTTGCACGTTTTTAAAACTTAGGGGCAAAAAATAGGATTTTTGGTTGAAAATTCGGATTTTGGAAAACAGAATGAGACAGTGGGCTGCCTGGGGTGAGGGCAACCGGTTGGACCTCACCTCGACCGGTCGCCCTCACCGTCGACCAGTCGCCTACTGCCATTTTGTGGTTAAATACGGTTCTGTCTTCAGACTTAGCCATTTTGGCTCATTTTGCCCATTTTTCGTCCCCTTCACCAAATGCACACAAATTTCACTTCAAATTTGTTTTCTTGCATGCATTTCATATCTTGGACTTAATTAGGCTCGTTTATCATCATCATTTTCGTCTTTACCAATTGAATGGTAAGAATTCTACTTCCTTTGCTCAATTGGGTTGAACCCTTGAGTTTTTGGCTTATTTGTAATTTTATCGATGGAAGTTTCATATGATTGGGATGAGCTTATTAATTATGATGTATTGAATGGTGTTTGAACTGATTTGGTGATGAAAACTTTTGGCTTGATTCATTTACAAGGGCCTTATACAACTTCTTTTATTTTTCACGCCCACAAAGTGTTCGATGAATTGTCGCAAAGAAAATTTCAACATTTACATGACTCCTTTGCAAATCAAATGATCAATTTTTCCCTTTTTATTTGGAATTTAAGCTTCTATTTTCAAAACGCTCGATAAATCGATAAAATTACGCACTTTGATATAATTGTATGATGTTTTTATCGTACTTACACTCTTTTTGATGATTCCAAAGGGGGAGAGACAAGAAAAATGCTCATATGCTCAAAGAAGCGAAAATAAGCTCGCAAAAAAAGTTATAAGTTAGGGCTCTCAAAAGCCAAAAGCTGTGAATATTACTTAGTCCATTTGGTGTATTGTGGACTTTTATGCTTGACTAATGATGTTTTGTGACAGTGGGAGCTTCTATGCTCAAATAATTCAAGTTTGTTTTGTAAAAGCTAAGCTTTTAGCTTTTAGTTGGTTGCTTTTATACTTGTTCTTGATATGCATATTGATAGGGGGAGCTTGTGAAAAGATGTTTTTGAAAAATATTTGCTCCTATCCTTGTGTGTTTTACTTATGATAAATCTTGCTTGTAATGGATTAATGTTTTAGACCGGAAAATATGTTTTGTTTTAAAATCGACTTCCTAAAAATTGTTTTGGTTTGTAATCATCAAAAAAGGGGAGTTTGTCAGATAAATGTTTTTATCAAGATTTTGATGATTTTGTTTAAATGAGTTTTTATACCAAAACAATGTTTAGAAATGTTGTCCAAATACTCCTAAATGATTTAAAATGTTTTTACCAATTTTTGGAGTATTTCTTAGAGTTTATTATTCGATATAAATTGGACAACACTTTTGATGATTTTGTATTAATTGGTTTTGTCACCAAAACAATGTTTTTAAATGTTGTCCAAATACTCCCAATTGATTTAAAATATTTTTACTAATTTTTTGGAGTATTTTTGAAGTTTATTTTTGATAAAAATCGGACAACATTTCAAGTTGAGGTCGATCGGTCGAGCAAAAGGTCGGCCATGTACTGAAGAAAAGAAAAACTTGAAGCGTAACGTCATCGAGTTGAAAAATGAAGGAGGGGACCGGTCAGCGGTAGGCCGATCGGTCGCACGCGACCCGATTTGGCCAAGTCGACCCCCTCTAAACGGTACGGATCGCAATAATTATGTCTAACGTTCAAAATTTTCTACAGGGTGACCGGTCGCCCTGTGTATTGATTTGACAGCAAATTTCTACCATTGGAATCCTTATCAGCAAGATTTGCTTTTGATTTTTGTACAATATTTCTACACCTTGTGATCCTCTTTTTGTAGATAAAAGTGAAGAAGGAGGAGCCTATGTCTATGAAGACTCTCCTATAAATAGAGGATGATTTGAAGACACAATACACAACACATACAAGCAAACACACAACAAGAAATCTGCAAATTCTCAAAGCTTTCATTTTTACACTCTTGTTGTAATAGCCTAAGTTCTTGCACTTGCACAATCTTGAGGTCTAGACTTTTTGTTCTTGATTACACTTCCACTCAAAAGTTTGTTTACTTAATTTATTGAGTTGTAATCTTGAATTTTTCTATCATCCAAAACAAGATATCCTTGTTAGTGTTCTTGTGGTAAGAACACACTTGGGTGATCTTAGGTGTTGAAGAGTGTGGTACTCTTCATAGGTGTTGAAGGAAGATTGTGGTAATCTCCTTGAAGGTATTGTAAGAAGATTGTGGTAATCTTCAAAGGTGGTGTTGTAACAATTGTGGTAATTGTTAATAAATCTTTTTCTTTGAAATCCACTTCTGGATACCGGGGTGGGAGCACGTAGTCCCTAGGTGGGGTGAAGCTCTATAAATCATCGAGTGTTGTTTAATTCCCATTTACATTCTTGTCATTTACTTGTTCATTCGAAAAAGAGGGCGATTTGTGAAAAATCGGCATAATCTATTCACCCCTCTAGATTATCGTAGCCACTGACTAACACTTTTATGTGATAATCTGTTGGTGTTGGTTCCACATGGAGGATAATGAAGTCATAATTATCCATATTGGTTTTTTGGGATGGTAGTTTCTATAGAAATGATGAAAAAGTACTTATTTTTATGTCGTTGTGGATAATATCATATAGTGGGTTTGTGGATATTATTCATAATATTGTAAATGGTGATCGACGATTGTGTGAATACAAACTACATTGTTTGATGCCAACTAGGGATGGCTCTAAGGTTAATTATTTGATTATTTGCGAACAAGACCTTCGACGAGTAGTTGAAATTTTCAAAGATCCTCGAATATTTGGTACCTTGCAACAAAAAGATCATGGGATGGTGGGGACCTCGTACACCGAAAATCACAATCCAAATGATTTTATGAACTTGATGGCTGCTTAATCTTATTCTTATGGTATCGACACTCAATTCATGCCCTTAAATACATATAATTCACACTACGACATGAATTATATACATGGTCCACCACAGTACATGCCAATGATATGTAACATGTTGTGCCTGATAATTGTCCAAGTAAATCTCGGGCCTTGGAGCCTCAACCAACGTCTATGCAACATGTAGTTCCCGATAATTATTCAAGTAAGTCTCCTATCTTAGACCATCAATCGAGAATCAATAGTAGTGGTCATGTAGATGGTGACGGTGACGATGATGGTGGTGGTGGTGGATTTAATGATGTTTATGGACAGTATGATTGTTTTGGGTACCATGGTCATTATGATGACGAATTTGACCATGATGCCGTTGGTGATGAACATAACAACAAGATTAACAATTTGTTTCATCGGGAGACAATGATGGTGACATATCCGAGGAAGAAGATGATGACCCGAGTATCACGTTGACGATGAACTAGTCCGTCGGATTGATTTATGATCACTTTGGAAAGGAAAAGATTACTATTTTGTTCCGGATGATTCGCAGAGGGAATGATACGAACAATAAAATCATAAGAGGCGACAATGATGAAAATGTTCTTCGGAATAGACGATTTCCAATCCGTAAAGTACCTCTTTTTGATGCCAATGAAGTAGATAATGAGAACACTGAACATATGGAGCTCCCAATGGTTAGGTTGCAATATGCTTGGATGGTTCCTGGAACATCATATCAGTATCCCGACCCTATATCCATTGCAAAAGAACCACATAACATTGAGCGTGACTTATTCAAATGTGCAATGCTTGAAAGCAAGGAAGAGTTGGTAACAAAGTTAGGCTTCTATCATCTGTACCAACGTATGGAGTATAGAACAACACGGTCTTCGACTTCACATTATAAGGCAGTTTACAATCATAAAGGATGCAACTTCTTACTACGTGATAATGTTATCCAATGAGGCAGCTGGAAGATGACTAAATTCGAACAACCTCATACATGTGAAGCGAACCTAAGTAAACTGCTCCTCGACAACTGCTTTAGAAGATTATTGGAGCCTTGTTTGCGCCAAGACTATTAGAGGGATGATCCCTTAAGTCTAGGGATATTATTGATGATTTGTCTACTGAACATGGGATAGACATTGTTGGGAAAATTTATTGTATAGATTTTAATGATGCTATTTAAAACTTAGATTAGGAAGTTGGCACCCTATTTTCTGTTGTAAATTCAACTATGTAATAGATATGATCTATGAGCTGAGTTGAAGCAGCCAAGTTCAAGATTGCAGAATTTGAGTGAAGGACAAAGTGAAGAATCAACTAAGTTGCGGTGAGTGTCAAACAAGAGGATTGATCGAGTATCAAAAAGCTATATTTGTCGTGGTGTAGACCGACAAACCGAGTCACTCTCGGATGTTTGGAGAAGACTTATAAAGAGGTTCAACAACAAAACAACTTAAAGAAAGTCAAGATGTCCGTTGATAAGTAAAGTCAAAATTACTCAAAGTGGAAAGAAGACAGATCGCAACCTTAAAGTTGTTTTTTGAAAAAGAGTGCAAAAGGTACAGGAACCAATGAGGTGTTCACGAGTAACACCGTTGTGTTTTAGGCAAACCTGAGAGAATTAAACCAAGGTTGGGTCAACATCAATTGCTGCACAACAAGACAAGCCAACGGCCATGAAGTGGAGTTTGAAAGTATGTCTATCTCTTCAACAGACATATTTTTTAACTGCCACTATAAAAGGCTGAGGAGCTTATGTGAGAGAACACTTGCATGAACGAGTAAAACGACACAAGTGAAATCTGAGCAAAGAAAGCAAGCAAAATACTTTCAAGACATATACTCTAATCCTCAAGCCTACATTTGAAGTCTATCTAACAAAGACTCTTAGTGAAAGAAAGAAAAGCTTCAACCTGTTGAAGAGGAAATTTGTTTAAATACAAAGAGGCACAACCAAGGATTGAAAGAAGTGCGGATGTTCAAGTTAGAACCAATTTTGGACTCGTTGGAGGCCTTCATGATCAAATCCAAGAATTCGAAGGAGCTGAAGTAGAAGGACAAGTATCTTGTGAAGAGCTGAGTCCCAGGAATGAAGCCAGTTGTGTGATCAAGGCTTGCTCGGACTGTTTATCCTTTTTATAACACGACTATTGCATTAGTGGATTACCTCCAAGAGTTGGAGAAGAGTGGAACAGAGGAATTACTACATCCTCAAACCACTATAAAATTGCTCTTTGTCTATTTACTTTCAACATTTATTTCTTGCATATTTTATATCTGTTGATTGATATATTTTCTCAAACTCAATTGATAATAACTTAACTAAAACAAGTGTTGTAAACCATATTTCAACTAAAGGGTGTAAGACTTCCCCTGTTAAAACCAAGTTAGTTGAAACTTTAAAGAGCTCACTTCACTCAGCTAAGTTACTCTATCAACAACTCAGTCAAGTGTGTTGAGTGGTTAACTCTCCTATTGAAGTTGAACTAAGATGTCCCTCAAGGACTTAGCTGCTATTTGTGAAAACTCTGATTTAAGTTTAAAAATCAAAAATCGATTAAGTCTATTCAATCCCCCCTTTCTAGACTTAACACAACACCCATTAGGACCTACAAGTAGTATCAGAGCGCTTGGTTCAAAGAACCTTTCAGTTCTTGAAATAGATCTCAATCTTTTCGAAGATACAACACTTGACTGTTTTTAACACTTTCTTTAAAATATTATTATCATGGAAGTAAATCTATCTCGCATTCCTATGTTCACTGTTGAGGAGTTTGATTATTGGAAGATTCGTATGCAGGCACATCTCTTAGCACTGCACTATTAAATATGGTTCGTCATTGAAGATGCACACATACAAATCATGAAAGTGAATACAAAGCTTATGAATTTGAGCTCAGAAGGAAAGAGAAAGAAGAGATAGTTGTACCCAAGACAACTGCTCTATTGGCTGGAGAATACAAGAAAGTTGAATCCAAGGACATCATTAACCAAGAGGAGATAGCCCTAATGGTTAAAAGATTCAATAAGTTCTTTAATAAGAACTAGAAAAGAAACAAGGGTAAAACCTCAAAAAGACACTCAACTCCTTCCAAAAGCAAGGAAGACATACCTCCAAAGAGAGCCGACAACCGGATAGATAGGCTGATTACGAGGAAAGATGAGAACACGTATGCGGGAAGCTGACGACGAGAACACTTTGTTGTTGATTGTTCCTATCCACCAGTCAATAAGTATAGAAATGAGGAAGAAATAAAGGTCTTTAGAGAGAAAAGACAAGAAATAAAGAAAACCATGGTGGTTGTTGAACCTGACACAGCCAAGTGCAAGGAGACAATCGAGTCGATAGAAATGATGAGGCTGATTATTCCTCATATACAGAAGAAGAGGCTTTTATATGACTCATGGCAAAAGAACAAGAAGATGAGGTACACACTAACTCATTTAGCTCACATTCGATGATAGTGATAGTGACACACCCACTTCATCACCCATGAGATCTTTAAGATTCATTAGGAAAAATGATGAAAGACTTTAAGCACATAAAATCTTCACACACACTTAAATGAGGAAAACGGCCCATTTAAAAGCCAAAACTCACGGTGATCAAGAGTTGAGTACTCTTAGTCACATAATTGATGATAACAAAATGCGGAAGTATTTGAGATAGCTAAGGTCAAGCGCAGACTTAGTTTGATAAGGAAAAAAAAAGGGAAAAAGAATTTTAAAATGTGATTGCATCATGAGTAAGTCATCAAAAAAATTGGATGAATTCTCGATGATACAAAAAGGAAATTGGAGATAAGGTAGGCTTAGGATTTAATTCCTTTGTCAATGCTCAGACTCCTGGAGTGACTTTGGACAAAGGATCCTTGAGTAATGGGGGAGTCCAAAAACCAAAAGCACCATATGTCGTACCCACTTACAAGCACAAGCACACACATGTTGGCGTAGGATATAAAGACAAAGGCAAGAAGCCAGCTGAGTATGCTGAAAGGACAGTTGAAATGAAATTCAAAAGAGTCCATCAATAGACTCCAAACATAAAATATTTTGTGAAGGCAAAACAGAACTACCAAAAGCCCCAAAGGTTTCAGCAAAGAAAGCCATATGAAGGGAATGGTAGAAACTATCCAAGTCAGGCTCATTAGAATAATCAAATGAAGCATCACCCAAGTCCTGTAGGATACAAGCCCAAGTGGCAAAGTCCTTAGACTCAATATAAATCATTCCCAAGGAAAATGAACTAATATCGACACACATATGCACCCAAGCACAATGCCTATAATGCACAAACATTTCCATATTATCCAAGAAAACAAATGCACTAGCACACTAACAGGCATATAGACAAAACAAACAGTTGTATGTTCCAAAAGCTCTCAAGCAATTTGCTAAGATTCATTATGATTATGGAACTGATAGGTGGTAACCTCTGACAGTCAGATATTTTGGCTATAGGTTGGTTGGATCACCTTATAGTGCTAACCCCTCAGAACCCAGACAGGTTTGGGTACCTAAAAATTGATTTCCTTGATTGTAGGTTCAGGGAACAGCTGAGTGCCAAAGAACCTGGTACATAGATAGTGGTTGTTCAAGACATATGATTTGGAATAAGAAGTACTTATCCAACTTCAAGGAGTCAAGAGGGGCAAAAGTCATATTTGGAGGAAGTGAAGCTCTAAGGAAGATAAGAGGCATTGGGTCCATAAAGAAAAATTGATTGGAAATCACATATATAGCCTATGTTGAAGGGCTGAATTTCAATTTGTTGAGCATCAGCCAACTCTGTGATAAAGGCTACAATGTAGGATTCAACATGGGTGTATGCCAAATCAAGGATGTTGAATCTAATGAAGTCTACAAGGTAGGATTCAACATGGGTGTATGCCAAATCAAGGATGTTGAATCTAATGAAGTTGTGCTATCAGGATCAAGAAAGAAGAACATGCATGCAGTGGATTAGTCTACTTCTACACCACGTACATGCCTATTAGCAAAGAGCACAACCAAATCAAGTTGGTTGTGGCACAAAAAGTTGAGTCATCTGAATTTCAAGACAATCAAAAAGCTTGTAAGGAGTCATCTTGTGGAAGGATTGCCAGACTCCGTATAAAGAAGGAGAGCATATGTGATGCATGTTAGAAGGAAAAGCAAATCAAGTTTTCATTCAAGGATAAACCAAGTCCTTCTTCAACAAGGATCATGCATTTATTGCATATGGATTTGTTTAGTCTTATTGAACCATAGCTTATGAGGAAAGTTCAAAATGGGAAGAGTCAAACCATTATCAAGATAAGGTCTGACAGAGAAACTAAGTTTGTCAATGGGATTATAACTCAGTATTGCATAGAGAATGTGATTGGTTATGAGTTATCAGCTGCAAGAACTTCACAGCGGAATGGAGTAGTTAAAAGAAGGGACAAAACCCTCAAGGAAGCTGCAAGGACCATGTTAGCTAAAGTTAGATTGCCTAAAAGATTTTGGGCTGAAGCCATTAACACTGCTTGTTGCACTTCGAATAGGTGTATGAAAAATAAGGCGTTGTCCAAAACCACATATGAAATTTGGACAAAAAAGAAGCCTAATTTTGGATATTTTCATATCTTTGGAAGCAAGTGTTTCATTAATAACAATGGCAAGGACAACTTGAAAGCTTTTGATGCTAAAGCTGATGAAGGTATCTTCTTGGGATACCCAGCTGAGAGTAAAGCTTTCAGAGTGAACAAGAGGACTATGGTCATAGAGGAGTCAATCCATGCGGTTTTTGATGAACCTAATGTAAATGGAGGAGACATTGATGAGTTAACTGGCAAGATGAATTAGCCGACTATTCAGAAGAGTCCCTATCTTTGAGCGAGATATCGAGAAGACTCGACCCCGAAAAGAAGATGAGATAGCTAAATCTCAAAAAAGCGGTTGGAAGCTTGCGGTGAATGATGATGATCAAGAGGAAGTTGTTCAAGATAACGTAGCTGCAAGAAGACTCAATCCAATAGATTTACTCCAACAAGATGTGAGATGGCTGAGAGACCATCCACCAGAGATAATCATTGGAGATGTTAGAGATGGAGAGAGAACCAGATACAGGACACAACATGAAGTTATGTTCACTTGTTTTAATTCTCAAATTGAGCCTAAAGATGTGTCACAAGAATTGGATGACACATATTGGATTCTAGCTATGCAGGAAGAGTTGAATCGTTTCAAAGGAACAAAGTTTGAGAATTGTTCAATGCCTACCCACAAAATGTAATTGGTACTAAATGCGTATTCATAAACAAGATGAATAAGGAAGGATCTGTAGTGACAAACAAAGCAAGGTTGATAGTCAAAGGGTATTGCCAAGAAGAAGGAATAGATTTTGATGAAACTTTTTGTTGCAAGATTGGAAGCATTTAGGATGTTTTTGCTTATGCAAAGACACAAGAACTTTGATCTATCAAATGGATATGAAGAGTGCATTTTTGAATGAACTTTTAGAAGAAAAAGTCTATGTGAAATAACCTCCGGTTTTGAGCGAGAAAACTATTGGAGATAAAGTCTACAAGCTCAAGAAAGCATTGTATGGTCTAAAGCAAGCACCAAGAGCATGGTATGATACATTGTCTCAGTTTCTTATAGACAATGGATTCACCAAAGACAAAGTAGACTGAACACTCTTTAGAATTCAAGATGGAGAGAGTATACTGCTTGTTCAAATATATGTGGATGACGTCATATTTAGATCCACAAACAAAGAGCTGTGTGACAAATTCTCAACCTTATGCAAGGAAAGTTTGAGATGAGCATGATGGGAGAGCTGACTTTCTTCCTAGGTCTTCAAGTCAAACAAATGAAGGATCGAACCTTCATAATAAAATCAAATATACCAGAGACTTAATGAAGAAATTTGGTATGGAAGAGAAATCATCAGTGAAGATTGCCATGAATACTACGTGAATATGGATATGGATACAAAAGGAAAATCAGTTGATCAAACAAGATATAGAGCACTTATTGGATCATTGCTCTACTTGACTGCCAGAAGACCATACATCACCTTTGATGTAGGTGTATGTGCTAGATTTCAGTCTGCTCCAAAGGAAAGTCATATGACTGCATCTAAGAGGATCCAGAGATATTTGAAGGGAAGCCAAGAAGTTGGCTTATGGTATCCAAAGGAAGATGGATTCAAGATGATTGGATACTCAAACTTAGACTATGCTGGATGTAGAGTTGACAGAAATAGTACATCTGGTACTTGTCAAATGATTGGAAACAGATTGGTTTCTTGGTTCAGCAAGAAATAAAATTCAATAGCTACATCCCACGGTGCGGAGTACATTGTTTGCATGCAATCGTTGTACCCAAGTTCTATGGATGAGGCAACAATTGAGGACTATGACATTAAAAAGAGATTCCAATTATGTGTGATAACACAAGTGCAATTGCAATCACTTTCGAGAATCGATGTGCATTCAAGAACATAACACATTGATGTCATATATAATTTTATAAGATATCATTGTGAAAAGAAAGACATCACATTGTAATACATATCAACCGAGAAGCAATTAGTTGATATATATTCACAAAGCCTTTATGTGAATTAAGATTTGAAGAACTTAAGAATGAGATTGGATTGATTGAGCTGTGTTAGGTGCTCAGAAGACTCATTCAATAGAGTTAAAGATGAAAGAATTGCATATCAGAAGAGTTTCACTCATTCGGCCAAGTGAAACTTGACTTATGTGGCTAGTTAGCTAGATGACCAAGTATCATTCAATAGAATTAATGGAAGAGAGAAGAAGAGTCAAGTAATAAATGAAGAAAGGCGTAACATTTATGAGCTAAGTAACAAAACAAGGTCGTTTTCCTTGAGTAGAAATGTTTTTAGCTTGACGTCAGCAACATTAAATGAAGTCAGTCAAAAGCTGTGATAGTTTACCCATGATTGGATATAAATGCTGCCACATTTAATGCGATGAAATTAATGCATTTTGAAAATTTTGATCTCAGCTGTTGATCATGTTTCAAACCTTTGCAATTCTAAAATCGTCTCTTCAAGTCATTTATATACCCAAAACTTAGTTTCTCTCTCTTCACTTACACTCTCAAAGCATTCCAGACTTAGAAATAATTCTCTCTATAAAACTCAAACCCAAGTTCTTTATTTTCACTCAAAGATTTGATATGGCACCAAGTTCTTCATTTTCACTCAAAGATTCAATATGGCACCTAAAGAAGCTGCACTTAACTTTGTTAAACTTGTAGAGAAGATACACACGGGTTCGTTAGCGGATTTCGAAGGCCTTGTCAAGCAGGCTGTTGACAATGAGTTGGCTTAAAAGATTGCAAAGAACCTTGAGAAATATGGGTTGAAAAGGTTTCTCACGCTGGAAATGACCCAAACCTTTCAGGAGGAAGTGGCTATGTTTTATGTGAACGCTTTGGTTCATGGTGATGGGATCTATTCCTCTGTGAATGGAAAGGACATTAATTTGGCTACGACTGACTTGGTGGAGTATTTGCACCTTTCCTCTAGTGGACTGAAAGAGCTAACTGGGAAGGAGGTTGATTTGGTGCAGGCATGGAAAGAGATAGCCAAGCCAGAGTCAGCTGGCAAGGTTAACTATTCTGCCCTGAAGAAGCTGATCAAGGATGACTACCACAAGTTGATGGATGTGGTAGCCAAGAGCGTTGATATGAAGTTTGGCTCCTTCAATCAATTGTCCTAGACTAAGTTGATTGTTATGGCTGCCATTATGGAGGAATTGGAGATGAACTGAAGTGAGTTCATCTTCGAGAAGTTGTGCCAGAATGTGCACAATTTGAAGATTGCTGATGGGAAGTTCGTGGGTTCCCTAGGATATGGCCTGATCTTAGGCGATTTGATGGAGAATAAGGGTGTGCCCCTGCGCAAGGGAAAACCCTTCCATGCAAACAAGAAGATATTCAAAGCAAATCTTTCCGGTATTCAGAAGCAAGATCATGCCAAGAAGATTGCTACATCTGAGGGGGAATCAACTAAGTATATTCCCGATGACAAATGTGCTTCCGTTCTAGCACCCTCACCAAAACTTGCTGTTATTCCTTCCCTATTGACAAATAATAGGAGGACAGTTGCACCTCACAAGCTAGCTGTTAAGAAACAGAAGGCAGCAGAGTCAGCCATCATAGCTGGAGAACCAGAAGAAGAAGCCAAAGTCCCCCTGGAAAGAAGAACCAGGAGCGACTTGTGAAGGAAATTTCGAGAAAGTTGTTGAGACAGTTGTATCCACCACAATTGAAACTCGCATAGCCTACCACCGTTGTCTAGCAGAAATCAAAGGATGACGATGGTGAGCAAAGCACTGCTGAAGGAAATCAAGAAGTTGCCCCCCAAACAACAGCTGAGCGAGTTGATGCTGAAGTAGCTCAAAATAGTTCAACTGCCCCTAAAAGAGCTGCATCTGAAGAAAGTCAAGATAATTCAGTTGTCAGTCCTCAAACTGAATAGTTGTTGATGAGGTGAATAAGGCTCTTCAAGAGCATGTCCAAGAACCTATGGATGAATGTCCGTCCGGACTCTGACCTACCCGGATATTGAAGACAGGGCGCACATGGAGGCGATGAAAGTTAAGTGCCAGTCGAATCCAAGAGAAAAGAAGAAAAAAGATACTTTTAGTAGCAATCAGGAGTTACTGCCAATCAAAAAAGAAACTATCGTTTAAGAGGATCTACCGCATCTCATGCATAACACCGATAAAGGCACAGGGGTTGTCAAATAAACATCTAGTTTTGAAGAATATTTTGGTATGAGTATGGAAGACCTTGAGAATTCCCTATGTTTTGGGATGATATAGATATGTTAGGTGATGATGATTTACAAGAATATTCGCCTATTACTTCTCAAGGTAATGATTCGGGAATGGTGGGTCTTGGGGGTGGTGAGCGGCGGCAAGGGAACATGTCAAACAAGGTGGTGGGCACAAAAGTGGGCATGGCGATGGAGGTGAGCCAAGAAGTCGGCCAAGCAGTAGGAATGAACATGAGCACAAAAATGGGCATGATGGCGGGTAGGAATATAGAAAGAGTTGTGGGCAAGAGTACGGGAAAGATGATGGGCAACAACGTGGGCATGAAGATGGTGGGAAGGAGTAAGGTGTTGGGTGAGGCAGTTATGTACATATATAAAGAACCCACACATGCATGCCCACCTCTACCTATTATTGTCGAAAGATAAATTCAATGTGGACATAATTATGACAAAGCATGGAGAGCAAAGGAGGAAGCAATTAAATTGGCTAGAGGTTCTCCTGAAGATTCATCCAAACAACTTGATGCTTACTTAGAGCGAGTCCAACAAGTCAATCGTGGAACTGAGTCTGAGATTGAGGCTAATGAAGTTTCATGGCATTAGATATTTGTATACGTTGATTTTGGACATGTATTCGACCCGTATTGGTAGTGGATGGTACACATCTAAAGAGAAAGTACCGAGATATGCTACTAGTGGCTATCGGTATGGATGGGAACAACCAAATTTATCCTTTAGCATTTGTCATTGTCGACTCGGAGAATGATGCTTCATAGAAATGGTTTCTTGAAAAGATAAATGGCTTATTGGCAGAGAAGAAAGATTTGGTTATTATCTCAGACCGCAATCTGTCTATTGCCAATGCCGTTAGGGAAGTTTTCCCAGACGCACACCATGGGATTTGCATCTACCATCTAAGATAGAATGTTGTTGCCAAATTTAAGGATGTTGATGTTTCAGCTCTACTCTATTGTGTCACTCAGACATATAATGAATCGAAATTTCGACATATCGTGAACGATATATATTTTGTATCTAGTGATATATATAACTACCTGACGACTGAAAATATTCAGAAGGAGCAATGGGCTCGTGTGTATTTTCTAGGTAGAAGGTATGCATCATGACTACCAACATCGCGGAGAGTCATATGCCAGAGATGCTAGGGAATTCCCTCCGTTGGCCCTTTTGGATGCAATCTTGATGATATTGATGAGGTGGTATGCAGAATAACTTAATATGGCCGTGAAGATGAAATCTTCATTGACATATTAGCTGAGAAAATTGTTCGAGAGCGCGATGAAAATAGTAGGAGGATGGTTTTCCAAACATCGCATTTCTACACGTATTGTGTACTTGATGGTGATAGGAATGCCGAGGTCGATTTGAATGCAAAAAAATGCACATGTGTTGGTCCCAAGGGGTGTGAGTGTAAGGTTTAGAAGGGGGGGTTGAATAAACCTTACCAACTTTTCGATTTAGTCCTTTTAAATGTTTGAGTTAATACTTCACATTTGTGTCCTTGGTGGACATGACTAATTTAGTTAATCAAGAGAGTTAGTCACTCAACGCACTCATTGATTTTGTTGATAGAATAACTCATTGTTAAGACTAAAGACTTAGCTCAACTGTGGTTTGTTTTTATTGGAAGACTTAACACCCTTAAATTTGGTTTAGTTTTGATTTAATACTTGGTTTTAGCACTTAGAGATTATCAAGTGGATAGCAAATTTATCAAGAGAGTTAAAAAATAAGATGCAGGAATTAAAGTGCTGAAATGTAAATGACACGATAAGTTTTTATAGAGGTTCGAAGATGGGGTAATTCTTCTACTCCTCTCTTCTCCAACTCTGGAGGAATCCACTATGTATTGATCGATATCTGAGTGGTATGATCCAGATACAAGTCTTGATCACACGGTGACTTGATCCTTTGGGACTCGATCGGAGATGCCTTGGTCACGCGGTGGCTTCTCGACGACTCCTTCTTCACAGGCGCATTGCGCTTGCTACTCTGACCCACTTGCTCAAGCTCCTTGGATTTGATCACGAAGCCCTCCAAAAACTTGAGACCGGTTCGACCTTGAACCTTCCTCAATCCTCCTCCGTGGAATGTAGACCCTTGATTCTTCAAAATTTCTTCTTCAACCGATTGGAGCTATCTTTCCTTCACAGGTGAGTGTTGGATTGATTTTCTTCGTAATGTAGGCTTGAGGATTGATCTTGAATGATTTGAGAATATCTTAGGTTAGAGTTCAAATGTTTTCTTGAATGTTCGTGGTTGAGTAACCTTCTCTCGAGTTATTCCTCGGCCTTTTTATAGTGATCTTTCAAAAATCTACCCGTTGAAGAGATAGACTTATTTTTGAAAGTCACTTGTGGTCGTTGGCTTGTCTTGTTGCGATCCTTGGAATTGCCACTTCCTCGTATGAATTGTTTTTCGACTTTTCGAGTTCGACATGGTGCAGTGCTTCCAATTGGTTTATTCCTTTTGCACGCACGAGACGAGCACTTCAAGAAAGGTAGTATGGAGGTATTACTTGTTTAAGTAATTCTCTTGATTTGCAACGGATCTCTTTTAGTTGTCTTGACTTGACCACATTTTCTTCACATCCCCAGGTGACTTGAGTCGACTTCCAATCATTTGATGACTCTTCGTCACTTCAACCTTGAGACTTGGTTGTCTTGAGTTGACTTTGATCGATACTTTACTGTTGCATCTCGATTGCACCTTGATCGAGTTCCGTCTTCTCTTCTTTTTCCATACTCAATGTCTTGCAATGAGTCTTCCTTCTAGTCTCCGATTTGTCTTCTTGCATGTTTAGGCATAGGCGATTTAACTCAAGCTTGACCAGCCCTATCTATTACAATGCGATTTACAACAAAAATGGGGTGCCAACTTCCTATTCTAAGTTTTACATGGCATTCATCAAAATCTATAAAATGATTTCCCAACAATTTCCCCTTTTTGATGATGCCAAAACTTAAAACATCCATACAATTATTTAACAAAGAAAGATACATACGACAAATGTAGAACCACAGAATGTATGTTTAGAATCGATCTTTTATTGATCATAACATCCTTGTTCTTTACATAGTCATTTTGAGTGTATCGAGCTTAAACCAACAAAAATGTATCGAGTTTAACCTTAGGGGCTTAAGCTAACCATGCTGTCTATGTTTACACAAGTACAAAAAATGGACAAAGCAACACTTCATCTCCTTCGCTTCCTCCTTCTTTCATCTTCTTCACTCTGTCATCTTCATCTTGATCTTCTTTTCTTTTTCTCATCTTCATTTGCTTTCTTCTTCTTTTCATACGCCTTTAGGGCCTTCATCTCTTCTTAGTCTCTCTTGTCTCTCTTGTCTCTCCTCCCATTCTTTGAGTTTGTCTTTTATTTTTTCTTGATTATTTTCACATACTCGGCATTGTTCTTAGCCACTTGCAGATTGGCTACTTCGTCAAAACCAGCCCAGTAGATCCCTCCTTTCTTGCTTGGATCTATGTACTCAATGTTTTTGGGCGAGAGATCTGGTCCGAAACCTCTTCCTCCACCACCGCTTCTTCCTCTACCTCTAGGCGTGTATTGACTGGGGTCTTCTTCTTCCGAAGTGAGTGACTAGCGGAGTGACAGCAGAGCGTTCCCGATGAGTCTGTCGCTGTCGCCTTCTTCACATAGTGTGAGACCCTTTTCTCAAAGATACAAGTCCCGGCTTGAGCCATGGACATGTTTGCTAAGTATCCTTGAGATGCGGCGTTTTAAATTCATCAACCGATCTTGGCTCGGTTTCGGCATCCGAGATGGCATAAGTGTCTCTGTCTCTTTGGAATGCCTCCATGTTGTTTCGAATATCCATAACTCGGGCATTCATCCTTCCTTCTACTTCCTCCATCTCGCTTCATTGTCTTTCTCTTTTCGGCCATTGGTGCAGTGCAGAGTGTTGGAGTGGTGAGTCATGAGAGTTTTTGATAATATCACCGTGACAAGACTTTGTTGGGGGTTTTTAGCAATCATCAAGGTCACATCTTTCGATCTTTCCCCCTCAACGGAGACTTCCCTTTCTTTTCTTTTAATACTTTCAAATTTGTCTTTGCCTTCACGATTTGCTCCCTCCTTCTCAACTTCGGATCCTTCATCGCTTTTAGGTATTCCACTTCCCCCTTTTTGGCATCATCAAAGGAAAGAGGAACCCTGGAAACAAACTAGCAAGCGAGGAAGTCGAGTCTGGCGATGATAGGCGAGTTCGCTTCAAGTCGCTATGGAGTATGATGCGCGAAACTCGGAGCGAGTAGCGTTGGATTGACTTTAATCAACTTCATCTCTCGGCCATGAGAAGGCTGAATTTTCGATCCATGTTTTCTTCCATACGCAGGAGCTCATTCTTATTTTGCTCACGCAGGCTTTATCTCAACGAGTGTGAGATTCATGCATTTGCTCAATGTGTTCTTTCAATTTTGTCTTTGCATCGGCATTCTCTTTCGCGGACCAACGGCTTGTTGAACAATGTTCAAGTATCTAGCTTGTTCCACACGCATTGTTTGATCTTTGTTGCCACCACTCCCAATTCGACTATTATGCCTCTCAAGTCGCGATAAGGTTGGCATCTCTATTATCCAGTCTCATGTCCATCGAGGCTTGGTGCCTCTCCATTCGTTCCATTTAAAGCAAATAATGCTTTGAACACCTCCCGAACTTTAGATGTTCCCTCTGTTTTGGTGACGGCCAAGCGTCAAAATCATAGTCATTTGGAATGATGGTATCTCGATGGAATGACAGATCTGGTCATGGAAGCGCTCGAGATCTCTTTCGACTCTTCGGGAGGTCGGGTACCTCCGAGAGAAGGGAAATGATTCTACAAAGGGATCATCACGGGCAAGCTGGGATTTGTTCAATGATGAGTGGTGCTCGTGAAGTTCCTTGTGGAGTCGAACTGCTGCGACTTGGGAGCTGCGCGATGGACTCTGTTTGGTGGGTCATTGTGAAGTTGACCCGACTTCTTTGAGCCTGTTGTCTCAGGCTTCACGTCGATCTCGTTGGTTTTCCAAGTGAGTTGACCGGTCCTCGGCCTTATCGTGGAAGCGTCATCGGACGATGATGAGATTTCCATGGGTGGCTCATCAACAAAGTTGAAAGTTTGACGAGTAGTCTTGAGGTCGACTTACTCGTGGTTGGAACATCCTCGGTGAGTCTTTTGGATCGATCCGCGAGGGGGATGACTCGGCTTCATCGTCTCCTTCCGATCCCGGAAAGATTACATCGATTATCTGGGAAGCGTGAAGCGCACTTATATTCTTTTTCGATGGATCAATGATAGCGGGAGGGATGTTACGTAATTAAACCACGTACCCGGGAAGTCTCAACCTCCTGTTGGCCTTCATTACCTCCTGCATGATCTCAAGCTGGCGAGGCTGGACATCCCTTTCGACAAAGGTGTCGGTGTCTTAGGGTCTTTCGCGGTGGCATCCATTTGAGTCTCAACTCCATGGATTGCACTTTACGCCGCCCAGTGTTAACTCCCAAGGTACATTCCTTCATGTGCCTCGATCAGATCAGAGCTAGCGTCATTAGCCTTCGAGCAATTGGCACCTCGGTGAGAGTCTCAAGCTATCGAGCCTCATTGATGACAACTTGCTTGTGTACTTTGTGTTTGTTCCTTCTCCACTTCGCCTCCTAGATTCATTGTGGAGTCATTGCAAAGATCCTCCGACCTTGCCTGCGGTGGAGGAATTTCCCCCCCTCGGTGGCACACCGGTGAGTGACTTGGAATGGGGTCACTCATCTCTAGACTCCCGGTTTGTTTCACCGAGTATTGTAGATTTGGGCGGTGGTAAGACACTTTCATTAGGGGTTGGCTCGGCTGGGGTCCCCACCATCCCGTTTCATTGCCGTTCCTTAATTCCTTCTTCCGAGTGAGTGGGGAAGTGGTGGTAGCAACAACGGTGGCAATATGTTGCACCACTCCCATTGGGTCTATCTCGGTGTGTTTTGGAGGACTCTCCTGGTCCCTCCATCATTCTTTGCTCATGAAGGATTCGGATTCTTGCATTGCTTGCGCATTTTGCATTTGCAACTCTTCATGGCAAAGAACAGGGTCAGATCCTCATCACTTTCTCGATAGGGACGTCAAAGTGAGGATGTGTATGTTATGTGGTGCGGTGAGAGGGCGGATCTTTGGCCTTCTCACGTGCCTCTGCGTCTCTCTGCTTTAGCCCGTTCATTTTCTTTTCGAATTTCAAAGTATATTTATGCAATTATCCTCGTCGAGGGCTTGCAAAGACGGTGTCCACCTCAAGAAATCAAGAGTTCTTCTTCCTCAAGAATGAACTCTAGATTTTCAAACCGCACTCGGATAGGCTCAAACTTCCATTTTCTCCACTCGCAGATGATTTTGGATGTCTGGATACAATGGAGAGTGCATGATTACATCGTCTTCATCATTCTCTTGCGGCCTCGTTTCCGGTATTAAGGTTAGCAGATTTCGCCGCCGACACCTTCGGCCTTACATTGGTGAGAGACAACCCTGTTAACGAGTAATTTGGTTGTCTCGGTTGTGCCTTGTTCCTCGGTTGTTCGCTCTCTGGTGGGTCATCGAGTTGCCTCTGCTGATCGGCTCGGCAGACTTGCGATTTCATCAATCATTTCGGAGACTCCACTTCTCCAGATCTCGGGTATCTTCTCCGGTGAGTGGTGACTCGGCCCGATTTCTCAAGCTCGGAATGCTTGAAAATTCTTCTTCTTCTTGTTTGTACCGAGAGGATTTACGGTTCGGATAGAGTTTCTTCCGAGTCTTGGGCGGCGGGGGCGTCTTGTCGTTGTTTTCTTCTCGAGGAGGCGGCCTTCTTGGCTTATCAGCCTCAGTTCTCCTTTTCTTGACCAGGAGAAGGTATTTGGGATTTCTTTCTGCACAAGGGCGGTGAAGGCGGGAGACACGGCTGCGGGGCGGTGACTACATTTGTAGGGCGGGAGCAGATTTGTTTTTCTTTTTTGCAGGGCAGCGTGATTCTCTTTGTTGTAGGGGCCTTCTTCTTTGGTGGAGAGGAGACAATTTGTATCTTCAGTGGTGATTCCCCTCACTCGTGTCGCTCTCTTAACGTAGGCTCTCTTACGTGCGCCGAGAGGTTTGATCTCGAACATCCTCTTGTTAACATGGAACGCCTTTCCATGTCGAAGAGGACTCCTTTTATCTCCATCGATCGGCCAATCACCGGACCGTATCCTAGAGAACCTCCAAACGTTCCGCTCTCCTTGAAGGATTTGTTCCAACGCTCGCGAAGTCCTGTGAGACAAACTCGGCCAGTTCACTTTCTTTTCTTCAATGATCGCGGCCATTACGATCCATTTTGCTTTGGGCCGTTGGTCAAAGCGCCAAATTTGATGTCTATGCATTTGGCAACGATGTCCAACAATTTGTGGTAATCCTCCTTCAAAGATCCTCTTGTTAGTTGTGTAGACTATCTTTTCAAAGATCGGTCTTGGCTCGCTACTTCCTTCCAAGCCAAGTCAACATAAACTTCATTGATTTCTCGTGTTCCTTCCGCCCGTAACGGCGGTGTTCGCCAAATCCTTGGCGTAATGATGAACTCCTTCCCATGAACAGAGGATTTGATCCCCTCATCGTGAATCTCGGCGTTCACGTAGAAGCGTGCGACCTCTTCCACATAGGTCATCGGAAACTCCATCGTCGAAATGGTTTTAGCCCAGGCGTTTCTACTTTTTCAGCGATCTTCTTTACGAGAGCTTCATCGGACCCTGTTTGACCATACCCTCGAAATCCACAAGTAGACCCGGTGTGGATTTGCTTTCCTAACTTGACAAAATCATGAGAAGATGCCATTTTTCAAAGATTTCACCGAACCAAACTTAGAAGGTGATTTGAAGATTGATAGGGTTTTGAGAGAGAGTTTTTTTTGCCTTTGCTTTTGAGAGAGAGAAATGAAGCAGTTTTTGGTAATATGTGAGAGAAACGGATGAAAATGGTTTAAGTATGGTTCATGAAAGGGCGTGCGGGTGGTTTTGAAATGTGATCGAAATCAATGGCTTAGATTTTGCACACCGATTAGCATTTAATGTCTCGTATTTAATGCGGCAAAGCATTTATATCCAATCATAAGCTTGGTGTGCGGCTTTTGCTGTACACGTCATAATTATGTCGCGTCATTCTTAAAAACATTCCCGCTTAGTAAAAATGGCTGCGTTTTTGTCACTTTGCTCATAAATGACTCGAACTTATCCCTTAGCCGATTTAACTCTTCTTCTCACAGTTCTCCTAGTGACTCGGTTTGTCGGCTAACTCGATTTACTGTCTTTTCCGAGACGGCTATTTCACTTAGGCGATTTGAGAGTTCGATTCTTTTTCCTTTTTCGTGTTGCATTTATTTTCTTTGAGTCTTCCGAGTGTCGGCTCACTCAATTAACCCTAACTCATGCTTGAGTTCTTCAAATCTTGACTCACATAATGGTTTTGTGAATATGTCACCAACTGTTTTATCGAGTTGAAATATATTCAAGGTGATGTCCTTCTTTTCAACATGATCTCTTATGAAGTGATATCGACATCGATATGCTTTGTTCTTGAGTGCAACACAGATTTTGAGTGATTGCAATTGCACTTGTGTTATCACACATGATTGGAATTTCCTTTTCTTCAACTTCATAGTCTCTCATTCTTGTCTCATCCATAGGACTTGGCAACAACATTTGCCATGACTATGTATTCTACTTTGATTGTAGAGGTGGCTATTGAATTTTGCTTTTGCTAAACCAGGAAATTAGCTTGTTTCCAAGCATTTGACATGTGCACGAGGTGCTCTTCTGTCAACTCTACATCCAAAGATAGTCAGTCGAATAGCCAATTAGCTTGAATCCACCTTCCTTTGGATACCATAAGCCAATTTCTTGGCTTCCTTTCAAATATCTTAAGATCCTCTTGGTCAGATCATATGGCTTTCTTTTGGAGCGATTGAAATCTTGCACATACACCTACAAAGCAAAGGTGATGTCCGGCCCGCTTCTTTGTGAGATAAAGTAATGATCCAATAAGTGCTCTCGTATCTTGTTTGATCTACGGGCTTGCCATCCGCATCCATGTCCATTTTGGTGATGTATTCATTGGTATTTTCACGAGAAGACTTCTCTTCCATGCCAAATTTCTTCATTAAATCTCCGGTGTATTTTATTTGACTTATGAAGGTTCCATCCTTCAAATTGTTTCACTTGGAGTCAAGGAAGAATGTCGACTCTCCCATCATGCTCATTTCTAATTTGCTTTGCATGAGGTTTGAAAATTTATCACATGACTCTTTGTTTGTGGATCCAAAAATAATGTCATCCACATATATTTGAACAAGCAATATACTCTTCGCATCTTGAATTAGAAGAGTGTTCTATCCACTTTGCCTTTTGTGAATCCGTTCTCGATCGGGAATTGTGACAAAGTATCATACCATGCTCACGGGTGCCTGTTTCAATCCATATAGAGATTTCTTGAGTTTGTATACCTTATCTCCAAGAGTCTTCTGCTCAAATCCTGGAGGTTGTTCAACATACACTTCTTCTTCCAATAAACCATTAAGGAATGCACTCTTTACATCCATTTGATATACAATAAAATTCTTGTGAGTTGCATAGGCAAGAAACATCCTTATAGCTTCCAATCTTGCTACAGGGGCAAATGTTTCATCAAAATCTATCCCTTCTTATAATCTTGCTTTGTTTCTTACCACAGAACCTTCCTCGTTCATCTTGTTTACGAACACCCATTTAGTGCCAATAACATTTTGATGGGTGGGTCTTTGAACCAATTCCCATACTTTATTTCTTTCAAACTGATTCACTCTTCTTGCATAGCTTGAATCCAATGTGTGTCATCCAATGCTTGTGACACATCTTTAGGCTCTATTTGTGAGATAAAGCATGTGAACATAGCTTCTTGTTGAGTTCGGATCTTGTTTTGACACCTTCTCTTATATCTCCAATGACTAGTTACGTGGATGGTCTCTCGGCCATCTTACATCGAGGTTGGAGTAAGTTAGTGGATTGATCGTCTTGCTGACTATGTTGCTTTGATCGCTCTCTCGTCATCACTTATTTGCAGATTTTCCATTTGTTTTTGAGACTCGGCTATCTCATCTTCATCCGGGTTTATAATTCCGCTTGACAAGATAGGGACTCTTCGCATGGTTGGTTGATTGACTTATCGGTGACTCTTCAATGTCTTCTCCACATGAATGGATTCCTCTGTAACCATAGTCCTCTTGTTGAGTACTCTGTAGGCTTTGCTTTTCATTTGAGTATCCCAAGAAGATACCTTCATCGACTTTAGCATCAAAAGCCTTCAAATTATCTTTGCCATTGTTATGGATGAAGCATTTACATCCAAATATTCTAAACTATGCAACATTTGGTTTTCTCCATGTCCAAATCTCATAGGGAGTCTTTGTCATTTGTCTTTTATCATGCATCTATTTTGAGTGTAGCATCTTTGTGTTTATTGCTTGACCCAAAATCTTTTAGGTAACCTGCTTGACTAACATGGTCCTTGCTTCTTTGAGAGTTTTATTCTTCTTTCGCAACTCCATTCTCTTTGTGAAGTCCTTGTCTGCAGATAATTCATGACCAATACCATTTTCAATACAAATCTTTTGAGTTATTATACCATTGACAAACTCGTTCCTAATCTCGATCTTATTTTGATAATGGTTTGACTTTTCTCATTTTGAATCCTCTTCATCGAGTTGTGGTAGTTTTTAGTAGAGTTTCTTTCTTCTTACACATGAATATTGTCCATGTATATCTTGAGTAGTCATCTACTACTACCAAGGTGTATTTCTTCCCACTTATGCTAGCTGGTTCAATCTGGACCAAATAGATCCATATGTAGAGATGCAATATTCTTGTTGAAGATGGACATGTCTTTTCTTTGAATGATGATTTGATTTGTTTTCCTTCGACATGCGTCACATATACTCTCCTTCTTGATATCGAGTCCGGGAAGTCCTTCCATAAGATTGCTTCGGCAAGCTTGTTAATCGTTTTGAAATTTAGGTGACTCGGCTTCTTGTGTGCCCGACTTGACTGACTTCGGTGTGCTCTTTTTGCTAATAGACAGTGCTTGGTGTTGCGGTTGAGCAATCCACGACATACATGTTCATTTATCCGCATCCTTGCAACACAACTTCATTTGATTCATTATCCTTGATTTGGCATATACCCATGTTAAATTCAACATTATAACCCTTGTCACGCGAGTTGGTTGATGCTTAGCAAGTTGAAGTTGAGTCCTTCAATATATGCAACATCAGCGTGATTTCTAATCCATTTTTCTTGATGGATCCAATGCCTCTTATTTCTCCTGGAGCTTCATTTCCTCCAAATATGACTTTTGCACCTCGACTTCCTTGAATTTTGACAGATTTTTCTTGTTTCTGTCATGTGCGGGAAGCACCACTATCCATGTACCAGGTTCCTTGGCACTCACTGTTCCTTGAACCCGCAATCAAGGAAATTAAGTTTTAGGTACCCATACTTGTCCGGGTCCGAGGGATTAGTATTGTAAGATGATCCAACCAACCTATAGCCAACTAATTTGACTCTAAGAGATTGCCATCTATCAGTGTCATAATCATAATTAACTTTAGCAAATTTCTTGGGGGTTCTAGGTTCATACAAATTGTCTCTTTTGTCTTTGTATGCTGTGTAGGTGTTTTAGCAATTGCCCTCTTTGGGTAGTTGTGATGTCTCCGAGTGTAGTGCCTAGGTGCATATGTGTCTTGATGAAAGCTCTTATACCTTTGGAATGGCCCTTTTGAGTTCTAGGCCTTTGCCATTTGGGCTTATATTCCATAGGTCTTTGCGATAGTTCACATTATTCCAATCACTTGGCTTGGGTGCTTTCTACCATTCCCTTCATATGTATTTCTTTTATAGAACTTCGGGGTTTTTGGTAGCTCTGTTTCTTCTTTCTGAGTATTTCTGTTTGGAGTTTCTTTGAGGAACTCGGTGGATTTCTTCTCTGTTGTCCTCTCAAAGACACTCAAGTCGGCCTGTTTTCCTTTTCCTTTATAGCCAAGGCCAGTTTGCTTGTGATTGTGCTTTGGAATAGATGTGTGTGCACCATTTGGAGTTTTGGATTTTTGAGATACTTCATTGCTTGAAGATCCTTTTTCCAAAATCACTTTTGGAACTTGACATAGCACGCAGAGGAATTAAATCCTAAGCCTGTCTTGTCTCCACATTCTCTTTGACTCATAATAAGATCATCCAATGATTTAGATCCCTTAGTGAATGAGGCAATCACATTTTTGAGGTCATTTTCCCTCTTTTCTATAGCAGCTATCTCTCGCTTTATTAGCTTAGCATTTTTAGGTCTTTAGGCTTTCATTCTCATCGACTATTTGACTTAGAGTACTCGGCTCCTTAGTCATTTTGTGAGTTTTGACTCTTGAGTAGGCTATTTTCCTCATTTAGTAGTGTGTGTGAGGATTTAATGTGTTCAAAATATTTCATCATTTTGCCTAATGAATCATAAAGATCGAGTGGGTGATGAAGTGTGTGTGTCACAGTCACTATCACTAGAACGAGTGTGATGAGTTAGAGTGTACCTCATCTTCTTAGTCAAGGTTGGTCTTGCTTCTTGGCCATCAAACAGATCAAGGCTTCTTCTTCGGAGTCACTTGAGTAGTCACTTCACTACTCTCGAATTAGTTGTGTCTCTTGACTTGTTTGTCTCGGTGATCTCTGCACCAACATTGCTTTTTCTTTTTTTGTCTTCTTTCTCTCAAGACCTTCTTCTTTCTTCTTCATTCTTGTATTTGTTGACTACAGGATATCGGCAATCAATGGCATAGTGACCTGGTTGCCTCATAGCCCAAAGCATAGATTTTCAACCTTTTGATGCCTATTTCCATTCTTGGATTGTCGGCTCTTTGATATTGACTTTTTGATGCTCGTTTTCTTGGTTGGCCTATCTTCCCTTGACTTGGAGGGAGTTGAGTGTCTTCTCGGAGGATTCGCCCTTGCCTCTCCGTAGTTCTTATTGAAGAACTTGTTGAACCTTTTAACCATCGGGCTATTTCCTCCTGGGTCAATGACTTCTTTGACCTCGGCTCTCTTGCCATCCTTAACAATTAGAGCAAATTTGTTTTTGGGTCTGTTGTCTTCCTCGGTCTTTTCTTCTCGGCTCAAATTCGTAGGCTTTGAGATCCGAGAATAGCTCATGGTTGGATGTCTTGGATAGGTCCATGGAATGTCTTAGTGCCATGACCTTCATTTCCCATTCGGTGGGAGACTTTTAGGATCTTCATACACATTTCTTTCGTGTATATTCTTTTCCAAGTGCGAGATAGCTCGTTGGTAATTTCGTGAATCGAGCATCCAGTTGATCCAAGGTCTCTCCTGCGATCATTTTGAAATTCTCAAATTTCAGACAAACCATCGATAATTTATTTTCCTTGATTTGCTCGAGCCTTCACAAATCAATGTTAGCTTGTCCTGATTTCTTTAGCCGTTTTGCATGATTTGACTTTATTGAACATGGCTTTGTCCAAGGTTTTGTAAAGAATGTCCTTGGCCACATTGTCGAGTTATATCTTTTTTGTCATCATTTGTCCATTCGGCTCTTGGTTTTTCAACCATAGTGTGCGGGAGCAACATCCTCTTCACCTTCAATTGCAGCTCTCTCCTTTGTTTGTGTTCACTTTTAAAATTTGCGGTGGCCCATCCTCTATCACTATCCACATCTCATCATGTAATCTTCGACAGATGAGCACGCATACGAATTTTCCAATCATCAAATTCTTCAATTGTGAACATAGGGATGCGTGTCAAATTTGCTTCCATGATAATAACTTTTGATAGTAAAAGAAGTTTTGAAAACTTAAGTGCTAAAGCAGGACTTTGAAAAATTTGGAGATCTAGTTCAAGAACGGTCTGCGGAAGGCTCAATGAACCAACCGCTCCGATACCACTTGTTGGTCCCAAGGGTGTGAGTGTAAGGTTTAGAAGGGGGTTGAATAAACATTACCAACTTTTCGATTTAGTCCTTTTAAATGTTGAGTTAATACTTCACAGTTGTGTCCTTGGTGGATAGCTAATTTAGTTAATTAGTAGAGTTAGTCACTCAACAAACTCGATTGTTTGTTGATAGAATAACTCAGTTGTTAACACTAAAGACTTAGCTCAACTGTGGTTTTTTTTTAGAAGACTTAACACCCTTAAATTTGGTTTAGTTTTGATTTAATACTTGGTTTTAGCACTTAGAGATTATCAAGTGGATAGCAAATTTATCACAGAGTTAAACAAATAAGATGCAGGAATTAAAGTCGTTGAAATGTAAATGACACGATAAGTTTTATAGAGGTTCGAAGATGGGGTAATTCTTCTACTCCTCTCTTCTCCAACTCCTAGAGGAATCCACTAAGTATTGATCAGTATACAGAGTGGTAACAGTCCGATACAAGTCTTGATCACACTGGTGACTTGATCCTTTGGGACTCGAGTCTGAGATGCCTTGGTCACGCACTGGCTTCTCGACGACTCGGCCTTCTTCACGGGGGCAACCGCGCTTGCTACTACTACAGCCCACTTGCTCAAGTTCCTTGGATTTGATCACGAAGCCCTCCAAAAACTTGAGATCTGGTTCGACCTTGAACCTTCCTACAATCCTCCGTGGAATGTAGACCCTTGATTCTTCAAAAATTTCCTCTTCAACTGATTGAAGCTATCTTTCCTTCACGGTGAGTGTTGGATTGATTTTCTTCGTAATGTACGCTGAGGATTGATCTTGAATGATTTGAGAATATCTTAGGTTCTGAGTTCAAATGTTTGCTTGAATGTTCGTGGTTCGGGTAACCTTCTCTCGAGTTATTCCTCGGCCTTTTATAGTGATCTTTCAAAAATCGCCAGTTGAAGAGATAGCTTATTTTTTAAAGTCACTTGTGGTCGTTGGCTTGTCTTGTTGCGATCCTTGGAATTGCCACTTCCTCGTATGAATTGTTCTTGACTTTTCGAGTTCGACATGGTGCGGTGCTTCCCCGTTGGTTTATTCCTTTTGCACGCTTCCGGGATCGAGCACTTCAAGAAAGGTAGTATGGAGGTATTACTTGTTTAAGTAATTCTCTTGATTTACGGCAACGGATCTCTTTCGATTGTCTTGACTTGACTACATTTTCTTCACATCCCCAGGTGACTTCGAGTCACTTCCAATCATTTGATGACTCTTCGTCACTTCAACCTTGAGACTTGGCTATCTTGAGTTGACTTTGATCGATACTTTACTCACCGCACCTTGATTGAGTTCCGTCTTCTCTTCTTTGCCATACTCACTGTCTTGCAAATGGAGTCTTCCTTCTAGTCTCCAGTTGTCTTCTTGCATGTTTAGGCATAGTCGACTTAACTCAGCTTGACCAGCCCTATCTATTACAATGCAGTTTACAACAAAAATGGGGTGCCAACTTCCTATTCTAAGTTTTACATGGCATTCATCAAAATCTATAAAATGATTTCCCAACAACATGTAATGTATTCCAGGTGGATCAATTTCCATGTGCTCACGCACTAGCAGCAGCTAGGAAAGTTGGAATGCCAAAGTATGAACTCGCCTCTCAATTTTACACCATAGAAGCTCTGATAGATGCATATGTAGAGGCCATCTACCTTGTAGGCCACGTGGACTTCTAGAATACCCCTGAGGAAGTATCCCAGTTGAATGTGTTTCCTCCAATTATGTGTCCTCCTAGTGTTAGGCCATGAAAAATGAGGATATTATCTCAGGACGAGCAAAAAATCAAAAGAAAGTGTGGGTGATGTAAAGGCACTGGTCATAATCGCAAAACTTGTAAGAAACCCATCTCAGTGAGAAGTAACATCATATCTTTGAAAGACTGTTGCATTTTTTTAGACTTGTAAACATTATTTTATCTTGGTTGATGTTGGATATTGTCCCGGTGAGAAGTAACATCATATATGTATTAATTTGATGTATTCATGTGTAATGTTTGTATTATTCCGTTAAGTTAACTTCTTGGAAATGTTTGTGGAAATATTTGTTTTTGACAAATGGTGGACATGTTTGTGGGCAGTTGTGTAGGCAAATGCGTGTGCATGTTTATGGGCATGCATGTTTTCCTCCAATATTGAGATTACAACAGAGTTTATGTGCAATTATTGTATTTTGTTGATATAAGTTGACATTTTTGGGTAAAAAAATGTTGGTTGATGTTGGCAAATATATCATGACTTTATTGGACAAGTGTAGTGGGCAGTTGCGTAGGCAAATGCGTGGCATGTTTGTGGGCATGCCTGTTTTTCCTCCAATATTGAGATTAAAACATAGTTTTTGTACAATTATTGTATTTTGTTGGTTTAAGTTGACATTTTTGGATTAAAAAAATGTTGGTAGATGTTAGAAAATATATCATGACTTTATTGGGCAAGTGTAGTGGGCGGAGTTGCACAGTAAAATGTGTGGGCATGCATATTTTTCCTCTAATATTGAGATTACAACATAGTTTGTGTACAATTATTGTATTTTGTTGATTTAAATTGACATTTTGTGTTAAAAAATGTTGGTTGATGTTGGCAAATATATCATGACTTTATTGGGCAAGTGTAGTGGGCAATTGCATAGGCAAATGCGTGGGCATGTTTGTGGGCATGCCTGTTTTTCCTCCAAATTTGAGATTACAACATAGTTTTACGTGTAATTAATTTTGATTGAAGTTGGCATTTTTTAGGATGAAAAAATGTTGGTTGATGTTGGCAAATATATCATGACTTTATTGGGCAAGTGTAGTAGGCAAATGCGTGGGCATATTTGTGGGCATGCCTATTTTTCCTCTAATATTGAGATTACAACATAGTTTATGTGCAATTATTGTATTTTATTGATTTAAGTTGACATTTTTGGGTTAAAAATATGTTGATTGATGTTGGCAAATATATCATGACTTTATTGGGCAAGTGTTGTGGGCAGTTGCGTAGGCAAATGCATGGATAAACTATAATCACAAGTTAACATAATACATAATCACAAGTTAACGTAATACATAATCACAAATTCAAAAGATAGGTAAACAAATAAAGTTTAATCCAAAATATACTTACAAATTAACATCTAATATTGCCTTCTTTTAATAGTTCTACACAAAGTCGGAGCCTAAATTCCTCACACTGTTTACTGTTGATTTTAACCACACCACGCATTGTCACCAAGGACTCCACCATTTTCAGGCACATGATGCCACAATCACTAGAATTTTCTTGTTGCGGGGAATGCTCCTATTGTTGAATCTTCCAAACCTTTTTGGGAGGCTCGACTCTCTTATCCCATATGTGTGCTTCCTCGATCAGACTTGATAGCATTGACACCATAAGCTTGAATTGTCCAATATAAGTATTAAATGACTTGGACTCTGATATTGAATCATATACGACAATCAATTTTTGGTTTATGTCCAACTCATATAGCACCCTATGGTTTCAGTGACATGAGTTATGCCATAGACCTTGTAAACTTCTTCCCATGATTTCTCAAGCCCGCCTAATGGATATTTGCCCTTCAAGTATTCCATTAAAGTATCGTCAACAACCCACCAAGACCAATTGGCGTTTCTTCTTTGAAGCTTTTGCCTTTACACATATTTTACCCCATTTCATTGTCAAATTATTCTCAAAGTAAAGTAAATCAATTTGAGAAACAAACTGATATAAAAAAAAGTCAACAAACATATTTGTATAAATGAATAATGTTACGTACCCAAAATATCAAATCAACGAATGTCCAGTTCGTCAAGAAATGTCCATGCCATTTTTTCGATTTGTACATAACAAGACTCATCAAGAAATCCATTTGTTGTAATGCAAAAATGCGCAAATTTAATAAAACAATTGAAGAAGGCTATACAAAGAAAGTGGGCGCAGGTAAGGGCATAAAGGTGGAAAAATACATAAACATTGGACAAGTGTGAACACATGTGAAGGCATAGTTGGGCAAACGGGTGGGCAAGTACATAAAAAATATCATAAGTTGGTACACACGTGAGCAAGAAAAATGTTAGTGATTTGGTTTATATACCACATCATCGAGCCATCCTTCGGGTCCGGATATTGATGAACCATGGGGCACAAAGTGAGTGACCTTCCTCAACGGAGCAAGGAACCACTATGTCCTTTTTATCCTTATTTTCAGCCCACCACTTCTCAAAGTCATCAATCAAAGATTGTGGGTAAAGGCCATTGGATCATATAGTTGCAATCGGCGATTTTGAGGACCATCGGGGAATGACCTTGGTCTTCTTCCGGGGGCTTGACATAATGACTTGAGTCGAGTGTAAGGTGATTTCAACGCACGACTAGGTTTTGTAGTCCTCTTCTTCCTTTTCTCATACACTATGCGATCCTTTTGGAGAGCTTCTTCTTTCGAGGACTAACAATACCTTCATCACCATCGACCTCAATTGTTGGATTTGAACCCACCACTTGAGTCTTTTTAACCACATAAAGTAATCCATCAAGGTTGGAAGGGCTTGAAATAAATTATGCAAATTCTTCGTGGGGGGCAAGGTAATGAGTCAAGCGAGTCGCGGGCTGGAAGGTCAGCAGGAACAATGGCAAATTGGCCTGGTACATCATCTTTTAACTCATTGGAACTAGAATCACCAAAGTTAGGGCCACATTCATGCCCTTTTGATTTCGTGGGAGATTGGGAGGAAGCATGAGGGGAGGAGGGTGGAGAAAATGGGTTGCTTCAATGTGTCATTAGACTCTTGAACATCAATATCAATGAGGATTCTAGATTGGTCGGCGAGGAGATGGTCGGAAGAGTGGGCGATTGAATGAGTACCATTTTCACCATCCTTTTCCGAAATTGAGCATCCCAAATGCTCCGTGATACACCTCAACATGGACTCCAACTTGTTTTGTCTTTCTCGGATAGATGTTTCTATTTTATCGACCTCATTGACAACCCGAACAAGTCCATATGCATTTTAGGCCCTTTCTTCACCCTCGAATGTAGGTCATCATGACCATGACCCTCATTCTCGATTTTGTCCGTCTTATCCTCTCTCCTCCTTTGCTTGAACAATTTTCTTTTCAAACCTTTTTTTTTTTTTTTCTTTCTTATTTTTCTTCTTCAAATTCTCTTTCTCAATACCATCCTCCCACAAAACAACTCTCTTAAACAATTATGTATCTTTCTCTACCTTTGAGGTCGCAAATTTTGGTGAACAACAACCTACAAACCATTTAAGAATAGTGAGAACAGAATAACAAAGTGGGCAAACACGTGGCCAATTAAGTGGAAAAATGAGTGGACAAGTGTATTTTAATGAACTCATAATAAAAAGTAGGCAAACAAGTGGGCAAACAGTGGACAGGAAGGTAGGAACCAAAAACATAAATCATATAAGCAAAAGTAGGCATAGAAGTGGGTAAATGAATGGGCATAAGAGTGGGCACCAAAAATAAAAAACTCATGTAGTCAACAAATTGTTCAAATAAGTAGGCAAATAAAATAGGGACAAAAATAACTTATAGTATCATCATCTTCTAGTAGCAAACTCCTCAAGATTGTTTTCTTCAATTCCTCATATGCAATAATAGCTTGGCTCGACCACCGCAAAATATATGGTACCTATGCTTAGTCCCTCGGCTAGTGACGACACACAATTTGGCGACAGGAATCGCCTCATATGCCCATACTTGTAGCCCAAAGTGGAAGCCGTAGATATTAAAGAGCTCAAAATCATGCTTGGGCTTCATTTTTTTCCTTTCCCAATATGCATGCACTGCCGTCCATGCATGCACGTGTCTCCTTCACCAAAAAAATTAAATCGTCCCCATGGATAAGAATTAAAAGCATCCAAATCATCCATGAGGTGAATATACTCAATATCAAGTCTTTTGAATGTACGATCTCTAATCAATAGAATACCGTAGAGGAAACAAAGCAAGGTTAACTTCAAGGTCATATCGTCTCTTCTTCCTTCTTGGACCCCTTTGTTCCAAGGCATCTTCCACATGAATCAAGCAAAGGGGATCAAACCGCCTAAAGCATTTTTGTAAATCTCTAAGGGCGATGGAATAGTACACTTAGACCCAAACCCAAGTCCTATAATCAAAGCGAACATCCATATTCCAAAGTTAGCCTCTTTATTATTAATGTGGAATATTATCTTCTCCATTGACATGGAGTTGTCTTGTCTAAAAGTAGATGCGGAATCTGATTGGCCTTGAAACTTCAACTTTTGTACATCCCAAAAATGGCCAAAGCAAGATTGCTTGAATCGTTCTTTATTACGATCACTTTAAAACTTTTAATTTTGTTTAACTTAACATTTTGGTTGCAACGACGATTAATTTTGTTGCGAAGTGATCCTTCTCATCGGGGACAAGTGCCCATTTTTTCGAATCGCACAATGAAAGGAAGTGTCGAGAAATAAGTGGGCACACAATTAGGCATAAAAATGGGCAACCAAATGATAAGTGGACAAACCACAAGACAAACAAGAAAATAAACCATAGGGTAAAATAATGGCAACTATGTGGGCAGACCGCAGGACAAATAAGTAGGCAAGATAAATATTATTTCAAAACAATCCAAGTCCATACAATTCCAACCTACAACACATTATAAACTCCACAGAACATGAACATCATAAACTCCACACAACACATCATAGACTCCACTTCGTTGTCCACTCAACTAAGTGGGCAAACCACATGGCAAATAAGTGGGCAACAAAAATATTGTTCCAAAAAAATCCAAGTCCATATAAATTCCAACTTAAACACATCATTAACTCCACAGAACATGAACCATTTAATGTTAAAAATCGATTTAATCATATGAAGAAACTCTAACAGCTTCATATTCGGAAAAAAATTTAAATACAAAACCCTAAATGCTTCAACACAAACTAAATACACTATACATATTAGAGAAGAAGATGGAAAAACACACATTTTCAACAGAAGATTTTCGCTAAAATACGCGATGACTATTGATGTTCAAACCCTCAGAAGTCGAAGACTATAGTGGACATGATGATTGGACTGACAAAAAACAAACGCGCTTGTCGAAAACCCTAAATAGCGGTGTCGCTTGAACTTGCCGAAGTCGAAGAAGTGGAAAGCAGAGGAGTCAGACGTGGGAAATGGAGAAGAAGTTGAGAAGAATGGGTAACTACTCCCGCCTGTTAATGTTCTTTTCATCTTATTTCTTTATTTTTTTAATTTTTTTAAATAAAAGGTATTTTAGATTTTTTAGGGGTGAAGAACGGTATATTTCCTTCTTTAATAATAATAGTAATAGTAATAATAATAATAATAATAATGTGGGGGCTTCTTTTTTTATTAAAAGGCTGACGCAATAGCCTGCAAACCACATCAACCATGTAAACTACACTAGGCAAGCCTGGTGCGACAGGCTCGACTAAATGGTGTGAGGATTCGAACTCAAGACCATTTGGCCTCAAGAAATCAGCTCACACCACTAAGCCACCTCAGGAGAGGCTGGGGGCATTTTTTTTAGGCCAACTCCAACCCAACTTTAAATACTATACTATAACATCAAATATGCAAAAAAACATCTCCAACCCAACTCTAAACACTACACCAAATTTGGTGTAAATGAATAGTGTTACACCAAAAACCAAATTTGGTGTAATACTATATCCCCCATTTGCCCTTCAATTCTCTTCTATTTCAAATTTAAATTTCAATTGTATCCTCATTTTATATATAATTAATTTATATAATATGGTTCTAATAATTAATTAATATTTTCTATAAATAATAATAATTAGCAAGCAATGATAATTTAAACTAAAGAGATGCTAATGTTAATTGTAATATTTATTTTTCTAATATAATTAATTAATTTAATATTAATTAAATATATGTTTTTAGTTAATTACATTCATAGTAATAAACTATAAGTAAATAAAATAATTGTATAAATACATAAATTTGCTTACTATAAAATGAAAAAGAAAGAATAAAATTTTCATTTGGTGTAATGGGTTGGAGATGACTTTGACAAAATTACATTAAAATACCAAATTTGGTGTAGTTTTTATACCAAATTTGGTGTTATGGGTTGGAGACGGTCTTAATACCCCAACAAGGGTATTTTCGCTAATTTTCCTTTGTTTTTCTTCCTGTTTTCTTTTCGGGGAAGTTCGATCTCGTCACCGACTCTCTCTCTCTCGTCTCCCATCTTTCCGCCAGAGCCAAACGGCGAAATTCGACCGAACACAGAAAGACGCCGGTGTCTCTCAATCCTCAGTCGCCAGTGTCTGCTGGGGTGTGTTTCTAATTGCAAATGAGCCCCTTTCCAACTGAAATTTTCTGAAATTAGGGCTTAATTAGGGTTTAGGTTTACAATCCGGATTATGGATGGAATTCGTAGAACTAGCATTGCGATGAGGCTTAATTTGTAAGGGCCGGCACCTTAGTTCTATTTTGATATCATTCTTTTGCCTATTGAAGTTTAGGAAATTACTTAGCTCATTGCTGGCCTTTCTGAATATTGTAATTTGGGGAAAGAGAAGATGCTTTCAGGACTGAAGTTCATACCGCGGGATCAGGTTGATCAAGTAAGTCCCAATTTTTCTTTTTGATGTTCTAAAGTGTAGTAGGGTTGCTTTTTATCAGGTTGTACTCCAAACTCTGTTAAAATGCTCATATACTGTGGACTTGCATGAACATGTATGATAGAGATAAGACTATATCCCGAGTCATGTTTTTCTGAGTTGTTATTATTTTGTTAAATGCTTCTTTTGTTGTTCAATCGTAGCTGTTTATAAGAAATTATACTTTTGTATATGCTTATACTCGTTACTGGTGTTTAAGGCGAAAGATGAAACACCCAATGATTCCGAAAAGGAGACAAGAAAATCTGGGCATAGAAAGGAAAAAGTTGGGAGGAAGAAGAAGCATTCCCATTATAGTAGTTCTGATGATGGCCTTGAAAGAATAAAAAGTGGGTCTAGAAAGAAAAAGAAGTGGTATGATTCAGATGAGGATATGTCTTCATTTTCAGATGAAAGTGATAGCCAGAGTGAAGTAGAACGTGATCGGAAGAAACGTAGGAGTTCGAAAAAAGAAAAGAAGAGGCATGATGATAGCTTGGATAATAAATATAAACATCGGTCAAAGAAGAAGTCAAGGAGTCGAAGAAAAGATTATTCGTCAGAAAATGAATCTTCAACTAGTTCTGAAAGAGAAAAGTCTAGTGAAGAAGGGAATCATCATAAAGGGGGAATGAGTAAATGGATGGAGGATGAGAAATGGGGCACAAACAGTGGCAATGTGGAAAATGACTTGATCGGTACATGTTACTTAAACCTTAGTCTGATCATATCTGGTCGAATATTTCGAATATTTTATATATATCTCATTCTGCTTTGGCATGTTAAATCAGATGACAGTAAAGGATCTCAATCACTTAACTCAAACAACGTTGTGAGGAAAGAATTGGGATTGGAATGGATGCTTCGGCCGAAGGATACTAACGATAATATTTCTAAAAAATCTTCTCTCATTGAGCCAGAGGAAGCTCCAGCCGAAGAGGTATATTTAAACTTTTTTTTATGTTTTTCTTCTGGGACAGAAAGATGCATCCCTTTAAACAATGGAATACTCAGTTAACATTATCGTTTGCATGGTCAGCAAATACCTCTAATGGTAACATCTGAACTTACCAGGCTCCATGTCAGGTGCTAATCCTCATTATTTCTTGTTATACGTGGTTGAAATGTTGATTAGTCCTTCCCAAAAGACCAAAGTTAAAAAATTTATGGCACGCATGGACCTAGGGGTTATGCTCTATTATTGCTGTATAATTGGGTTAAAAAATGTGTCTTGGAAATTACTTTAAACTTATGTTTTCGTTCTTGTGTTGTTATGCCTACGAATCAGTCTATTTTCATGTTCTAAACTCTTTACATTGCCTGTAACTGTATTTTGCTATAAGCTTCTAAGAGCAATCTGAGTCAAGTCCAGTGTCTGGGTTTTTGCTCTGACATCTCCTTTTGTGGTGTGCCAAAAAGATTACTGTTGAAAGCCAAGCCTTGAATTTGTTAATACAATTTTTTGTCATGTCAATATGTTGTTTGTTTTCCAATTTTACCTGGTGTGAAGAGTCTCTCTCTCTCTCTCTCTCTCTCCAATTTTACCTGGTGTTTTCCAATATGTTGTCTGTTAAGATCTGAGCTTTATCTTCATGCTCGTTATCTTGTATAAGCCTTTGTTGTAGTTTGTTGTTGACATTAATGTCTTGTGACTTCATGGCTTTCTGATTTTAAGTTTGTAAACTTGTTAATTTTTCTTTTTCTTTTTTTCTGCTCACAAGATAAAGAAGGATAATCCTAGAGAACTAAATCCATATCTGAAAGATAGTGGGAGTGGTTATCCAGAAGAGTCTGATGGAATGAAGGCTGGGAATAAACGATTTTTATCTAATGTAGTTGTCGGTGATGGAGGTGCCAGCTGGAGGCTTAAAGCTTTGAAAAGAGCACAAGAGCAAGCAGCTCGTGAGGGACGGAAACTCGAGGAGGTATGAAAGCATTACCCTGCCGTAGCTGTTTATTCAAATATTATTTATTAACTAACTCTAATGCATAGTATCTTAACAGGTGGTTGAAGAGCGTTGGGGCTCTATGGGTCATTTGGCAGCTTCCATGGCTTCTCATAATGTCGCACCAACTCATGCCCATCTTCGAGCCATAAAAAATAGGAGGAAAGGGTTGTTAAAGGAAGAACAGACAAATATAGATGAAAAAAATAATAAGAGTGAGAAGGTAGTTGTTCGCCATATTTCACCACATTGTTGAAGCAATAATACATTTTCCGTGGAATAATCATTCAAATATCCTTCAGTCAATCTCTGACTAGTTAAGTTTTAAGCTGTACAATTCTAGTTTGTTTTCTTTCTTTGGCCTACCTGAGGGGTGTTCAGTTTTGATCATGATTTATAAATTAACAAAATAGTAGATTTCTTTTATCATCCTGAGATTGATTTGAATTAGGTTTTTTGTACATTCTGAAGTTAAACTAAGAATTTTTTTCTTCGAGCAAAAATATAAGATGGTCTTGTTCATGCTGACTTGTTTTATTTCGTTTATATCTGGATTTTTGTCAGAAAAGCATGAAGGATGTTCTCCCACGGCATCCTAAAATGAGAGTACCCAAAGTTCATGATTCTTTATCTTGGGGGAAGCGGGGAAGTAAAAACTTGTCAACTGAGGATGCTGCTCTTGTCTCTACTGCTCTATCCAATATAAATAAGTTTTCCAATGATGGAAATTTCTTGGACAAACTTATGCACAAGGAGGAGGATAATTCTGTTGATCTCAGCAATCCGTCAAAATTTGAAGCAAGACCAGAGCCTAAATCTGTTGATTTTGCATTGGTTGAAAATAAAGAAGATTCTGGAGCAGTGAAACTAGCCATGAGTGCAAATCAGTTGGCTGCCAAAGCCTTGCAACTTCGTATGAAAGGAAAACACGAGGAAGCAGAAAAACTGTTGGTATGAAATTATCTCTATTGAAATGTTCTGTCTGATATTTTTTCATAGATTGCTCCTAGCTAAAATAGTACCTAAAGCTCTGTCTTGATACTCCTTTGAGTACGCGTGTCATCATGCTTTTGTTGTCTTCATCGGGTTTAGTATTTCTGATTTTGGATTGTGAAATATGGGGGCAGATTGATGGTTGCGTTGACATGCTTTTGTTGTCTTCATCGGATTTGAGTATCTCTGATTTTGGATGTGAAATGTTGCCTGTTGGGCGGATTGACAGTTGTGTGATTTAGAAGTTTCATTTGCTTCATTAAGCTCTATACTTTTGATGGCATTGTAAATTTCCTTTGTTTAATCTGCCCCACTATGTGAGATAAATTAGTTCTATGTTTGTGATTTCTCTTAGATTTTCTAACAAGTGCTAATCTTGTATGTTCTTAAGATAATGTCAAACTCTAACCAAAATATGATCGTGAACACATTTACTTTTTTGCTTTCTTCTTCCATTATTGAAAAACTTGAATGTTGCTTTTAGGATTTGGCATTAAATGGAGTCTCAGTTTCGGTTTATATGAATTATCAGCAAGATCTTTTTTCCATTTTCACTTTCTGTGGTCCCTCTTAATTCAGAAGGAAGCTGAGACTATTAAAGAAAGGCAGAATTTTGGTGAAGGATCAAGTAGACTGCAAATTGATGGGACCTCAAGCAGGTGCTTTTGCATCTTACCCCTAATTTCAACTGTTTTCATGATAGTGTTCGATCTTTCAATCTGCTGCTTATCTCATTCTTCTGCATTAAATGTTCTATTTAGGTTTATTATGCACGATGTCTCTGCAAGGAAAAATAAGAAAGAGGATGATGGCGATCTTCATCTAGCTCAAAAAATCATGCATAACCATCGGTACAGCATATCTAGTCAGGGAGATGAAGAATATGATTTTGACGACGGTCCCAGGAAAAAGACTCGAAAGAAAGGAGGAGGTGGCAATTACAAGTCATCTGAGATAACTAATTCAGCTAATCGCTTCCTCACTCAGCAGGAGCGTTGCCAGTTCTGTTTTGAAAATCCATCAAGACCAAAGCATCTAGTCATTGCCATTGCGAACTTTACCTACTTGGCGCTACCTCAACAGCAGCCTGTTGTCCCCGGTCATTGTGGTATTTTGACCTTGCAGGTGACTTAAGCTCTCTCTCTCTCTCTCTCTCAGATTTGAATATTTTATTCATTCTGACTGACTTTCAGTTAATTCAGAGGTTTTATTGCTTATATTGTGGAAATTTTTTATTGAGTTAAGCTACGGCTCTTCTTTCTCCATTTCTGAATCTGGTAATTCCACTCTGGATCTTGTTTGCACCATCGGAAGTCAAATCACTTTTAGGGATAATTACAAAAACTACCCATGAGGTTTACCTTAATTACAAAAAACCCCAGTTATATTTCAAAATTACAACTACCCCCTTGACATTTGTTTCTATGTTACAAATTGCATCCTCAAGAGGGATATTTGTTAGGTAAATGCGAACCTAAAGGTGGTATTTGTAACACCGCAAGGGGTATTTGTAACTGGAGTGTGATTGGGCTAAACCTCATGGTAGTTTTTTGTAATTATCCCTTACTGTAAATTTCCGACAATGCTTAAAATATCTGCTACCAAAAGATGTTAAAAGGACATGAATCATGCTATTTTAAACATGAAAACGTTAATGTTCCTTGTTCGTAGTTTTGTTCAGAGTGTTCTGTATTTTTTTCTGGTTGTGTCATCGCTTTTAAAGCATTATATTTTTTGCCGCAGCACAACCACATAACTAGTGTTTTGGAACAGAAAATTTAACTGTAGATTATTCAAATTTGGTTCTGCTAACATTCAGAAGCATCTTTTTATTGATGGGGATTATAAACTTTGCTATTTTCACCTTAACAGCACGAATCTTCCACAAGAACTGTCGAGGATAATGTGTGGGATGAAATTCGGAACTTCAAGAAATGCTTGATAATGATGTTTGCAAAGCAGGAAAAGGATGTAGTGTTCTTTGAGACAGTAATGGGGTTGGCACAGCAGAGGCGCCACTGTTTGGTTGAGTGCGTCCCTTTGCCCCGAGATGTTGCAAAACAGGCACCTGTTTACTTCAAGAAGGTCAGGTCATTTGATATGAACATGATTTTTCCCGGTAATTATTACCTGGAGTGTTTATCGGGAATGGAGAGACGAACATGTTTTCGCTCTAGATTTTGTCCCATCTTTTACATCTTATGCTTTCCTAAAATTTATGTGCGTCAGAGATCACAAGATCAGATGGTCTGAAGTTGGCCTTTCTCATCCAAGCTTCATAGAAATACTGATATTTTCTAAATGTCTATTTACTACAGGCAATTGATGAAGCTGAAGACGAATGGAGTCAGCACAACGCGAAGAAATTGATCGACACAAGTGAAAAGGGTCTGCGGGGTTCAATCCCCAAGAATTTCCCATATTTCCATGTGGAATTTGGGCTGAACAAGGGATTTGTCCACGTGATAGACGATGAAAAAGAATTTAAAAGCAACTTCGGTCTCAATGTAATAAGAGGTATCCTCCAGCTGCCGGGTGAGGACATGTATCGTCGTCGTAGACAAGAGTCCTTGGAGACACAAAAGCAAGCGGTTGCCAGTTTCGCACGGGATTGGGAGCCTTTTGATTGGACAAAGCAGCTGGACTAAGAATTTTCTGATATTTTCTGGAATGCGCCGTTTTAAATAGTGTAGCCATACATGATATTAATTAGCTGATGTTGGTTACTTGGCACAAAACACGTTTTGTGTCTTTATTCATTTCACGTTTTTAAGTTAGTTTGTTGCCAGCTGTACTACATGAGATATAAATACCCCTAAGTACCTGATATGTTCATATGGAAAATACAGAGTTCTAATACACGGTTCCTTTTTGGCTCTCTCTCCATAATACGTAAAATTCAAATTTCTTAGTTTACATTCTTCACATGGTATCCAGAGCTCAAGCTTGGATTTAGATCATAATGCCAAAGAATCGACATATACCTTGGCACATGTTGTGGATCGCGAAGATTCATTGAAGGAGTCAGATTCAGAAGCTCGGAACGTCGCGAATCAGACCACCATTCATGAAGGAAATTTATATCAGTTACATAATTCCGACCACTCTGGGATGATTTTGATTTCGAATCCCTTAATAGGTAATAATTACCTTTCCTGGAGCAGAGCTATGATTTTGGCTTTAGGGGCTTTAGGTGCTAAAACAAAATTAGGCTTTATTAATGGTAAAATTGATGTTCCACCTTAGAATTCTACTGAATACGATTTGTGGAGATGTGCTGGTTACATGGTTACTGCCTGTATATTGAACTCCTTATCCAAAAACATTGTTTATGCTTTTATGTATGCTAAGAGTGCCAAGGATCTTTGGGAGGACATTGCACAACGTTTTGGTGAAAGTAATGGACGGCAAATCTATCAATTGCAGGACATAGCTACAATCTCTCAAGGAACTGATTCTATTGCAGTTTATTTCACGAAACTGAAAAAACTATGGGATGAATATGGTGCGCTGGTGCCTGTGCCTGGATGTAGTTAGGGTGATCATAAGTCTTCAAAAACCGCCCGCACCGCATCGTTTATAGTGATGTTTCGATTAAAACCGCGATTTAGAATAGTGAATGAAAACCGCACTGCCGTCTCATTGGTTCGGTTATGGTTTTGAAACAAAACCGCATTTGCCCTTATATACTTTTAGGGGTAAAATAAAATATTTTTCTACCATCTTTAGTTGAATAATTAGGCAATCAATATATTAAAAACTAATTTGGTGATTAGTAAATTTAGGTTAATATTTTCCAAATAAAATGTATTTTAAATTATTTCTTTAATGTTAAAAATTTACATTTTGTTTTGTATTCAAGCAAAATACCATTAAAATACACTATGTTTTAAATGTAGTTGACTTGAAAGATAATGCAAGTGCATTCTATTTGCAAAAATCATATTGTTTAAAAACAATTAGATCTTCGACGTTTACATGTTTTGTTCATTTTCCTTAAATAAACATCCCTCTCATTTTCAAGCAGAGCTATATAAACTTAAGAACATAGACTATGTCAGTGCAAAAAGATTGCAAAATTTGAAACTTAACCTTAAACTTAAGGACATTGATGATATGATTTCCTTTTTCCTGCTTGCGAAAATGATTTTTCATGGATCTTTTTTTGTTATATGATATATATTATTTTATTAATTTTGCAATATTTTCATTTGTTAAAACCGCCAAACCGCCCGCCACCGCCTAAAACCGCACCTTTGATTTTACTTCATAAAACCGTGATTTAAAATTACTTTTCATAAAAACCGCATAGGGCAATTCGGTTTAATTTTTTTAAAAAAACCGCAAAACCGCACCGTGATCACCCCTAGATGTAGTTGTGGAGGTTGTAAGTGTGATGTTGGGAAAGTTGTTACTGAACAGGACACTCATACTAAGTTGATACAATTTCCAATGGGGTTAAATGACTCATTTGATCACATCAGAAGTTAGGTTTTGCTTATGGATCCGCTACCTTCCATTAATAGAACTTACTCCATGTTCCAGCGAGTTGAGAAACAAAGAGCCATTCAGCTCATTGTGTCAGAAAATGCTCACTGTGTCAGAAAATTTGGATGGTTTGGCGATGTTTACAGTCTACTAAGAGTTTTGGAAGAGGCAAACCTACTGGTACTGCTGGATCTACTTGGTCAGGATCCAGATGAAAGGATTATGTACGATGGACAAATGAGGAAAAGGCAAAGTTGATTTGTGATCACTGTCATTTCCATGGTCATGAGAAAAAGGATTGCTTCTAATTACATGGTGTTCCTGACTGGTATAAGGCATTAAAGGAGCAAAGATTAAAGCCTCTGGCTCATATGGTGGAGGCAAATTCAAATTCTGCAAAACCAGTTGCTCAGGAATCTGGGAAGGATTCACCTGCACTTGATGTGGGAACTTTAGTTAAGCAAAAAAGAGCCAAATACTTGGCATATAGATCTTCTCCACTTGGCATTGGTAATGCGGATTTTGCTCAATATGTTGAATTTGCAGGTATGCATAATTTGGTTAAGCATCATTTGATAAATGGTTTTATCATGGTTTTGATGATTTTGTTTTTATACCAAAACAATGTTTTGAATGTTGTCCAAATACTCCTAAATGATTTAAATTGTTTTTACTAATTTTCCGGAGTATTTCTTGAATTTATTTTAGACAAAAATTGGACAACACTTTCAATGATTTTGTGTTAATGTGTTTTTACACCAAAACAATGTTCCTAAATGTTGTCTAAATACTCCCGATCGGTTTAAAATATTTTTACTAAATTTTCAAGTATTTCTTGAGGTTTATTTTCGACAAAAATTAGACAACATTTACGTCTCTCGATGCCGACCGGGTCGCCCTATACCTCAAGATAATTTTTGGAACAGAAAAATGAGATGGAGGAAAAATCACACAGTCGACCCGATTGCCACAGGCGTCGGCCGATCTGCCTCGAACGGCCGGTCGCCTGGGTCGACCAGCATTTACCTATAGGATGCAAAACTCTTCATGTTTCGCATTTGGAGAGGCCGACCGGCTAAGGGGGAGGTCGGACCAGGTCGAACCCCCATCGACCGGTCGCCAGTGTAATTTTTTAGTGTATTTTTCAAATGTCTATCTCGTGCGCGACGGCCGCCCTATTGTTGACAAACAAAATTCTAACCGTTGTACAGATGACTTTTTCCTTAATTTGTGGGATTGATTTCTAACAGCTATAATCTTGATTTTTAATTGCAATTTTTTTGTAGAAATCAGTTCCCAAGAGTAGCTTATCAATGATCAATCATCTCCTATAAATAGAGAAAGAATTGAAGCACAACAATAAGAGAGAATACTACAACACAACAAGATACACTCAAGCAAACATATTTGTTCTTCATTGTTATATTTCTTGTTGTAATTTGTCTAGCTTATCACTTTCACATCTTGAAGTCTAGGCTTATTTCTTGATTACACTTGCACTCATAATTGTAATATTCATTATCGAGTTGTAATCTTGACTTTGGGTTATCATTCAACACAAGATATCCTTGTGAGTGTTCTTGTGGTAAGAACACACTTGGATGATCTAGGTGATAGGTGCAAGAAGATTGTGGTGATCTTCTTAATGAGGTGTTGAAGAATTTGGTATTCTTTAAGGTTAAAGATTGTGGTAATCTTCACAAAGTCTTTGTTGGAGATTGTGGTAATCTTCAAGAGAGATTGTGGTAATCTCAAATGTGGTGTTGAAGAAGAGTGTGGTGCTCTTCAAGGTGATGTTGTAAGGTGTTGCATTAATTTTGGTAATTAAAAAAACCTTTTTCTTTTTGAAATCCATCCAGGAGATCTTGGGGTGGTAGAGGATTAGGCCCTAGGTGGGTTGAACCTCTATAAATCGACGCGTGTTGTTTACTTCCCGCACCTTTATTATTGTCTTGGCTTATTTGTTTTAAAAAAAGAGGACATAATCGAAAAGATGGAGATAATCTATTCACCCCTCTAGATTATTGTAGCCGCTTGGACTTACAAGTGGTATCGAGCCAAACTTTGGCAAGCTCGTTCCACATCGCGAGTAAAGAGGAACGATCATCGGCTACGAATGAAGTCCACCTTAGCGGCGCCTCCACCACCAAGCCACCACTATTTGATTCCAAAAATTATACATTTTGGAAAGAAAGAATGGAATGCTATCTACAAGGTTGCGGGTTCGATATTTGGAACACGGTCGTAAATGAAGAATCCATTCTGATGATGGACACACCACACACCTCCAAAGGCCTCAAAGAGCTCAATGATGAAGAGAAGAAAATCATCTCCTTAAATGGTAAAGCTCTTAATATTTTGTATTGTTCACTTACCATTTTGGAATATGATCATATTGTAGGAATTAAATCGGCACATGAAGTATGGAGAAAATTAGAAGAAGTATATGCAAATGAAAGGAGTCACACAAAAGCATCTACTTCTCAAATGGGTACAACCTCAAACCCAACTACATGGGATGAGCTTCTTACAACTTCCGACGATGATGAAAACGAACGTTGTCTTATGGGCTTCGAAGAAAACAAGGTAAGTAAACCTTCTACTTCCTATGATAATGAATTACATAATGATTATAGTGATTTGCAAAATAATTTTGATGATCTTCAAAATGAATTCCAAAGCCTACTTGTTAAATACAAAAATTTGAAAAAGGAATTCAATGTTTTGAAAAATGATAAGGATAGTTTATTTACTTCCTATGAATCACTATCATATGCTCACACGACACTTGATAAGGTTAGAAACCTTGAAAAAGAAAATAGTACTCTTGTTGAGGATATTGATTGCATAAAAAAGGATTTATTAAAATTCAACTTGAGTACCAATAAAATGTCCAATATTGTTGATATTAATAATTGTGATAAAGGACTTGATCATAAGCCAAATATTGTTAATCATATGAAAAATAGTCAAGTCTATAAGCATGTTGGTCATTACACTTCTAGAATTATTACATGCTTCTATTGTGGTAAAAAGGGTCATACGGTAAATACTGTCGGACTAGAAATAACTCTAATTATTGTTGGAGACCTAAAAGTCTCAAAGCTAATCCTAAATGACCCAAACATTTGAGGGTACCACAAAGCAATATCATATTAGGTACCGTGGAATCAAGGAAAATTCATACCGCCAAGAAGACATCAAATGACCATCTCATTTGATCAAAGGAGAAGACATCACCAAAATGAATTTCCAAGAAGGAAACACTATCAACAATGGGAAGGACACAATCTTTGGAAATGGAGCAATAGGAAGAGCTATCATCAACAAGATGATTTTCAAAAGGAGATATCATCAACAATGGAAATGGCGAAATTGGTAAATCGTATCTCCCCATATAAATATGTATTTTATTTTGTTATTATGCATGTTCTTATTTGTGCCTTAATTGTCAAAATAATTTTTCAAAATATTTTTAAAGAGGTCTTCTACATATTTGTGTTTGTAAATTTTTTGAAAAGGAGACCTTGTATGATGCTTATAAAAACTTTTAGACTATAGTTTTATAATCTCCTATGGATGCTTATGGCATAATTATACTTGTGACGCATATTATTTTTATCCTATACTTGTATCATGTCGCTTTGTGCAAAACTTGTTTAAGAATTGTGTAGGATATATTTATCTTCTTCAATGGCTATTTATGTCATAATATGTCAAGAGGAGCATAAACTATCGAGGTAACGTTCATCATTGGTATTCATCTTATACACTCGATATATTTGTGTCATATGCCTATGTGCTTGCTTTACAAGATATTTCATAGTATCTCATACAAGTGCCATTAAAAGGATTTTTTTGATTTTTGAAAGGCACTATTCGATAAAGTTTGTTTTATCCGAGACTTGTAAATGATTATATTTATTTTGATAAAACATTAGATCTCAGTATCCTCTTCTCAATATTATGTATTTGATTGCACATATTCATTCTTGTCAAAACTCTTATTCAAATGCTTCTTTTAAATGAGGTCTCAACTATATGCTCTCGAATTTTCAAATTTCAAAAGAGACCTTATATAGCTTACTATAAGCCTATTCAAACTTACATGTCTTATTGAACTCTTGATGATTCGTTTGATAGCATGAAATTCTTGGTATTTTGGAACAAGTTTGATGACCAAGGCAAGGTTAGTAGCTAAATGGTATCGTCAAGAAGGAGGTATTGATTTTGATATTACATTTGCACCCGTAACACATTTAAAAGTTATTCACATTTTACTTGCCCATTCTTGTTTTTAAGAAAATTTCAAGCTTTACCAAATGGTTGTTAAATCCAATTTTCTAAATGGTTTTACAAGAGGTAAAGTTGATACTACTCTCTTTGTTTTTTAAAAAAAAGGTCAAGATTGCTTACTTGTACAAATTTAAGTTGATTTGGTGCTACTAAGGAATATTTGTGCAAGATGTTTTCTATGTTGATGTTAGGTGAACTTGAGATGAGCATGATGGGGGAGCTCAATTTCTTCCTTGGACTTCAAGTTAAACAATGCCAAGAAGGTGGTTATATTTCACAATCAAAGTATACAATGGAACCTTTGAAGAAGTTAGGCATTGAAGAAGGAAGAATCATCTCAACCTCTATGGCTACCTATGTAAAGATTGACAAAGGTTGAGGAAGGCATATCGAGTGACAAACAAAATCGAGGTATGTTTATCTTCGTTTATTACTCTTTTAGATTCGATATTTTTATGCCTTATGTTTATATGCTCGACTTCAAAACTATCCCATCGAATCTCATTAAAGTCGTTAAAAGAAATTTTCAAATATTTGAAAGGCACTTCTTCTTATGGCTTGTATATCCAAAATTTTAAAACGTTCATATTTTTCGGGATAACAAGTCGGGTGATTACAATTTCTCAAAATAAGGTTCGTCATAATCGAACTAAATTTATGGAGATTAGAAATTTTTTCCTAAAGGATTGAGTTTCTAAAAACAAAAAATTGAGATGTGTTTAATTCCGTCTCAAAGATAACTCGCGGACATTTGTTCATTTACCATGAAGTCTTTTACCTCATTTCAAGCTTGATTATGACATAATATATATTGAATGAGGTCTACGTTTGCATTTTGCACGTTTTTAAAACTTAGGGGCGAAAATTCAGATTTTTGGATCAAATTTTGGACTTTTGCAAAACAAACTGAACCAGTGGGCTGCCAGGGGAGAGGCCAACCGGTCGCCCACCAGCTCGACCGGTCGCCCATGCCCCTGACCGGTCGCCCATGGCTATTTTTTGGTTAAAATCGTCTCTGTTCTTATTTTCTGCCAAAATGGTTCATTTCACTCTATTTTCGTCCCCTTTGCAAATTTCACACACAATTCACTTCAAATGAGTTTTGTTGCATAAATTACATATTTTGGGGATTATATTGCTCGTTTATCATCATTCTTACTCATCCTCACCGATTAAATGGTAATAATTTTACTCCTTTTATCTCAATTGGGTTGAACCCTTGAGAAAATGCTTCTACTTGATATATTGATGGAATTCGTATATAATTGTGTTGTGAATGATGATTGTTGATGGATGATATTTGTAAAATTGCTTTTGGTGATGAAAACTTGGCTTGATTACATTTACAAGGGTTATATATATCTTCTTCAATTTTGACGCCCGCCAAGTGTTCGATAAAACGTTTCAATGAAAAAATTCATCACCTACATGATTCTCTCGATTTCAAAAGTCTTATATATTTATAGAGATCATGTTTTGCGAATCGATGAGTTTTCATAAGCTTCTACTTGTCGTATGATCGACCTTTCCCTCCTATTTGGTTTATAAGCTTCAATGTTCATATAGCTCGATACATCGGTTTAGTTGCGCACTTTGATATGATATTATGATGTTTTTATCGTGCTAATATTCTTTTTGATGATTCCAAAGGGGAGAAACAGGTTATAAGTTTATTAGCTTAAAGAAGCTAAAATAAGCTCGAGAAAAAGAAGCTATGTCGTAGCTATTAGAAGCCATAAGTTGTGGATTATACTTAGTCCATTTGATGTATTATGGACTCATAATCATGTCTAATGATGTTTTGTTGACTGGGGAGCTTATAAGCTCTTGATTCTTAAGCTCAAAATGTAAAAGATGAGCTTTTAGCTTTTGGTTGATTGCTTCTATATTACTTTTGTTGTACATGTTGATAGGGGGAGCTTTTGGTTAAATGTTTTGTATATCTATACTCCCATCTTTGTGTTTAATGTTGCGTGGAATGTTGTCGCTCACAACGGATAGTTCATTTTTAACCGGTAAAATTGTTTTGTTTTCAAAATCGACCTAGTTAAATTGTTTTGGTTTGTAATCATCAAAAAGGGGGAGATTGTTTGATAAATAGTTTTATCATGATTTTGATGGTTTTGTTTTTATACCAAAACAATATTCGAATGTTGTCCAAATACTTCTAAATGATTTAAATTGTTTTTACAAATTTTAGGAGTATTTCTTGAATTTATTTTAGACAAAAATTGGACAACACTTTCAATGATTTTGTGTTAATGTGTTTTTACACCAAAACAATGTTCCTAAATATTGTCTAAATACTCCCGATCGGTTTAAAATGTTTTTACTAAATTTTCGGAGTATTTCTTGAGGTTTATTTTCAACAAAAATTGGACAACATTTTGTCTCTCGATCGACCTGGTCGCCCTATAGGGAACCCGCATCTGAAGATGATTTTGGAACAGAAAATGAGACGGAGGAAAAATCATATAGGTCGGTCGGCCGTCCCGGGCGTCGACCGGCACTGTAGGATGCAAAACTCTTCATGTTTCACATTTAGAGAGGCCGGCCGGCTAAGGGGGAGGTCAACCAGAGTCGAACCCACCGTCGGCCGGCCGCCCGTGTAATTTTTGGTGTATTTTTCAAATGTCTATCGTCGTGCGACCGATCGCCCCTATTGTTTGACAAAAAAATTCTAACCGTTGTGCAACAGACAACTTTTCCTTAATTTGTGGGATTGATTTCTAACAGCTATAATCTTGATTTTAATTGAAATTTTTTGTAGAAATACATTTCCCAAGAGGAGCAATCAATGATCAATCATCTCCTATAAATAGAGGAAGAATTGAAGCACAACAATAAGAGAGAATACTACAACACAACAAGATACACTCAAGCAAACATATTTGCTCTTCATTGTTATATTTCTTGTTGTAATTTGCCTAGCTTATCACTTTCACATCTTGAGGTCTAGGCTTATTTCTTGATTACACTTGCACTCATAATTGTAGTATTCATTATCGAGTTGTAATCTTGACTTTGGGTTATCATTCAACACAAGATATCCTTGTGAGTGTTCTTGTGGTAAGAACACACTTGGATGATCTAGGTGATAGGTGCAAGAAGATTGTGGTGATCTTCTTATTGAGGTGTTGAAGAATTTGGTATTCTTCAAGATTGAAGATTGTGGTAATCTTCACAAGATGCCGTTGGAGATTGTGGTAATCTCAAAGGTGGTGTTGAAGAAGAGGGTGGTGCTCTTCAAGGTGATGTTGTAAGGTGTTGTATTAATTTTGGTAATTAATAAAACCTTTTTTCTTTTAGAAATCCATCCCGGAGATATCTTGGGGTGGTAGAGGATTAGGCCCAGGTGGGTTGAACCTCTATAAATCGACGCGTGTTGTTTACTTCCGCACCTTTATTATGGTCTTGGCTTATTTATTTTAAAAAAAGAGGGCATAATCGAAAAGATGGAGATAATCTATTCACCCCCCCCTCTAGATTATCGTAGCCGCTTGGACTTACAATGTGCACTTCCCTTCCCTACATGCATAACTTGGTTGCCATGTCCTCACTAGTTTAGGTTTATTTACCTGATGGTTCCACTAAGTTAGTTCTTCATCTTGGCCAAGTGACAATTTCCTCTTCTCTTACACTCACTGATGTCCTCATTGTCCCAAGCTTCAAGTATAATCTTCTTTCTGTTGCTCAACTTACACAAATTCATAATCTGACTTGCACTTTTCTCTCCTCCCATTGTATTTTGCAAAACCCCGGACTAGAAGATGATTGTAATAAGCAAGGTTGTTGGCGATTATATGTCCCGCAACCTTCTTCTACTCTTGTTTGCTCTTTTTCACACACATATTCTACTTCTTTGACTTCACTTTCTCATGATTCTTCCTGTAATAGTGACATCTCACAATGGCATATTAAATTGGGACATGCTTCTCATAGTGTTCTATCTCATTTAAATTTTCTTAATTCTTCCTGTCTCAATAGAGAAAAACAATTTTTCCAAAGAATGTGAAGTGTGAAGTAAAGCTAAACAACATAGAATTCCTTTTCCTTCTTCTTCCGTGGCTATTTTGATTTAATCTATGTTGATATATGGGGACCCTACACTCTTCCCTCTCTTACTTTTACTCCCTATATGTTGACTGTGGTGGATGATTCTAGTAAGGGTACTTGGATATACTTGATGTCTCATAAATCACAAGTGTGTAATCTGTTAAGAATGTTTCTTAAGATGGTTAAGACACAATTTCATACTCATGTTAAGGTGTTAAAATCTAACAATGCAACATAATTTACAAACAAAGAGTGTCGCAAACTTTTTCAATCCTTTGGTGTGAGCATCAAAGAAGTTGCACCTGTACATCTCAACAGAATGGGGCAGTTGAAAGGAAGCATAGACACTTATTGGATGTGGCTAGATCTCTCATCTTTCAGTCTGGTTTACCTGCTCACTTCTGGCCTTATTCTCTTCTCACAATAACCTACATTATAAACAGGTTGCCTAATTCTACTATCCATTGGGGTACTCCTTATGAGCGGTTATATGGGAAATCTCCTAATTATAATTTTCTTAAGCATTTTGGATGTTTGGTTTATGCCACTAACTTGTCTCCTCCCGAGTCTAAGTTTGACCAGAGGGCTTTTAAATATGTCTTCATTGGCTATGCTCCAGGGACAAATGGGTTACAAGTTATTCAATTTGGAGAAACAGAGAGTTGTTATTAGCAGGGAGGTTAAATTCTGTGAAACTCATTATCTGTTTTTGAATGAGCTTAGAGTCACTCCACTGTCTTCTTCTACTCCCTTGCCCGTTCCTCCTGCAGACACTGTGGATTCTACTTTCCCACATTTTTCTCCTTCTATCTCTACTTATATTGCTCCTCCTTGTGATCTTAGGAGAAGCACTGGGACTACTTCTAAACCAAGTTGGCTTACAGATGTTGTTACTTATACCACTCTTGCCATAGTGCCAATTGCTTCACCTTCTACCAGTCAGGGTTCTTCTACAGGTATTTTATATCCAGTTGACACTTTTCCATTTGTTGTTTCTTCTTTCTTTGATGCTTCCTATGTCGTCTTTCTCACCAATGTATTGGATACTCAAGAGCCTCACAGTTATGCACAGGCTAGTCAATGCCCCCATTGGGTGGCAGCTATAAACAAGGAGTTACAAGCTTTGGAGGATAATGATACTTGGGTATTGACTTCATTGCCTTCGGGTAAGAAGGCTATTGGGTGTAATTGGATGTACGAGGTGAAAATAAATGTTGATGGGGACAGTGGCATTGATTATGTAGAACGTGTTTCCCTGGTAATCGTGAGAATGTTTGTTGCTTTGGCTAATATGTAGCATTAGGTTTTGTATCAACTTGACATCAATAACGCTTTTTTGCATGGGTATTTGCATGAAACTATTTACATGCACCCTCCTGAGGGTTATCTTAAGGCACAACCTGTGCAAGTTTGCAAACTAAAGAGGAGTTTATATGGTTTGAAGCAAGCAAGTCGACAATGGAATGCAGAATTTGCTACTAAGTTGTTGGAGTATGGTTTTAGGCGAGTGCTCATGATGTTGTCTTATTATCAAGAAAGATTCTCATTCCTTTATGGCTCTATTGGTGTATGTAGACGATGTGCTCCTAAGCGATTCTTACAATGCGAGATGTGGTTTCACCTAAGGGTTATTTGGACCAACTCTTTTATTATCAAGGATCTAGGTCAAGCTAGTATTTTTGGGGATGGAAATTGCTAGAAGCTTGTAGGTACTTATCTCAATCGGAGAAAATACATCCTTGATTTATTGACTAATGTTGGTCTTATTCATTGTAAGCATGTTCCTACTCCATTTTCTTCTGGTCTTAAACTCAAGGCTAAGGATGGTTCCCCTTTCTCTTTTCCTGACAGATATAGAAGAATGGTATGGAGACTTCTATATCTCAATCTTACACGACCTGACTTCACTTACGCGGTTAAATAGCTTAGTCAGTTCATCAATGATCCTTATGACTCTCACCGGGCTACTGTTTTACACCTGCTCAAGTATTTTAAGGATTGCCCTTCTGGGATTATTTTATCCTTCTCAATAATCCTCCGAGGTTGTTGCTTTTGGTGACGCGTATTGGGCTTCTTGTCCGGATTCCCCGATGTCTTCAACTGGTGTTTGCGTTCTTTTTAGTGGTGTTCGTCTCTTGGAAGACCAAGAAACAGACTACCATCTCTAAATCTTCAGCGAGGTAGAATACAGGGCTTTGAGTGCTACCGTATGTGAGCTTTTGTGGTTGTCTTATATTGCTCGGGACATGGGCCTGCCTATCACTACACTCATTCCTTTATGGTGTGATAGTCAGGCGACTCTTCATATCACCGCTACCCCATTTTTCATGAACAAACGAAGCACCTTGAAATTGATTGTCACATTGTTCGCATTCAATTCAAGCATGGATTTGTTGCTCCTCAAAAATTGCTTCTCGTGCCCAAATAGCGATGTTTTACTAAGTCTTTGTCTACTTCTCGGTTCTTTGGTTTATTGTCAATTTGGGACTTGCATTTTCTTCGTCTTCCCACTTGGAGGGGGTCAGAGCCATACATGATACTCCCTTCGTGCCAAAAAAGATAAACCATCTTTCCTTTTTCGTAAAAAGTCCCCAAATTATAGACTTGTTTCCTTATTGAAAGTATTAATTAAATTTCCCCTATTTAATTCATTTGGAATGATATACCACCATTTAATGCAAGGGCAAAATAGGAAAAATATGGAAAAAAAAATTATAATTCCAATTACATTTATTATGTATTCTTACTCTGTGTGAATTCTTCTACTTTCCTATCTTTATGGGACAGAAGGAGTATTAATTAGCTGATATTTGTTACTTGGCACAAAACACGTGCTTGTTAAATTTATTCAAACTAAAGGAAGAAAAGAAAATTTATCTCTTTTGACGATTTTCTTGTTCTTCGCTTTTTATCCGTCAATCCTTCAAATCCCCAAGCTCGTGAGAGACACCGCGATCTTCCAATTCGATCCTCCCTATCACGCGGCGGTGTGTGGGCACCCAAATAATAATTCTAAGTTCCTAACTTTTATTTTCCTACGATGTACTCAACTCATGAGATCGTAGGATTGAGCCTAATGGATAGGAGGGAATTGAACTAAGTAAAAGTTAAACCCCAAAATCTCACAAAACAAGAACACGAGAGACGACTTTGAGGATTTAATGAACTGACAAAAAGAACTTTTCAATTGCCGAAACCACTTGACCTCAATATGACATGCATTGTCCTAAACAATGTTTTCAATTGCAAAGGAATTTTGTTGACCAAGAAATCAAAACAAAATTGGGCTGCCAAACTCTCTTTTTCAATTTGTAAGGGGATTGGACGAAAACTTATTATAATATGAATCAAAACTAAATTTTTCCAAATTACAAAGAAGACGTTCGATGCCCGCAAATTCAATAGTTGTTGGGGCCAAAAACTGTTCTGTATTAATTGAGAGATGTGGTCCCCTTTTTATAGGCATAGTTCAAACTCTAATTGATAATTATCCAATATAATTATCAAATTAAAAAATTATATTAATATCATAAATATCTTATATTTATTTAATTCCAAATACAGTCAAAACTGTAGAATATCAGATATTCCCAGAATTAACTAATATTAATATATTAGCCCAAATATTTTGAAAAACTCTTTTCCAAAAACCCTTAGGAACAGAAAATATTATTTCTAACCTGTTTACTCTAGTAAAGCGAACCGGGGACCATGGACCTACAATTATAAGCTCCAATAAATCGAATAAATAATTAACTCTTTAATTAATTTATTGGACTTATTAATTCGATATTACTCCACTATAAATTCGAATTGTACTCTTATAATTATAGAATATCTTACTCTACGAATTGAGCAGTCCACTGATATAATCATTACATATAGATTAATCCTCCATAGACAATTTGCAATTGAAGCTAGGTAGTGTCCGTTAAACCTCTTCAATTACCTCTTATCCTCATTTACCATTAATTCACTAGCGAATGGTTAATTTATAATCGGATTATAAATTAGAGATCTCAAACCATTCGATTCAGAATTAACAAATGAGAGAATCGTCTTTCTACTTCTCGCAAGAAGGAATGGATTCCATATCTGTGAATTTATATTCCAAGCTATTTAATTCAAATGTGAATCTAAAATGCAAGTGTTGGGAATGTCGTAGGACAAACTTAAACGAGCAAATTAAGAATCGTTTGAAATAAATAGAGTCTATAATCACTCGAGAATTAAGATTTATCCATATATGATCATCTAGTGATTTAATTTGATTTTCCATTTCTACAACGGAATTTGTATGAAAAAATCAAATTAAATCGGTCCAAGTCCTATATGATCAAATCATATATAAATGCCCCCACTAAGATGTCTCCACATCGATGGTCCAGGATAAAGCTGTCACATTCAAAATGTTTCGGGTCGCATTAATGATGTTTTAATTAAAGATCTCATACTTTAATTAATTTCATCACGGACTTAATTTTAGTTTATTATCCATAATCTTAATCCTCTTGTATATAACTCTTATATTCTAAGATTATGGTTACAATAAATAAACTAGGGATTTTCATGATGTTCAAGAAAATACATAAAATATGCACAAGAGTTCAAAAATAAATGTCGCATTTATTAATAATCAAAAATAATTCACAATTGCTTTAAGAGCACTATCCCACTAGAGAGGAAGCATCAATATGCTTTACAAATGTAATGGAGGAAGCATCAATAGATATGGTTGGATAGTTTTACATTTTTAGCTATAAATTATTGAAGTTTGTTAAATAATTATACACAACAATATCAAAGAGAAATAGAAATAATTACATTCTCTCTACAATATTATTATCTCTCTAATATTTATTTCTTAATTTTTTGATAGTTCTATAATAATTCTCTTGTGTTCTTAAATTATTGTTCTATAACACGTTATCAACACGAGTCTCTAACCGATCTTTAAAGTTTTTGATGAGTGTGGTAAGTTTTATTATTTTCTTAATTTAAAATTTCATTATGACTAACCTAGCAAAATGATAAGTGTCATTTTGTACATATTTTGTATTATTAATTCAATAGTTTTTGAATTGTTTTGTTAGAAAAATCATAGTTTCTCAAGTATTTCTGTAGCATTTCATCGTGTGATGTGTTTAACATTATAGGTGGAGCAATTTGGAGCAATGTGAAGCCAATATTACTTGAAAAAAGGCAAGAAAATCACTCAACATGACTTGGGGTGTCAAGTAACATGGCCATGTTCAAAAAAAGAAGGAAATAAATTGGATAAAAATTGGAAAAAGGGTCCAAAACGGCCAAACCGTGTCACCGAACACGGCCATGTTGAAGGGGATCAAAAGAGGAGGAAAAATCGCACAAAACAGGCCCGAACACGGCCTGGCCGTGTCGTACAACACGGCCGTGTCGCGCGTGTCTTCGGCAATTTTTATTGCAAAGACGGCTGGCTGGCCGTCCGCCCAACTGGCGTGTCAGGGACCTCTTTTTGCAACTTTTCTTTGTGGAATTTGGGGAAAACTCACCAACCAACCCATTTTGGCCACTTTTGTACACTTTTAACACCCTATTTTTCTTTGGAACATGTCTCCATGTCCCCTCCTCATCACTTGAATACAAGAATTCACCAACCAACAAGGAAAATGGGGGTGATTGTTTAATAAAAAGAAATCTTATCAATGTATTGGTTGCCTATAAAAGCCAAGGGTTGAAATTGGGAGATGCATTCATTAGATACTCAGGAAATATTCATTGTATTCACTTCATTAAGTAGAATTGGGATCAAGGGGTCTTGGAGAAGAAAGCTTGGGGCAATATTGGAGAAGAAGGCTTGGAGCAACATCATCAATCAAGGAAGAAGTCCATTGAGGTTTTGAGAAAGATAAGTACACCATGTCTACAACACTTAAATCTTCTTGTGTAATTTACTCTTTTGTCAAAATCATGAGTAGCTAAAAATTTTAGTGTTTGAGTGTAATGAACTCTAGAATGGATTTGTGATTAAGGTTTGTATGTTTTTAATAAAATTCTCATGTCTTGTGTGATTCACTTATATCATGCTTATCTCATTCGAGTTAATATTTCCGGTATATTAATTTGATATCTTTTCTTCATCGGGTAATCGAAAGATTTATGGTGAAAAAGAAATTGTATAAGTGAAAAGAGTTGCATGCAATCCTAGATATAGGACGACATAAATCTTCTGGATTAGGGTCAAACCTAATATGGGAATTCATAAATCGTTATAATGCAATCTTGGGGTTTTAACTAGAAAGAGATTTCAGTTAATCAACTTGAGATTAGGAGTTTTTCGCCTTGAGAAAGGGATTAACTTAAATCGGGAATTTCTACGGTCCACATAGCATGAGATTTTATTAAAAGAGGTTGGTTTTTGCTTAAGGGCTTATGGTTGAATCTTTTAACTTGTCAAATCACAAAAACATTCTAGAGGGATTTACATTCAAACACACTTCTATCTCTTGATTTCTTATTCTACAAATTTTACTTCATTTTTACATTTATAATTTGTTTTCCTTTTTCATCAAACAAAAACTCGAAAATTGTTAGATTAAATAACAAAAAGACGGTAATTATAAGTACTTACAATCCTCGTGGGAATGACACTCGGTACTCAATAATCTATACTATAAAACGATAGGTGCACTTGCCTACGGTTTTAAAGGTAGCTTTTGAGCCATCAAGTTTTTGGCGCCGCTGTTCTCGGGGTTGTAATATTAAGAACACCTTATTTTTGTTAATTTAATCATTTTTTTATTTTCATCAATTGTCCTTCTAGGTATCTATCTTTGTAAGTCTTGGATTATACTTATCCTCCTTGTTTACTACGAGTGCATGCCTACTCGTCGCCGAATCGGAAGCGAGACCGCCGGTAGCAACACGAGAGGAAAGTATTAGTACATGTACCACGAGGAGGATACTAACAAAAGCAAGGATCCCGATATGGCGGATGAACAACAAAGAACCATATGCGACTACGCTAAGCCATCTATGGACTGATGACGTCGTCTAGTATCGTAAGGCCCCATTTGTTGCAGTACCAATAATTTCGAAATCAAACCGAATGTCATTCAAATGGTGCAACAATTTGTCCAATTCGACGGCTTACCAGGCATTTAAGATCCAAATAATCATATCGCGAATTTCCTCAAAATTTGCAATACTTTCAAAATAAATGGAGTCTCCGACGATGCCATCCGTTACGCTTGTTCCCATTTACTCTTCGGGGACGGGCTAAACAATGGCTAAACACTTTACCGAAGGGAACAATCACAACATGGAGCATTATGGCGGAAAAATTCCTTTTAAAGTATTTCCCGCTTAAAACCGCACGATTGAGGAATGAGATCTCTTCATTCACTCAAGAGGACGATGAAACCTTGTACGACACTTGGGAGAGATTCAAAGAATTGCTGCGAAAATGCCCACATCATGGTCTTCCCATTTGGATGCAAGTCCAAACATTTTACAATGGGTTGCTCTCATCGACAAAGGCGAGATGATTGATGCGGCGGCTGGGGGAACATTGAACAATAAGACACCCGGCCGCCAAGATCTCATAGAAGGAATGGCCATGAATGGCTATCAATGGCAATCCGCACGAGGAAAAACCACAGTCGGTGGGAGTATATAATGCGGACGCGGTGGTGACACTAACCAGACAGTCGAAGCTCTAACTCAGAAAATCGACGGGTTGGCGGCTCCAAAACCACCACCACAACAAGCCTTCTCATGCGAGACTTGTGGAGGATCGCACAACCACCAAGATTTCCCTCACGCGATACCGCCGCATGAACAAGTGGATTATCTAGGTAATCAATCTCGACCCTTTCAAAATAATCCTTTCAAAGAACACTTATAATCCAGGTTGGCGTCAACACCCGAACTTTAGTTGGGGAAATCAAGGTCAAGCCTAATCCAAACGCACTCCCCATTTCTCGCACCTCCGGTTTCCAACCGCGAAAACCAAGTTTGGAGGACTTCATGTCCAAATTGTCCAAACAACGGAAACCCGTTTCACGGCCACCGAAACATCCTTAAGGAACCAAGAAGCATCCATTCGCAACTTGGAAAATCAAATTGGTCAAATTGCAAAATGATCTCCGAAAGGCCACAAGGAGCTTACCTAGCAACACCGAGCCAAATCCAAGAGAACAGGTAAAAGCAATTACTCTAAGGAGTGGAACAAAGCTAGAGGCGAAGTACGGATCGGAGGACGAACCCACGCCCATACAACAAAAAGACGAACGGTATCCAAGGAAACAAAGAAAATGGTACCGGAATTCCAACCACCTATTCCGTATCCAAGTCGATTGCGTAAGGACAAACATGACGACCAATTTGGTAAGTTCTTGGATTTATTTAAACAATTGCACATCAATATTCCTTTTGTTGAAGCCCTTTCACGGATGCCAAAATATGCCAAGTTCCTAAAAGATCTTCTTTCAAATAAGAAGAAGCTTGAAGAAATATCCATGGTGCAATTAAATGAGGAATGCTCGGCAATTTTGCAAAACAAGTTACCTAGAAAATCAAAGATCCGGGGAGTTTCACTATTCCTTGTCATGTCGGTAATTTTGTTGATCGGGCATTGGCGATCTAGGGGCTAGCATTAATTTGATGCCTTATGATTTATTCAAACAAATGGGTCTAGGGAGCCAAAACCAACTAGGATGAGCCGCAATTAGTCGACAGATCTATTAAATATCCTAGAGGCATTGTTGAAGATGTTTTGGTCAAAGTCGATAAGTTTATATTTCTGTCGATTTTGGTCAAAGTCCTTTGATCCTAGGGTGTCCATTTTTAGCTCGCTAAGGCAATCATTGACGTGCATGATGGCAAACTAATTTTAAGAGTCGAAGATGAACAAGTCATTTTTAAAATCGCTACATCAATGAAAAATACGATAGATAAAGATGACTCTGTTTTGCTATTGATCTTATCGATATGGAGATAACCAACTCTCTACCAAGCATGATTTCTAACGAATTCTTGGAGACTTGTATTGTTCAAAGTGCGGGTATATCGGATGAAAACCCTTTCTTAGGGAATCGTACTCGCATTGGAGGAAAACGAACCAACAGAAGCAAAGTAAAGAGTTCGAAAAAATTGAAAACTCACAGTGGGGCATATCAAACCATCCATTGAGGATCCACCTTTGTTGAGCCAAGGAGTTACCCGAACACTTGAATATGCATTTCTAGCCGAGAACGCCAAACTTCCCGTAATTATTTCCTCCAATTTATCTTCTCATCAAAAGGATAGATTGTTGCCAATATTACGGGAACATAAAAAGGCCATCGCTTGGAAAATCTCCGACATTCGAGGGATCAATCCTTCTTTTGCACTCACATGATTCGATGGAGGAAAATTTCAAGGCGGTTGTTCTACCTCGGCGTCGCTTAAATCCAAACATGAAAGAGGTAGTTAAAGCAGAGGTAATCAAACTACTAGAAGATGGGCTCATCTATCCAATCTCGACAAGATGGTGGGTAAGTCCAGTTCAAGTGGTCCCAAAGAAAGGTGGGATGATGGTGGTACCAAATGAAAAGAATGAACTTATTCCGATGTGAACGGTAATAAAGGTTGGCGAGTTTGCATCGACACGACGACTTAACGATGCTACTCGCAAGGACCACTTTCCTTACCTTTTATTGATCAAATGCTTGAACGTTTATCCTGGTCACCTCTATTATTGCTTCTTTGATGGCATGTCAGGTTATTTTCAGATCCGATAGCAAGAAGGACCAAGAGAAAACCACTTTCACTTGTCCCTACGGTACTTTCGCCTATAGACGCATGCCTTTTGGGTTGTGCAACGCACCAAAGAACTTTTCAACGTTGTATGCTTGCCATCTTCGACGAGCTTGTAGAAGAAATCATGGAAGTCTTCATGGATGACTTTTCGGTTTTTGGGGATTCATTTGATCTTTGTCTTGCAAATCTTAAAAAGTCCTTGTTCGTTGAGAAGAGACTAACCTGGTACTTAACTGGGAAAAATGCCACTTCATGGTACAAGAAGGTATTGTTTTGGGGCATAAAATTTCTTGCAGGGGAATTGAAGTTGACAAAGCGAAAGTTGATACAATTTCCAAATTGCCACCGCCCGCCTCGGTGAAGGCTATCCGAAGCTTTTTGGGGCACGCCGGGTTTTATAGGCGCTTTATCAAAGATTTTTCAAAAATCGCCCGGCCGCTTACTCGCCTTTTAGAAAAGGATGCAATTTTTGATATCAACGATGAATGTCTCCAAGCATTCAACACTTTGAAAGAAAAACTCACCACTTCTCCCATCATGGTGGCTCCGGATTGGTCTCAACCGTTCGAACTCATGTGTGATGCTAGTGACTATGCGGTAGGAGCGGTACTTGGGCAACGAAAAGATAAACATTTCCGCCAATTTACTATGCAAGTAAGACTTTGAATCCTGCTCAATCCCACTATACAACTACCGAAAAGGAACTACTTGCAGTGGTTTTCGCCTTTGACAAATTTCGCTCATACTTGATTCTATCCAAAGTCATTGTTTATACGGATCACTCTGCTTTACGCTATTTGCTCGACAAAAATGACGCAAAACCACGACTAATTCGATGGGTTCTCTTACTCCAAGAATTCGATGTGGAGATCAAAGATAAACGGGGTCCGAAAATCTTGCCGCCGACCACCTATCTCGGCTTGAGCACTCCAAGCACCGATGAGCAACACAATGGACATATCAACGATTCTTTCCCGGATGAGCAACTCTTTGCCCTCAACTCAATTTCAATTGATATTCCTTGGTTTGCGATTTCGCTAATTATCTTGCGGGAAAAGTTCTCCCAAAAGGGATGACCCATCAACAAAAGAAGAAATTCTTTTCGAACCTCAAGTATTATATTTGGGACGATCCCCACCTCTTCCGAGTTTGTGCGGATCAAATCATACGAAGGTGTGTTGCACTTCCCAAACAATCTCCATTTTGAATCATTGTCACAAAGGACCCATTCGGGTGGACATTATCAAGCAAATACTACGGCACGCAAGGTCCTTGAGTCGGGTTTTTATTGGCCTACACTTTTCAAAGATGCAAAACGGTATATTGAAACTTGTGATAGTTGTCAACGAACAGGGGAATATTTCTCGAAGAAATGAAATGCCCCAAAACGGTATACTTGTTTGTGAAATTTTTGATGTTTGGGGTATTGATTTTATGGGACCTTTTCCGCGCGTCGTTTGGCAATAAATATATTTTGGTAGCCGTTGACTACGTGTCTAAGTGGGTAGAGGCTCAAGCTTTACCTAAAAATAATGCTCGAGTGGTGGTGCATTTTCTCAAAAACTTTTTACCCGGTTTGGTACACCACGAGCCATCATTAGCGATAGAGGCACTCACTTTTGTGATAATCAATTTGATAAGGTTTTAAAGCGTTATGGTGTCACCCACCGAGTCGCGACCGCTTATCATCCCCAAACTAGCGGTCAAGTCGAAGTGTCCAACCGCGAATTAAAACGAATTTTGGAAAAACGGTTGGGCACTCTCGCAAGGATTGGTCCTCAAACTCGATGATGCCCTTTGGGCTTATAGAATGGCTTTCAAAACACCAATAGGGACTACCCCATACCGACTCGTCTATGGTAAAGCATGTCATTTGCGGTTGAGCTTGAACATAAAGCCTTTTGGGTATTAAAATGCTTAATTATGATTTGTCAAGTGCAGAAATAACCGTTTATTGCAGATTAACGAACTCGAAGAATGGCGAAATTCGGCATACGAGAATTCGAAAATTTACAAAGAACGAACGAAACAATGGCATGACAAGCACATTAAGCACACGAGGGAATTCCAACCGGGTGATCAAGTGTTACTATTCAATTCCCGACTTCGCTATTTCGGGTAAGTTAAAATCCAGGTGGTCCGCCCATTCACATTACTCAAGTGTTTCCTTACGGGACTATCGAAATTACGCACAAGGAAATGGGCACCTTTAAGGTAAACGGACACCGTCTTAAGCTTTATTTTGGGGGCACCATCGATGATAATTATAGAGATTCCCTCAAGCTTGAGGATCCCCCAAATACATCACACAATTAGAGGTGAAACAGTCCAGCTATACGACACTAAAGAAGCGCTACCCGGGAGGCAACCCGATGATTTTTTGTCAACTTGTTTCCAATTTTTACTTAGGATTCATTTTTACTCGGAATGATAAAAAAAAATTCAGCCCGGAACACGGCATGGCCGTGTCTCCCGACATGGCCGTGTCGCAAATTCCCCATTTTTCTTAAAAAAAAATCGAAAATTGGCCCGAACACGGCCGGGCCGTGTCGCCGAACACGGCCGGGCCGTGTCACCCGACACGCCCGTGTTCGGGCCCAAAATTTTTACTCACCAAACAGCCCGGAACACGGCCGTGTCCGGGCTGTACAAAAAACAGGGGGGTTCGAATTTGGGGCATTTTTTTGAAATTTTTCATCCCCAAACCCTAAAAACCCCTCTTCTTCACCAAAATTTCCCCCAAATTCACCTCACTCTTCCATCTAAACTCAAATTCTTCCATAAAACACCATCTTCCCTCCATTGCCAACACTTCTACCGATTGATTGTTGGGAATTTTGTGGGTTTTTGGGAGATTTCTCTTGTGGGTTTCTATTTCAAGGTATGATTTTCTATGTTATTTTTTTTTTTTTGTTTAATTTCATCATTTTTGTTTTTGTGCTTTCAATTTGTTCATAAATGTTTGAAATTTCTATCATTTAGGGCTTTTTGATTTAACTTAAATTTTTGGAATTTTTATGCCTAATTATTTGTGTTGAAGATGAGGGTATTTCTGGATTTTTATGGTGATAATTTTGGCCCCATGTGCTATTGAAATTTGTATGGGTAAAATCATGTGAAGTCAATTGTTGGAATTATCTTGCTTAATTTCACCAACAAAATTGGTCCTAAACGAATGAAAGGGTTTATTGTTGCCTAAATATAACGACATGAGCGTTCGTTGATTGATTGATTGTTAGAATCATATGATTGATCATAAGTGGAAACCGTGCTTTGTTGTAACTTACTTGCTATTTTGATGAGAACTTGAAGGTGATGGGATGATGTTGTTGTTGGGAATTTACTTGAGGCATGGTTTTTATAGGATAGTTGGTTTTCAAAGAAATATTAATAGTAACTGTCCTTGTATTGCATGTTGCTATCAAAAATTCCTTTTCGGGATCACCATGTCAAAACGGCCGAAGTTATCGCTTCTTCCGGTCCAGGGGACCCCCGGCTCTCGCCGCCCCCTCCCGGCTAATCCACCAAGTAATCGTCACGGCATTCTATTAGGGATGACGAGCAAGCAACCCAATATCAACAATTGTTGAGTAAACCATTGCACAACACCAGGTATCGGACGCCATGACATTAGAGACCCTTGGGCTACAAGAAGATATTGATTGGATGTTTGAACAAGTTGGGTGGGGACAATTCATGGGTGCGAAAGCACCAACTTATGAGCGCGTCACACTCGAATTCCTTAGCTCATTTAACGCCGAAATCCTCACGGGAACTCATGCTAAGGACGGCCTCATCTCTTTTCGCTTGTTCAATCAAGAATATATATTGACTCTTGCCGACTTCAACCAAATATATGGTCTTCCAATTGATGGTAAGACGCTTTCCTAGCGACTTTAATGCACAACGATTTTGGAATGAAATAGCCCCTTCATATGACTATGTTGCTTCCCGTGCTAAAGTATCACGCGTAATAAATCCTTGTTTTTCGTTATATGCATCGTGTGATGGCTAGCACACTTTTCGGTAGGGGAAAGTGACGGGAATTTGAGGAAGGACGAACTATTGTTTTTATGGGCTATGGTCTATGGCAAACACTTGACACGGGTCTCACTTAGCACGCCATTTTCGTAAAGTCGGGCGGGGCGAATGTAGTAAAATTCTTGTTGGAGGCCTAATTACTCCAATTGCTCTTCACTTCGAGCATGACTTAACGGATTTACAACAAGCGCGAGGAAGCACGCGTATTGATCTCGAGGTATGTCTTTGCTATAAAATTAATTGAAAGAATCAATGATCAATTTTGCTTGCTTTTTCGACATACATCCCAACGACTATTACTTCCCGACTAAGCACGAACTACAATTCGTAATCGTGACAATTGGTTGATGGGTATGCGACACAATCCGGAGGATGACGGTCGCCTCGAACTACCTCCCATAGAGGATGATGCTCCCGAATCCCCATCTCCTCCAAGGGTTCACCACCCTATACTCCTTCATCTCACCCACCACCACCACCGCCACCGCATGAACAAGTCAATCTTCAAGCTATTCTACAGGAGCAACAACACCAAAGAGACATACTATCATATCAACAAACGATGCTCGAACGCCAGCAGAATATGCTTGACCGCCAACAACAAATGATGGAGCAGCAATTTGGCGTCATTAGGGATATTCGAGAGGACCAACAACAACAAAATGCCCTCTTCTCTCAACTCCGCCAATGGCACATCTCTCAAGGGCACTTCCCGCCACCGTCATGAGGTCGTATTTGTCTTTGTCTTAGTTCTCGTTTCCCTTGCTCCATTTTGTATCCCATCTCCTCTTCACATTGGGGACAATGTGACCCTTGAAGTTGGGGGTGGTGAGATTTGTTAGAACGCTTGGATTGAACTATTTTCTTTAGCTTTGCGTATTTTAGTTCTCTTTATAGATATTTCGTTTTCTTTTTACGCACCTTATCTATTCCTTGCAAACAAACATGAGGTAATTTTTTTTACAGTTAGATAAGTTAGTTGTGGATTGGTTATGACCATTTTTATCCCGAAAAAGTCATCTTTTTGAAAACTCAAATTGCCAAAATGTTTTTAAACTGCGTGACTCTAGTAAAAGGATGAATTTGGCCAAACGAGTTTATTGTCATGAAGTTAGCTTGGACTTTGCTTAAATCTAGATACTTTGTGTCATGATCACTAGAGAAACCATAACTCGGGTTAAAAAAAAACGAAAAAAAAATGTGCTAATACTGTTATATAAAGGGACAAATCGAGGTTATATTCCTCTGTTTGTTGTTGCTTAGTAACTAGGAGCATTCATGAGCCCCATGTTTGTCTCTTACGTAAAACGGCGACACAAATATGAATATGGGACACCACCCTAGGAGTTTTTGAAAAGACATTCAAAATTTAAACCTAGTGGAAGTTTGCCTCAAAAATGTCCCGATTTTATAATTATATTTGCTATAAAAAAATTGAAAAGACCCGAGTTTTGACTTCTCCTTTTATCATTACATTTTTGTATTTGATCTAAGCATATGAACGGCAAATTTTTCGTGATATGACAACTGTGATGTTTTGAACGATTCCAATTATTGAAGTCACTCTCTTTTTAACAAATTGGTTGATTTGAAAACGGATGGATTGGCTTAATTGGGAAGGAAAAGGTTAGCGATTCACTTCAATCATGTCGAAATTGTGAAAATAGATATCTCTTTTTGTTTTCAACCCATCTCTTTGTTTTAAAAATTGCTTGAGGACAAGCAAAATTTCCAAGTTGGAGGCGGTTTGATAAGTGTCATTTTGTACATATTTTGTATTATTAATTCAATAGTTTTTGAATTGTTTTGTTAGAAAAATCATAGTTTCTCAAGTATTTCGTAGCATTTCATCGTGTGATGTGTTTAACATTATAGGTGGAGCAATTTGGAGCAATGTGAAGCCAATATTACTTGAAAAAGGCAAGAAAATCACTCAACATGACTTGGGATGTCAAGTAACATGGCCATGTTCAAAAAAGAAGGAAATAAATTGGATAAAAATTGGAAAAAGGGTCCAAACGGCCAAACCGTGTCACCGAACACGCCATGTTGAAGGGGATCAAAAGAGGAGGAAATATCGCACAAAAAAAAGCCCGAACACGCCTGGCCGTGGTTGCAATAACACGGCCAGATCATACAACACGGCCTGGCCGCGTGTTGTCCAACACGCCGTGTCGTGGTTCGATTTTATTGCAAAGACGGCCTGGCCGTCGCCCAACACGAGCGTGTCCGGACCTCTTTTGCAACTTTTCTTTGCGGAATTTGGGTAAACTCACCAACCAACCCATTTTGGCCACTTTTGTACACTTTTAACACCCTATTTTGTGAAACATGTCTCCATGTCCCCTCCTCATCACTTGAATACAAGAATTCACCAACCAACAAGGAAAATGGGGGTGATTGTTTAATAAAAGAGAGTCATGTCAATGTATTGGTTGCCTATAAAAGCCAAGCGGTTGAAATTGGGAGATGCATTCATTAGATACTCAGGAAATATTCATTGTATTCACTTCATTAAGTAGAATTGGGATCAAGGGGTCTTGGAGAAGAAAGCTCGGGGGCAATATTGGAGAAGAAGGCTTGGAGCAACATCATCAATCAAGGAAGAAGTCCATTGAGGTTTTGAGAAAGATAAGTACACCATGTCTACAACACTTAAATCTTCTTGTGTAATTTACTCTTTTGTCAAAATCATGAGTAGCTAAAAATTTTAGTGTTTGAGTGTAATGAACTCTAGAATGGATTTGTGATTAAGGTTTGTATGTTTTTAATAAAATTCTCATGTCTTGTGTGATTCACTTATATCATGCTTATCTCATTCGAGTTAATATTTCCGGTATATTAATTTGATATCTTTTCTTCATCGGGTAATCGAAAGATTTATGGTGAAAAAGAAATTGTATAAGTGAAAAGAGTTGCATGCAATCCTAGATATAGGACGACATAAATCTTCTGGATTAGGGTCAAACCTAATATGGGAATTCATAAATCGTTATAATGCAATCTTGGGGTTTTAACTAGAAAGAGATTTCAGTTAATCAACTTGAGATTAGGAGTTTTTCGCCTTGAGAAAGGGATTAACTTAAATCGGGAATTTCTACGGTCCACATAGCATGAGATTTTATTAAAAGAGGTTGGTTTTTGCTTAAGGGCTTATGGTTGAATCTTTTAACTTGTCAAATCACAAAACATTCTAGAGGGATTTACATTCAAACACACTTCTATCTCTTGATTTCTTATTCTACAAATTTTACTTCATTTTTACAATTTATAATTTGTTTTCCTTTTTCATCAAACAAAAACTCGAAAATTGTTAGATTAAATAACAAAAAGACGGTAATTATAAGTACTTACAATCCTCGTGGGAATGACACTCCGGTGACTAATAATCTATACTATAAAACGATAGGTGCACTTGCCTACGGTTTTAAAGGTAGCTTTTGAGCCATCACAAAACTCGATTTCATTGCTCTTGATATTGCGGGAAAAAATTATATGCCATGGGCGTTAGATGTTGAAATTCATCTAGGCGCTAAAGGTTTGGGTGGTACTATCAAAGAAGGAAATAGTGATTCCGCACAAGATAGCTAAGTGCTATGATTTTTCTCCGTTATCATCCTGGATGAAAATTTAAAAATTGAATACCTTATAGTAAAAGATCCATCTATCATTTGGAAAATTTTGAAGGAAAGGTATGACCACCGGAAGTTGGTTATACTTCCAAAGGCCCGATATAATTGGATAAAATTAAGGTTTCAAGATTTCAAATCAAGTAAGTGAGTATAATTCCATGTTATTTAAAATTTCTTCAAAATTGAAATTATGTGGAGAAAGTATTACGGATGGAGATATGATTGAAAAGACAATTTCTACTTTTCATGCTTCGGGTTTGCTCCTCCAGAAGCAATACCGAGAAAAAGGTTTCACAAAGTATTCGACTTGATTTCGTTCCTTCTTGGGCCGAACAAAATAATGAATTACTGATAAAAAATCACGAATCCGAAGCATCGGGTTCTACTCCATTCCTCAAGTGAATGCGACTAGAGCTCAAAATTTTAATAATTTTAGAGGTCGTGGTCGCGGTCGTGGAAGATTTACTCCACATAATCGTGAAAGTCATAATAATTCAAATCACAATAATACAAGTAAACATCTGGAGTGGAACAGAAATGATAAGAAAGGAAAAAAGAAAGTGATAAATCCAGAGAATGATGGAGAGAAGTGTTACCGATGCGGAATAAAAGGTCATTGGTCACATACTTGTCGTACGGCCAAACATTTGGTAGAGTTTTATCAAGCATCAATTCGCAAGAAAGATAAAAATGCCGAAGCAAATTTCACTTCTGATCATCCTGAAGATGATAATTTTGATGACTTGAATGTGGATATTACACATCTGGATGTGACTGATTTCTTTGAGCATCCAGAAGGGAGGATTGATCACTTAATTGGTGATAGAAACATTTAATCAATGATATGTATGCTTTAAATTAGTTTCTAAAATATTTCATGTTATTCTGTTGGTATTGTAAAAGTGAGAATGTTTTGATTGTGCTTATATGTATTTTCCCGGGAAGATATATTTCCGGGTTGAACTTTTTATATGAATGATATTTTATCACAATATTTGTGTTTATTATTTCAATCACAAAAATATTATTATAATTCCACTAAATCATTCACAAATTTCACATTCAAAATTTCTCCCCCCAACGGTCATGTAACGGCTATGAACAATAGTTTTTATCTATAAATATATCAACATTTCATTCAACAAATTCATACATATTATCTCATCTCCCTAAAAACTTCACATTTCTTTCATTCCAAGAGAATGGTTAACTTAATTGTAGCTTATCTCATTACATTGGTCTTCTTGAATATTATCCTACTTTTTGTTTGGGAATATCCTCCAGAGCATTTTTGGCTTATGATTAATCTTCATATCTTCATGGCTTTTCCTTTGTTAGCATGGGCAATTATTTTTAACATGTAATAATTAGATGATTATGTATGTCTATGTTGACAAATAAAATTTTTATGTTTAAATTGTTGTTATACATCTATGTTATTACTTAGTTGTTTTACATTGATTGAATTTTTGATATATAAAATCATAAAGATAATCGCATAACATTAATTCAAAATGTTAAATCAGGTATATATGGGAAATACCGAGAAGAAAGAATATTGTTTACTTGACAGTGCAACAACGCACTCAATATTAACGAATAAAGTATATTTCTCGAGTGTGAAACTGTGCAAAGCACAAGTTACAACTATATCTGGGTCCCGTTGAGATTATTGATGGCTCCGGGAATGCAACATTAATATTGCCTAATGGTACAATCCTGCAGATTGAAAATGCATTATTATCTAGTAGATCAAAAAAATCTACTAAGTTTTAAAGATGTGCGTGATAATGGATATCATTTAGAGACACTAAATGACCATGATAAAGAGTGTCTATGTATCACATCATATAAAATGGGCAAGAAGAATGTCCATGAGAAATTTGAAGCAACAATTTCTGGATTGTATTATATCCAAATTAAAGCCTTTGAATCCTACGCCACCATGCCTTGAAACTGGTAAATCCTCGATATATTTGGGTTATGGCATGATAGGACACCCAAGAACTACTATATGATGCGTAGGATTGTTGAGCATACCAATGGACATCCATTGAAAGGTACAAAAATGTTAATATCCAAAGATTATTTCGTTAATCGTGTTCACAAGAAAAACTCATTACTAGACCTTCAATAGAAAAGGTTGGTTATGAATCACCATCATTTTTACAAACAGTATTCATGGTGATATTTGTGGACCAATACATCCAGAAGTGGACCATTTAGATATTTTATGGTCTTAATAGATGCATCATGCATATGATCACACGTATGTTTATTTTCTACTAGAAATGTTGCATTTGCTCGATTACTAGCGCAAATTATTAAACTCCGAGCACATTTTCCCGATTATCCCATTAAAAATATAAGAATGGATAATGTCGGAGAATTTACATCAAAAAGTTTTGATGAATATTCGCTGACTTTGGGAATTAATGTTGAACATCCAAGAAAGCACATGTTCATACTCGTAATGGGATGGCGTAATCCATGATTAAACGAGTTCGGTCATTGCTCGCGACATTAGTACTAAGATCAAAGCTCACTAGTATAGCATGGGGTAAAGATTGCATGCATCAACACTTATCGACACGCCCTATTGTTTATCATATGCATTCCCTTATGCAATTAACTCTTGGTTTTGAGCCAGATATTTCACACCTACGCACTTTCGGGTGTGCTATTCAGGTGCCGATTCCACCTCCTCAGAGGACAAAAATGGGTCCACAACGTAGACTTGGTATATACGTTGGATTTGATTCTCCGTCAATTATTCGATATTTGGAACCAATGACGAGAGATTTATTTACCGCTTGTTTTGCGGATTGTCATTTTGATGAAACAACATTTCCGTCAATGGGAAAGGATAAAGATGTGTTGCAAAATAATAAACAAAAACTAGTTGAGAATCTCTCCTAGAATGAACAAAGTTTATCCTATTTGAACTCGCGCACTCCTAAATGTGAAAGTGAGGTGAGTAGAATCATTCGCTTACGAATATTGCCAATAGACTTCCCGATGTATTTAATGATGCTAGTAAAGTTACGAGGTCTCATATTCCGACCGCGAATGTTCGGCCCAGATTATTGTTCCCGAAGAACATAAGAAAATGAATGATAATATCTCACGCCAAAAACGTGGTAGACCTATCGCTCAAAAGATACGTTCCTTGAAAAAGAAAAGGAAAAATTGATACTAATGAGCAAGCTCCGGATGAATCAGAGAGCCTAATATCTCGTAAAAATATTGATTAAAAATTCCGATAAAGACCGAGAATCCCTTGAGCTATTGTAATGAGGTATGAGATCGAAATGAGATAATCATTAATGATAAATTTGCATTCTCGGTTGCTCAAAAATCATTGATGATGATTATGATAGTGAACCACATTCTATAATAGATGTCGTCAAAGGCCCGATTGGCCTATGTGGGAGGAAGCAATAAAATCGAGTTAGCTTCCCTAGAGAAACGAAATGTATTTGGGAAAATTATGCGTACTCCGGACAATGTAAAGCCCATAGGTTACAAACGGGTATTTGTTCGAAAAATAAATGAGAAAAATGAGGCCGTGAGGTATAAAGCCCGACTCGTAGCTCAAGAATTCTCTCGTAAACCTCGGATAGATTATGATGAGACATATTCACCTGTGATGGATACAATCACATTCCGTTTTTCTCATTAGTATGGTTGTTCATGAGAGTTTAGACATGCATCTAACGGACGTAGTAACGACATATCTATATGGTTCATCGGACTCTAATATTTATATAAAAATTCCGAGATGGATATAAAATGACAAAATTAGATACTCCCCGTGAATTATACTCGATCAAATTGCAAAGATCGTTGTATGGATTAAAGCAATCCTGGCCGTCGCATGTGGTATCATAGACTTAATGAATGCCTTTCTAAGGAATGTTACAAAAATGATACAATTTGTCCATGCGTTTTTATTAAAATATCGATACTAGATTTGCTATCATTGTATATGTCGATGACATGAATTTGATTGGCACCCCTCGAAGAATTATCCAATCTTCTTTGAATACCTAAAGAAAGAATTTGAGGTTAAAGACTGGAGAAACTAAACTTTGTCTTGGTCTTGGGCTAGAGCATAAAGACAATGGGATACTTGTCCATCAATCTGCTTACATTAAACGTATACTCAAACGATTTAATATGGACAAGGCTCATCCCTCGAGTACCCCTATGGGTCGCGGTACGTTTAGATCCCGAGAAAGATCCATTCGACCAAAAGAATCGATGAAGAAATTTTAGGTCCCGAAGTTCCTTATCTTAATGCTTATTGGAGCATTAATGTATCTAAAGACAATGTACTCGACCGATATTTCTTTTGCAGTAAATCTACTTGCACGATACGCTTCCGAGCCAACTCAAGACATTGGAATGGTATTAAACATATTTTTCGATATCTGAGTGGTACTATAGATTTGGGGTTATTCTATTCCAAGGAATCAACTAACTCTGGGTTAGTTGGTTATGCTGATGTTGGATATAGATCTGATCCGCACAAAGCTCGATCATAGACTGGTTACTTATTTTGCTATAACGGTACGGCTATATCATGGCGATCCACTAAACAAACATTAGTTGCTACTTCTTCTAATCACTCAAATTATTACTCTTCATGAAACTTGCAATGAGTGCGTTTGGTTAAGATAGCTCATATACGAAATACTTGTCGGTTGAAACGATTCTGCATACACTCCTACCGTTATTTATGAGGATAATGCAAAGATGCATAAGACAAGTAAGAGGTGGTTACATAAAAGGTGATAGGACCAAACACATTTCACCAAAGTTTTTCCACACACATGAACCCGAGGAAAAATGGAGAGGTAGACATTCAAACAGATTCACTCATGTCACAATCTTGCCGATCTATTTACAAAATCCTTGCCAACATCTACATTTGAGAAAATAGTTTATGGCATCGGAATGAGAAGAGTTAATACGAAGCAAGATTGATAGATCAATTATGGAACCGATATTCTTCATTTCGGGAGCAAATACATTGCGCACTTTACTCTTTTTTTTTTTTCTTTTGTCTGGTTTTTTTTATTCCATTGGGTTTTTCCACCTTAAGGTTTTTAACAAGGCAAATTTATACACAAAGTTTGTATTTGAGAATGTACTCTTTTTTACTTATGTCTCATTTTTCCCACGGGGTTTTTCAATTTTAATGTTTTTAACGAGGCATACTCATCCAACTTCCTATAATGCTACGCGTCCAAGGAGAGTATTATGATAATTTATCAATTTATGTGGACTTTAGCATATTTAGCAAAAGTAGTGAAGGAAGCATCAATAGGCTTTAGCAAATGTAATGGAGGATGGTTGAATAGTTTTACATTTTTAGCTATAAATTGTTGAAGTTTGTTGAATAATTATACACAACAATATCAAAGAGAAATAGAAATAATTACATTCTTTCTACAATATTATTATCACTCTAATATTTATTTCTTAATATTTTGATAGTTCTATAATAATTCTCTTGTGTTCTTAAATTGTTGTTCTATAACACAAAGTTACTAATAACTTTGCTTTTTATTTTTTTTCACAAAAAATAAATAATGAAAAAAGAAAAACAAGAATCCTAGGGAGTCCCAAGTCATCTCTTTTACCATTCCTCTTTTTCTAACCCTTTTATCTTTTTCCTCTTTTGCCGATTACAAAAACGCTGATTCCACCTTTCAACCCGGATGAACTCACAATTATAAAACAAAAGCATAATATATATATATATATATATATATATGGATATATCAATCTTACCATCTACATGCACAAACATAAAGATAAAACACAAAAACCCATAAAAACTGTAATTCAACAGATCCATTTGCAAGATACAATACAAATATAAGAACAGAATATGTAAGAAAAGAAACCCTCCATCCATTCACAAGAAAATAGATGACCCAAATCCATCTCGTTATACATTGAAAGGCGGTGGAGATGGAGGATGACTCGTAGCTACCACTTCTCAACCGCCGTTTCAATGTATAACAGAATGAAAAGGGTCCGCCGCCTCCGCCGTGAATGAAAATGGCAAAGAGCAGAGCTAGGGCCGAAAGCTGGTGACAGATTTATACATAAATGAGTGACCTATTTATATAGGCAAAAACTAATGGGCCGTATAATATTAATATAATCTCACAGTGACCTATTTATACACGGAAAAGCCGCGCTCATGGGCCGTATAGTATAGCACAGCCCAATCACCCAGTATATCATAGCCCAGCCTGATTGAAACCCAAATCTTTACTCCTATATTATAAATTAAAATCGGTCCCCGGTGTTAGCCTTAACGCCCTTGCTTCACTTCCCGCGCTTATTTGTTTGCGTTTTCCTGTTCGGGCGAGAAGACGTTCCTGCAAGGAAGCTTTGAAAAAGGTGAGATGAGATGTTTTAAACGCTTATACTCCCAATAAGATGAAGGGAAAAATTTGTATCTTTCTGATTATTATTTGAGCTGCGATTCTTTTTCGTTCTTGGCTGCACCTACTGCATTTACATGTGTTCTTGCCATGTTTGTTGAGGAAAACCTTGTTTCCTACTGATTATATGAGATGGGTTTGAGTAAATTAGTAATTTGTTGGTTGAAATGGTGCGGATGTTATGTATAGATGCCGTTGTCATGTGGGTTATACTTGTTCTGCTTGCACGTTTTATGTTCGACGAAATGCCTAACTTGGCATTGGCGATGTTGATATCAAAATAACACAGAAACCGAAGTAAGGAATGAAACACTTTTATCCATAATTTGAATTAATTACTATTCAAAGTGGAAAAATAAATTTTGGATGTATTATGTTGGTATTTTTGAAGTGAGGTTAAGCATGCACTTCAAGTATACCAGGAACCTAGCCATGATTATTATTGCTTCAGTTTGGTTCAGCAATTGAAGGCTGTCAAAGATGTATTCTGTTTACTTGATGGACGGGTAAATTTAAAATGATTGAGAATTGGTGCAACAAAATTGCATCATTACATGATAAGGCTTTTTTAAGTGTTGGTGATTTCTTATAATTGGAGAAAATGGTTTTTAACTGGAACAGTGCACAATGTTTCTAACTTGCATTTTATTTTGCAGTGCATCGACAGTTGTGTAAATAGCTTAACACAAAATCAACACCGATGTCAAGAATAACATTTATAATGAAACTTGCTAGAAAAATTAACCCACTTGAGGTAGAAAGAGCTTTGCCACAGTATTCAAATTACAGTACTATGCTGCAGTCTACTATCCATAGGCAAAGCAAAGAAGATGAAGTAGAATTCCCGAAAAATAGGACTGTTAACAATTCCACATCTCAGATTCAGATAAAAGAAGTTGGAACTGTACCCCAACTCCAAATAGGACAAAATGTTCCAAGAAAGGATAAGATCAGCTTTCTCATAAGCACACTTATGGATATCCAAGGTAATAAAGAAGCTGTATACAGTACCCTTGATGCTTGGGTTGCATGGGAACGAAACTTCCCTATTGGCGCTTTAAAGAACGTATTACTTGCTCTTGAAAAAGAAAAACAGTGGCATAGAATAATCCAGGTTATTAAATGGATGTTGAGCAAGGGACAAGGCACGACAAGGGGAACATATGGCCAGTTGATTGAGGCTCTGGATATGGACCATAGGGTAGAAGAAGCAAATGAGATTTGGAAAAAGAAACTTGCTTTTGATTTACATTCAGTACCGTGGAAATTGTGCAAGCTTATGATCTCAGTATATTATCGTAACAATATGCTTGAGGATCTTGTGAAGCTGTTCAAGGGCTTGGAGGCTTTTGACCGAAAAACCCCTGAGAAATCTATTGTGCAGAAAGTAGCTGATGCGTATGAGCTGCTAGGTTTACCTGAAGAGAAGGAACGAGTACTGGAGAAGTACAAGGATCTGTTTGTTGAGTGCTCTAATGGGAAACACAAGAAAATCACCCGCACTCGTTCTCCAAAGAAAATAAAGCCAAGCCAAAAAGGGTGACTCATCTTTTTGTCTAGGATAAGATTTTCCATGTTTGAATGCATATAACCTCCTCTATATTTGTCCTTGTGGTTGGTTGAGAACCCTTAAGTGTATGTTTTCATTTTGTAGCTGTGCCTCCCATTTGGATACTATTTAATTGAGTTATGAATCGTTCTTTTATACTTGATGGTATTCTTGTCTTATTTTATGAATTAATTGTGTCTACATAAAACAACTGCTGATAAACTTCAAATTCATAGATCACTCAAATAGGCTTCCTGTGTTAAAATTCCAACTGCAGAGGAAGGATTACACTCCGTATTTTCACAATAAGTTTCTGTGCGGTGCGCCCACTGCCCTTGTGTGCAAATGATTCTTAAAATCAATAATAGCTTAATGAAAAAATATTTGCTCGTTTTAACAGTTTTTTTTATTAAGTTAGGAAGAGTGGAGTGGGGGAGGGGATGGGATCAGGGTTCGACCGAACTCGATCAACACCTTACAAAGAGTGAACGATACCACTTGAACTACAAGCATCATAGCTCATTTTAACAGTTGATAAATCTTTTCTTTAAAAGGATTCCTGTGGAGTAAGTTTCGAGTGTTTATAAAGCTCAATTTCTTGTATTGTCATACTTGTTCAATTCAACAGACAGAACTATAAGATTATCTGGGTGAAAAATCAGTTTAGATTAGGAGAGGAACGAGCAATTAGATGTACTGATAATGCATAAAGTCAGAACACCAACTAAAAAGTAGAACTCCAAAAAGAGCAAACATAACTTCCATTTAAAACTAGATATGTGGATTGATGGGATGATTTTTATTATTTTTTTCCTAATTATATTCAAATTGATTCACATATTCTTTAAGGGATAGTTACAAAAACTAGGAGTGGCCAAATGGAACCGAAACCGCGTTCCAAACCGAAATCGGAACCGTGGTCAATGGTTCCTAAACCGTGAATCGTGGTCAATCATCCTAGAGTTCCCTCTAGCAAAGTTTTGTCAAAAGACATAGATCGTGGCGTGGCATTAGTTCTAGCTCTCATTTCTTGCTTTTTTTTTTAGGCGGATGAAATGGCAAAGCAGAGTCGTGAACAGGAATGATCATGCCTAGCCTAGCGCTTTCTTTCTATACGAGAAGAATCGTTCTCTAAAGGAAGTCATTTCTTATTAGGCCCATCAAGCCCAAGCCGACCGAGGATTCATTTGGTATCAATGTTCTTATGAGCCCTTCTCAAAAAACAAATGGAGGGCACATCGAGGAATACGCGGATCCCAAGGGTGGCAAAGTAAGAGATCTTGAAATTTGTCAAGAGAGATGTTGTGTGGCATGCATGGGTTCGAAAACCTCTTTTGCTTGAATTGACTAGATCCCTTCCCGGTTCCAAAATCGGAACCGAATCGTGCAGGCCGGTTCGGTTTCGGGTTCCTAGGTCTCAAAACCATGGAACCATAGGTTTTAACCGCTTGATTAGAACCGTAGGTGGGAACCGTGATGGAACCATTTTTTTTAAGGTTAAAACCAATAATTTTATTTTGGTAAATACATGCTTTGGAAGAAATGTTAAATGTTTATTATGATGTTTTATTTTCGTAACTACAAGAGACACGTTTTAGACCAAATATTGTAAGCGAATTACGTGAACTTTGATTATTCTATACTCTAATAGTATATATAGATAGTTAATATTATTATTAATATTAAGTATAAAACTTTATTGAATATTAAGTACAAGTCTTTTTCTTTATTTTCCTTTTTTTTAAATGAAATTGATAAACTTTTTAAGAAATCAAAAAATTATCAAAAGATAAAAAAAATGGTTCCGGTTAAAACCAGTAACCGTGGAGGAACCGATTCCAAATCCGACAGGAACCATCGGTTTCGGTTTTGGAACCGAATCGGAGGCAACGGTTCCGGTTCCTCCAAATTGAGTAACCGAACCGGCGGTTCCTAACCGTGACCACTCCTAACAAAAACTACTCTTGAGGTTTGAGTTAATTAAAAACCTTAGAGATGTTTGAAAATTATATATAAAAAAATCCCTACTTAAATGTAAGGGGGTAATTGCAATATTTTTAGTAAGATGGGTGTTTGAAATGTTTTTTGTTTTACTAATGGGGTAAGGTGTAATGCATAATCAAACCTCACAAGGTTTTTGTAATCTTCAAAGGCTTGTGGGTTTTTTTGTGATTAATCTAAACCTCATGGCTAGTTTTTGTAATTATATCCCTCTCTTTAAATCAGCAAAAGCAGTTGCATGTGTTTTATCACTTGTAGTCTTGGGATCTAAATCTATGCACATAAATACAATCTTTCTACTGATACCACTATCGTATTCTATATACATTCATGTGAATAAATGTATATAAAAACCTTTTCTTGTTGTCTTATGTTGGGCCCACCTCGTACCCAAGAAACAGCATTTGACTAAAAAACTAGCCGTTGGTCGAACTGCAACGGCTAGTGAATTAAATCTCCATCTCTACAAATGGCCGTTACATTTTTTCTTCAAATATATTTCTCCTCACTGCATCACTCTCTCACTCTACTACCAATCATTTCTTGTCCTATATCCAGATTTTCATTTCATCTCTCACTCTCTTACACACACAGACACACAGTAACACAGAGCTAAACACAAGCAAACCAAGATGAACGATTTGATGACAAAATCTTTCACAAGCTACGTCGATCTAAAAAAGCAGCCATGAAAGATGCAGATTCGGGCCCGGACCTAGAACTGGGCCTGTCCAAAGTAGACCACAACCTCACCGCATTCCTCGAAGAAGCAAAAGAAATCAAGAAAGAAATGAACTCCATCAAAGAAATCTTGACCCGATTGCAAGACTCCAACGAGGAAGGCAAGGTCCTTCACAAGCCCGAAGCCCTCAAATCGCTTCGGGCCCGCGTGAACGATGACGTTTTGTCGGTGTTGAAACGGGCCCGGGCCATAAAATCCAGGTTGGAGGAGATGGACCGGTCCAATGCGACGAACAGGAGGCTTTCGGGCTGCAAAGCTGGAACTCCGGTGGACCGGACCCGGTCCGCCGTGACAAATGGGCTTAGGAAGAAGCTGAAGGAGCTGATGATGGATTTTCAGGGGCTGAGACAGAGGATGATGACTGAGTATAAGGAAACTGTGGGGAGAAGGTATTTTACTGTAACTGGAGAGTACCCTGATGAGGAAGTTATTGAGAAGATTATCTCAAGTGGTGATGGCAATGGTGGTGAAGAATTCTTGTCCAGAGCCATTCAGGTATTTAATGAATACAGATAAATATTACCATATAAAATATCCTTTTGAGTACAATCATAGTTATTTATATGGTAATATTTATCTGAGATCTATGTATACAGATAATTATATTATTTGAAACTCTAGTTGGATTTAATATAGAAGATTTATTTAGAAATTTAAATTCTTGCAGCTGATTAAAACTTTATCACTGAAATATTTCTGATAATGTTATGAGCATGTTGACTTATTTTGAAGTGTTCCAAATGTGACCTTTTTCAAAGCTCATTTCGGTTATTTTTATTTGAAAGTTACTCAAAATTTTGTTATTTTCCTATTTTATCTACCCTCTTTCTATTTAAATGTCAAAACACTTTTTTAAAATTCTTTTTTCCCCCAAATATGCGTTATTAATGTAAATAAACTTATGGAAAATGCACTTATTCATGATAATGAATTAACATTTTTGAATAATTGCCTAACTATTAATAAATACATTTATTTTCTTGTAAAATAGGAGCATGGGAGGGGAAAGGTGCTAGAGACGGTGGTGGAGATACAGGACCGCCACGATGCCGCCAAAGAAATCGAGAAGAGCCTGCTGGAGCTCCACCAGATATTCATGGACATGGCAGTGATGGTGGAGGCGCAAGGGGAGCAAATGGACGACATCGAGCACCATGTGATGAACGCAGCACAGTATGTTAGTGATGGGACCAAAAACCTCAAGGTCGCTAAACAGCACCAGAAGAGCAGCAGAAGGTGTATGTGCATTGGGATCATACTTTTGCTAGTCCTCATTCTTCTTGTTGTCATCCCCATTGCCACAAGTTTCACTAAATCTTGAGCTTTTTAGAGGTTGCACAATTCTTTTATTCTTTTATGCTTCACTCTCGTGACACCAATGTAGCTTAAGTGTGTGTTACGGTCCTTGTTTAAAAGGACTATTGTGTTCCTTTTGAGGGTTTTTGTCCATTTCATGTAACGTTCTTGAGCATCATCCTTATGAAGATGACTACATTTCTACTGATGATTCTTCTCAATTACGTTCAGGTAGATCCTGTTTGAAATTTGTTTTGAAACTATGAATTTTAAATCCATATAGTAACAAATTTATTGAGATTCTTTAGATGATATCATTTTAAAATGGATTTCAAATCATTGTGGTGAATTTCAAATCCATCTCATATGGAATCATTTGAAATTTCTTCCACAGACTCTCTCCCTCAAATCCAAATCCATTTAATCCAAATGGAGTCAAGTATCAAACTGAGATGTGAATGTATTTCATGCGGTATGCATGGATATTGCAAACGGCTATACCAGAATGGTATTTCATTTTATATTCGAATTGTGTTTCATTGTATTCCAAATATCACTAGTAGACACCGTACCATGTGTGTATTAATAATGTCATCGTCAATCGGATGGGATCTTTCTATTCCAGAGATGGTGTTTCATCTCCTATTCCATCGGATGATGATCGCCACGCGTGTATAGAAGTTACCATATTAAAACCCCACAATTTGGCGTGATTTACTTTCTAAAATTAATATGGTAACTTCTCTACACGCGCAATCATCCGCTTGATGAAATAGAGATGAAACACCATCTTGGAATAGAAGATCCCATCCGATCATCAATACACTTGGCATTTGGTGTGTATTGATGATATCCGGAATACGAGATTAAACACAATTTGAAAATTTACCAACCAAATTTCATATTCCACTTCTTATTCTACTTTGTTGGATATCTTTGAGATAAACATTTGTCATCAATTATTTGAATGTATCAAACACGTAATTTGAATCCTATATTTGTTGATCTTTTATGATACAAGTGATATACGCATAGTCAGTTAAAAATGTCACTACATCCTGTAAGGTGGATGGAATGGAAGGGAAGATGAAACACCATAAAAGTCTTTAGAATCAAAGAGCCCAACCGAATATGCAGGATAACATTTCAGATATACATGGCCAGATTCAAACCAGAGCATGCCGATTTGTACAAAAGACATTTCTAGAAGAAAACTAGTTTCAGGTGAATGTCAATCAATACAAAACTCCAAACCTGTAATTTAGCTTATTAGTTATTTCCTTTTCCTACCACGAGGCTTACTAGCTGAGGGGGCATCTTTAGATGAACCACCACTATTTTGTTCTGCCTCGTTGTCACTTCCTTCATCAAAGCTCTCGGTCCTATCTGTGGACTCTTCTTCTTGTTCTGGCAACTGGTGAGCTGTTGCCTGTTTGGAGAGCCGATCACGAAGCTCTCTGAGTTTTGCTTTCTTGGAGTTCAAGACGTTAACAAACTGAAGCAGCAAACAAACATGTCATAGCCAAATGCCACACAATAGTCTGCTATAGGGAGTGTTTGCAAAAACTTTTGCTTTTATTTATTTTAGCAGAAGATACAAATTTAAAAGCTGAATTAATTAATTGAGAGTGTTTGGTAAATAAGTTGTAAAAGTGCTTTTTGTTCGTAAAAGGTCAAATCAGAAAAGAATCAGAAATCTAAAGCACATCTCTCCCTTATTTTAGATTCCAATTAAATCTGCAGAATGAGAAGCGGAAGTTGACATGTTTGCAGAACATTTAAAACTATTTCTTTTTAAAGTTCTGAGAATCACTTTTTTTGAAGTAATTGCAAACACTCGCAGAATATTCTTAATGCCAACATAGCCAAACATTAAGCAAAATGCATTTGAGAAAATTTACCAGGACAGGGGAAGAGACAGAGAGAGAGAGTTAGACAGGGTGCTTGGTAATCAAAGCATATTACCTTTCCATAGATTTCAGATTCAAACACTGACTTCTCACTGTTGAGTTTCTCGCTTTGTGCTAAACATTTTTCAGCTTCTTGTTTGACCCTGTCAAACGATTGCGTTTTCCAGACAACTTCCTCCTATTACCAGACAACCAACTCATGAAAAACAGAACCAACTATAGCAGGAACGCTTGAATGGATGAGCTGAGCTAGAAATGTCTTTAAGATATCATATTATCCATTAAACCACAGTACTTACGCAACAAAATTCCCTAAAAACTATTCCTGACATTAAGCGAATAGCTTTGCATCTGCACCGTTTAGCACTTTAACAAAATATACACAAATACAAAAGAGAGTCGATTATAAAACAGTCTTGTTTCTTACACTCAGTCTTATGTTGGCATCCATGAGAAAATCCAAGACCTCTGCTGTAGTTTTCTTGCTATCGGGTGAAGGTTGACATTTCCACCGCCATTCCAGTTTTGTACCTTCCTTCTCAAATGTCCATGATAACTGCAACATGGCAAAATCACAAGAAAAGTGAGGAGAACCTTGTTGCTTCTTCCCAAGAAAGAAAACAATCATTGATTTTCCTTCTTGCTTGCCCTAGTCTTCCTCTCTGAAATAGGTAAATTCTGACTATATTTCCATCTGTACGTTGTTTGTTCTTATGCAAGAAAGCCCACTAAAACTTGTACAACATATATAAATGTAAATAGTTGTGACACAAATACACGGCTGCCACTTCTACATGCATTACACTGCCAAGTCATACCACAAGCATTACAATTTACAACAATGACATTTTTAAAGAAAACATCGACTCTTATCATAGGGTCGTCAAATCAGTAATGTTAACGTCATTCTTTTTTTTTTTTTTTTCCCAAACTCTCTAGTGAAAAGAAAGTGAAGTTTGTCATGACGGAGCAAAAGAAATGCATCAAGGTTTCCAGAATATAACAAGTAAATATATATATTCACTTCTACCATTAATTTACTTAGCCATTGACAGCTATAAATCTCTAAACGCGAAAGTACCATAAGATTCCATCAAAATGACATCTATTGTTTGGTTTAAGTCCCAAAACATTCAATAAAAGCAACCACTATGGTACATCAGCTTTGAGATTGAATCATAAAAAAGCAAAAGCAATTAACCTATGCCAAAAACGATGTCACAAGTTCTCCTTAATGTTTCAGAAAACTTCCATCTTTCTCTCTTACAACACTCACTACACAAAAGAAAGCATGAAATCTCACTAAACCAGAACATACATGCTAATCCTTACAAAAAAATCCTTAAAAAAACATAAATTACTTGAACCAATAAATTTGTAATTATAAAATTAACAATTCTAAGTAATCACACAAACCCGTTTGCATCCGTTTCCAGCCTCCGAGAACCCGTAAACCGAACCAGGTTGTTGAAATCCGAGATACTTCTCGGCCAAATCAACGTAATCCGACACCGATTGGTCCCAAGATGACGCTCTCTCTTTCACCTCGTCCTCGGTAGCTTTTCTCATAAGCAAAAAATCATGAAATATTACATTTTTTTCTGGTAACCAATTAACAATATTGCCATTAGTCTACCTACCGTGGCAAGTCCAAGCGTGGAGTCCGTCGGTTATGGAAATGTCAAAGCGGGTCGGGTACCACGTCCCCTTCACGAATACGGGTTCGGGTTTACCGCCGCCCATCGGTATTTCCAGTTTCAAGCACGTGTGCTTTGGCGTGTCCATTTTTGGATGTTGAAGTTCTGTGAGCTTACTGTGTGTAGTGTGTGAAGGAAGCTTTGAGAGGTAGAAAGAGAGAATTCCCGCTTTGTTTACCGTCCATTAAACTAATTCAATTTGGGGAAGAAACATTATTTGTACGCAAAATTAGAAACAGAAAAGAGGGCTACCACGAATACCGGTGCATATGGGCTATATCAGTGACCCAACCCAACTAAAAGCCCTTATTGGCCACGTCTACGTGTCCAGGCCCAATTCAATATATACGTGGGGTCATTATGGACCCAAAAAAGATCAGCCCAATACACACACTCATATGAGATCGAATTTGAATCGATCACCTTGACAACACAAAATTCTACCACTGAAGCGCAATGTTGATCATTGGTTGTTACATATTTTAAATCACAATTTCACATCAAACACATAAAATAAGGTCATTAATGAACACATGGCGTAAATTAATATTAAGTAAGTATAAGAATCAATATATATTCGTTCGAGAGCTCTAAGGATGACAATGGATCGAATAAGACCTGATCCAAACCACTTCATTTGTGGCGGATCCGGGACAATAAATGGGTCAGGCTCCAGAGAAGGAGTAACGATTTGACTTTTGGACCCAATGACCAGTCGGGTAACTAGTTAAGTAGTACACGACCCTTATAATTATTAAATATGGATTGTATCTATTCTTGTTCTAGAGCTCTTGGTATACATACTTTTTATGTTTATTTCAAAATCCATATAATATTTAAAAATTACATAAAAAAATCATTTAACATAATTTTTATAACAAATTTAGTCAAATATATGAGGATGGTAGATCCAGGCCCATGCCTTGTTGTTAGCCCCTTGAAAGCTCTGGGACTCGGGTGCGCAAGCTTATACAATGAGCCTAACGATCTTGGGCAGGCGCAACACTCGTTGGGGACGATGAAAGTAGAAGTCCTTAGAGATTACGACACGGGTTGGATTAGTGCATGACTTGGGGACGTTGGTTCGAGATGGTGGCCCAAGATGTTAAGAACGACACCGCACAATGTGTGGCGGCGCGCGGCAGGGCCAGGGGCCGTAGAATGTCGTCGATGGACATTTGTTGAAACTATGTGTGCAAACTTGGGGGTTTGTGTTTCAACTGGTTTAGGCATCATTAGGATCGATTTGGGTAAGTTTGAGGTGATTTGAGTCCGACCAAAAGGTCGTGCTCTCGACCTTTAAGTGTCTAGTGTTATTACAAGGCTTTTTATTTTTAAGCTTTATTATAGAGGGGAAAGTGTTTGAGAGACCCTCCAACGGGTTGGACCATGGGTGGTCGCCATGGTCATGGTCGCCGCCCTATCAGCCCGACCAAGCTTAGCCCCTTAGGTTTGGTGGGTTGTCCGTGGCCGGCGTAGCTCCGCTTCACCGCAAACCGGTGATTTAAAAATGTCAATATAGATGGTTTTGATCGTACGGACAAGCCGAGCGGATGACGGTGACGACTTAAGGATGTGGGCAATCGGGCTTTATAGATACTTGGACACATGTATGCGGAGGCGATGGGCACATTGTGGGCAAGAATACTCAACAATCGACTTTACAAGAAGGACTTATCCTGGCTCGGGCCCATCCCAGCCCCGCCTTAATGGTAATTTCGGGCCTTTTATGACCAAATACCAACAACTTTTTTCCGGGTCGTAATATAGACTTCGTTTTTAAGCTACTTGTGGGCAAAGGTGATTGATATGTGTGGATCTTCTTTGTGGGCGGTTGGCTTGCTCGATGTTGGATATGCAACATTCGAGTGTTGTGTGGACATGCGGGACTTGGTCAAGATGGTGCACGCGCGGCTTGAGGCCTTGTGTGCATTGTTGTTGGTTCACTCAATATATGGCGGGAACTTGTGCGCAAGAACACTAGATGGTGCGCATTTCTTGGGGTGCGTGCGATTACCTTACCACGTGGACTTGATGGTTTCCGATGATTACACATTGGCATGTTGACTCACGGACGGTTGCTTGGAGCGATTCTTAAGCGGTAGAGAGTCACAATTTCAATTTATATCATGTTTGCCCGACTTTTTGTTTTAGTGTGAGTTTCCCATGTATTTTAGGGCATATTTATGGCTATAATTGTTTATAACATGCAATAACTCATATGCAATGGTATATATTCGCTCTTTGTAGAAAAGGTATTACGTTTTGCTCGTTTTGTAGGAATTTAACGATATTTGGAGTGATTTTGTGACAAATACGAGCATTGCGACCTAGAAGCATCAAGAATCGAGCGATTACACCCAATTGGAAGCCAATTATATTGAGTCTAGAGTCATAGTAATGATTCGTGTGTCAAAAGAAGCATGGATGATCAAACTACGAGGGGATTTATCTCAAGGAACGTCCAAATGCGTCTCGAATTTCCAAAGATCGGGTGTGGTTTAGTATTTTGGCCATACCTCTCTCTACAAAATTGATATTGAGCTGATTCAAGTGGATACAGAAAGCTAAGAGAGAGGGCTACAACTCGTATGAAGATCCCATAAGCAAATTAGAACGTTTGGAGGACGCACGGGCTGGTCGTGCGTGATGCACATGGTGCGCCCTTCAGAAAAGACAATTTCCTACGGGCGCTTAGCACGGCCTGGGCGTGCGCTAGGCGCACGGCCCGTGCGTCTGTGCGGGAAAACAGATTTTGACAGATTCTCAACTAGGTTTTGACCCAAACGGAGTACAAATAGAGACGAGGCATCCACAAACGAAAGATACGCTGATTTTTGCCCTAGAAAGCAGAGAAAAGAGCAATTTTCTACGGAGAATTGGAGAGATCGATCAAGACCGCAACCACACCGTCAAGGATTGAAGATAGATTAAGAAATCGTCAACATCCCCGAGTTCACTCATTCCATAATATTTTTATTTTCAATTAGTTAGACATGAACATGAATAATTTGTCTATGGATTATTTATTTTCTATGTCTGGCTAAACTTCTTGTGATTCCCGGGTTTGGGAGTAGGTTAATGGATACTTTTATTTGATGATTAATTGTAATTGAAGTTAATTTTTGCAACCCTATTCAAGTACTTTGCTTTAATTCTTATTTTATCAAAACGCGATTGGTTTAACTTGTTTGATGTATTGATTCATAATTCTAACCGATGAGTTTCAATATTAGATCTATGAGTACTTGACATGAATATCTTGCATGATTGAGAAGTCTGTGAATATTCGTGAGGATTTATAATCTTTTGAGCTTTTTGGAGTTGGATATCTCATGTTGAGTAGAGATGCTAGCATAGATATTCCAATCAACACTTTTACATGCATCTCGAGATAGAGGGTAAATTATTTTGGTGATCATTCTATAGGAAAGAATACGTTTAACTTTGGTTTGATTAACTCGATAATAAAAGGGGATATTAATCAAAACCATAACCCAGGAATCCATTCATCTACTTGATCTTTTAATCAACTATTTGCTTTGTCTCTTTTAGGATAAATTTCGCTTTAGTTTATAAAACCAACTCACTCACTTTCGATCGCCTGGATAAAAATAAGAATATTATAATCGAAGACTTAGTACATTAGTTTATTAGTCCCTCGTGGATTCAAGCTTGCTAACCCTATTCTATAAACTACACCGTACACTTTGCGGTGAAGCTAAAAAAATTAGGCGAACAAGTTTTGGCGCCGTTGTCGGGACTAATCAAATTTTTAGTACTAATATTGCGATAAATAGAATTATTTTTAATTTAGACATTTGTTTCTTTCTTTTCATTTTATTTAATTCCATTCCTACATTATTTGATTTGTTTGTTTGAGTTGGTTCGGGTAGTGCACGAACATCCGCTCCGATGGAGGAAGCCAATTATCTCAATAATCGAATTTCTCCACCATCGAATAATCCTACTACTACGCACTATTATCCGGAGGCAAAGCCATATATAGAGGACGCCCTCACCGCATTTATGAATGAAACAAGGAACCAGTTCAACAAACATGAGGCTAAATCGACAAAATTGAGGCACATGTCACACAATTGGCTAACACTGGGCACACAAATGAAAAATCTTGAAACCCAAATTAGCCAATTAGCTACGATCCTTGGTGGACAACAACAAAAGAGTTTTCAAGCACCATCAAGTCAACTCAAAGGAACAAAATATTGCCATTCATCTAAGGAGTGGTACCAAACATGAGGAGCCGGAGATCCCGGAAAAGTAAGAAAATTTAACCAAACACGGAATTGTGTGTCTATGCACTTTCAACCCATGTGTAGGTCCCAAGGGGTGTGAGTGTAAGGTTTAGAAGAGGGGGTGATAAGTGTCATTTTGTACACATTTCGTGTTATTAATTTAATAGTTTTTGAATTGTTTTGTTAGAAAAATCATAGTTTCTCAAGTATTTTGTAGCATTTCATCGTGTGATGTGTTTAACATTATAGGTGGAGCAATTTGGAGCAATATGAAGCCAATATTAATTGAAAAAAGGCAAGAAAATCACTCAACATGACTTGGGGTGTCAAGTAACATGGCCATGTTCAAAAAAGAAGGAAATAAATTGGATAAAAATTGGAAAAAGGGTCCAAAACGGCCAAGCCGTGTCACCAAACACGCCATGTTGAAGGGGATCAAAAGAGGAAGAAAAACCGCACAAAACAGTTCGAACACGGCCTGGCCGTGTCAGATAACACGGCCGTGTCATACGACACGGCCGCCGGCCAGCAATTCGTCGCCAAATTTTTGTGCAAAGACGGCCTGGCCGTCTTCAACACGCGCGTGTCCGGACCTCTTTTTGCAACTTTTCTTTGCGGAATTTGGGGAAAACTCACCAACCAACCCATTTTGGCCACTTTTGTACACTTTTAACACCCTATTTTGTGAAACATGTCTCCATGTCCCCTCCCTCATCACTTGAATACAAGAATTCACCAACCAACAAGGAAAATGGAGGCAATTGTTTAACAAAAGAGAGTACTATCAATGTATTGGTTGCCTATAAAAGCCAAGGGTTGAAGTTGGGAGAGGCATTCATTAGATACTCAGGAAATATTCATTGTATTCATTTCATTAAGTAGAATTGGGATCAAGGGGTCTTGGAGGAGAAAGCTTGGGGCAATATTGGAGAAGAAGGCTTGGAGCAACATCATCAATTAATAAAGAAGTCAATTGAGATTTTGAGAAAGATAAGTACACCATGTCTACAATACTTAAATCTTCTTGTGTAATTTATTCTTTGGTCAAAATCATGTGTAGCTAAACTCCTAGTGTTTGAATGTAATGAACTCTAGAATGGATTTGTGATTAAGGTGTGTATGTTTTTAATAAAATCTTCATATTTTGTGTGATTCACTTATATTATGCTTCGTTCATTCGAATTGATATATGCGCAATATTGATTGGAAGTTTATTTTTCATCCGGAAATCGAGATTCATGGTGAAATAGAACCTATATAAGTGAAAAGAGTTGCATGCAATCCTAGATATAGGACGACATAAATCTTCCGGATTAGGTCAAACCTAATATGGGAATTCATAAATCGTTATAATGTCTTTGTCTTGGGGGTTTTAACTAGAAAGAGATTTCAGCTTAATCAACTTGAGATTAGAAGTTTTTCGCCTTGAGAAAGGGTTTAACTTAAATTGGGAATTTCTACGGTCCACAAGACATAAGATTTTATTAAAAGAGGTTGGTTTTTGCTTAAGGGCTTACGGTTGTATTTTTAACTTATCAAATCACAAAAATTCTAGAGGGATTTACATTCAAACACATTTTTATCTCTTGATTTCTTATTCTACAAATTTTACTTCATTTTTACAATTTATAATTTGTTTTCCTTCTTTATCAAACAAAAACTCGAAAATTGTTAGATTAAATAACAAAAAGACGGTAATTATTAGTACTTACAATCCTCGTGGGAATGACACTTCAGACTAATAATCTATACTATAAAACGATAGTGCACTTGCCTACGGTTTTAAAGGTAGCTTTTGAGCCATCAAGTTTTAGGCGCCATTCCGGGATTGTAATATTAAGAACGCTTTATTTTTGTTAATTTAATCATTTTTTTTATTTTTTTACCATTATCTTTCTTTTTATCTATCTTTGTAAGTCTTGGTTTATACTTATCCTCTTTGTTTACCGCAGTGTATGCCTACTCGTCGCCGAATTTGGAAGTCGCGACACCGCCGGTAGCAACACGAGGAAAGTACTAACACGCATCACTAAGAAGAGAAGATACTAACAAGTAAAGATTTCGTCATGGAGGATGAACAAAGAACTATGTATGACTATGCCAAACCATCCATGGACGCACGACGTCAAGCATTGTAAGGCCATTGTTGCCGCCAACAATTTTGAAATTAAACCTAACGTTATTCAAATGGTGCAACAACTTGTCCAATTTGACGGTCTACCGGATTAAGATCCCAATAATAACATCGCGAATTTTCTTGAAATTTGCGACACTTTCAAAATCAACGGGTGTCCGATGATGCCATCCGCCACGCTTATTCCCATTCTCTCTTGGGGACGAGCAAAACAGGTGGTTAAATACTTTGCCAAGAGGAACGATTACAACATGGAATATTATGGCGTAAAAATTCCTTTTGAAGTATTTCCCACCGTGCAAAGACCGCAAGATTAAGGAACGAAATCTCTTCATTTACTCAAGGCACGATGAAACTTTATACGATACTTGGGAGAGATTTAAGGAATTATTGCGAAAGTGCCCACACCATGGCCTACCTATTTGGATGCAAGTCCAAACATTTTATAATGGGCTACTTTCCGCAACAAGACAAATGATCGATGCAGTCGGGAACTCTTAATAACAAAACGCCGGAAGCCGCCAAGACAAATGATCGATGAACGGCTACCAATGGCAATCCATACGAGGTAAAACTAACAGTCCGTTGGTGTGTATAATGCAGATGTGGTAGTTACGCCGCCGCAAAGTCGAAGCTTTGACCCAAAAGATCGACGATCTAGCGGCTCCTAAACCACCACCACCACATGTTTTATCTTGTGAAACTTGCGGAGGATTGCATAATCATCAAGATCGCCACACACAATACCTCAAGTCGAACAAAGCATTACGTTGGGAATCAAGCGCGTAAATTACCCAAGTAATCCTTACAAAGAACACATATAATCCTGGGTGGCGACAACATCCTAATTTCGGTTGGGGGAAATCAAGGCCAACCACGACCTAATCCCAATCCCGATCTACACACGTCTCCTGATTTCACCAAATCAAGGTAAGCCTAACTTGGAAGATCTTATAACAAAGTTTGTGCAATCAACAGATACCCGATTCCGTGCGGTGGAAACATCCTTGAGAAATCAAGAGGCATCTATCCATAACTGAAAACCAAATAGGCCAGATTGCGAAGATGATTTCCCAAAGGCCACAAGGTAGTTTGTCGGGTAATCGAGCCAAACCAAGCGGAGCACGTAAAGGCAATCACCATCGTTTTCCACATGAGCATGATTATGCCAATGCCGCCATGCGTAAATACGTGGAGGATGACATGCCCAAAGAAAATCTCATGAAAAAGGAGGTTGCGACTACAAGCCCAAGATCCCTTATCGAGTCTAACCGAAGAAGATAGAAGGAGGACAAATTTGGTAAGTACTTGATTCTTTCAAACAATTACATGCCAATAATCCATTTGTTGACCCTCATTCAAAGCATGTTAGGGATCTTAATGACATCATTCCTAGTGAAAATAAGCTTAATAAATTATCGAATGTGCGATTGAATGATAAATGTCCTTCCAATGAACTACCACAAAAATTTAATGATCCAGGAAGCTTTATTATCCCTTGCACAATTGATGGTTTACATGTTGATAGGGCACTAGCCGACTTAGGAGCTAGTATCAACGTGATGTCTTATGAAACATTCAAGCATGCGGAATTAAGTGAACTTAAACCTATTAGGATGGACATTCAATTAGCCGATAAATCGATTAAACATCCTAGAGGTATTGTTAAAGATGTGCTAGTTAAGATTGATAAATTCATATTCCCAGTTGATTTTATTATTCTTGACATGCATGATGAAATAAGTTCCCTTAATTCTAGGGCGTGCCCCTTTTGGCTACCGCTAAATCTCTCATTGATGTGCATGATGGAAAGCTTACTTTGAGAGTAGGGGTGAACAAGTTATCTTTAAAATTCCTTTGAGAAATCCTATAAATGATACTTGTTTTCCTATAAACTTGATTGGGAAAAATGATCCTTTGCTTGATACACCATCTAATAAACCCTTGAAAGCATGTGATGTTCAGTATGTAGAAGTGCCCACAGAAAAGTTCACATTTAAAGATGTCGTACAGAAAAATGGGACCATCAAGGTAAATTGTTCGAGATTTGACTTAGGTGGCGATGTTAAGGATTTTCATAAGTTCAAGGCTCCGCCCGATTAAATCTTCACATCTAGGTGACATAGTCCAGCTATACGACGTTAAAGAAGCGCTACCCGGGAGGCAACCCGATGTTTGTGTGCAATTGTTTTCATTTATTTTTATTTTATTTTATTTTCTTTCAATCACAAGTCCTTAGAGTCATTTTCAAATCATTAAAAAAAAAAAACTCTTGAGCTTCTTCTTGCTTGTCCTAATTGGGAATATTTGAGATTTCACGGTATTCGAGTTGTGTGTTGCTTAACTTTGATTAGGTATGAAGATGCCGTTGAAGGTCCCGTACCAAAACAACCCAATGGTCGCTCAACACCGATTCCACTATTGTAGTAAGGTCGTATTTTTCTTTTTTCCACCTCTTTTATATCATTCTAATTTCTTTGCTTTTTGAGTGTTTGGTGTGTGTTTGTCCATTTCTTTGTTTCACATTGAGGACAATGTAAATTTTAAAAGTTGGAGGTGGGTACAATAATATTTTTGGAATGCTTGTATGCTTGTTTGTGAGAAATGTGTTTCTTATTTTTTATTTTTAACAAATTGAATGTTGCTAGTCAATAACTTGGCCCAATTATACCTACATTAACTTGTTAATTTGTGTTTTCAAGGTGAAGCAATTGATTGTCTAGGATAGATTGACGTGGATGCAGCAAAATTTTGATGAGATTTCTAACACCATAAATACTTGATGTGTTAATGCATATACGCCGATACCTAGCGCTATGAACGCCCGAGAACTCGTGATTTAGTAGTGGTTAACTAGTTGCTAAACCAAGCTTGCGAAAAAAAAAAAAGGAGAATGCGAAAAATGAAAAAAAAAAAAAAAAAAAGGACCAATCGAGGTTATACTCCTCTATTTGTTGTTTCTTAGTAACTAGAGCATTCATGAGCCCCATGTTTGCCTTTTACGTAAAACGGCGACACAAATATGAGTATGGGAAACCACCCTAGGAGGGTTTGAACAGAAATTCAAAATTTAAACCTAGTGGAAGCATGCTTCAAAGGTCCTAAAAAAAAAAAAAAAAGAACGAAAAAAAAAAAGGAGAATGAATACTCCTTGACTTCTCATTCCAATAAAGTTCAAGAAGCTTGGTTATATGACTAATAGGCTAACTACAATGATCTATTGAATTCTTGTATTTTCATGGCGTTATTGAATTGAAGTTGTTCATAACTATCAAGATTTGTGGAGTGATGATTTCAAGTCCGAATAATGCCTCCGATATTATCTTTCTTCGACAATGACGCTTTACAAAACTATGTTTTTACTTAATGGTTAATTCAGTTGAGAAGGCCAAGAACTTGACTCGCTTATGTTCAATATGTTGAAAAAAAAAAAAATCATCTTTGTATGTTGTGATTTATTGAATCCCTCTTTTTGATATAATGTTTTGCTTGAGGACAAGCAAAATTCAAAGTAGGAGGTGGTTTGATAAGTGTCATTTTGTACACATTTCGTGTTATTAATTTAATAGTTTTTGAATTGTTTTGTTAGAAAAATCATAGTTTCTCAAGTATTTCGTAGCATTTCATCGTGTGATGTGTTTAACATTATAGGTGGAGCAATTTGGAGCAATATGAAGCCAATATTAATTGAAAAAAGGCAAGAAAATCACTCAACATGACTTGGGGTGTCAAGTAACATGGCCATGTTCAAAAAAGAAGGAAATAAATTGGATAAAAATTGGAAAAAGGGTCCAAAACGCCAAGCCGTGTAACCAAACACGGCCATGTTGAAGGGGATCAAAAGAGGAAGAAAACCGCACAAAACAGCCCGAACACGCGCTGGCGGTCGCATAACACGGCCAGAAGTCGCACAACACGGCCTGGGCAGTGTCATACGACACGGCCGCCATACGACACGGCCGCTGGCCAGGTAATTCGTCAGCAGAAATTTTGTGCAAAGACGGCCTGGTCGCGGCCGCCCAACACGGCGTGTCCGGACCTCTTTTGCAACTTTTCTTTGCGGAATTTGGGGAAAACTCACCAACCAACCCATTTTGGCCACTTTTGTACACTTTTAACACCCTATTTTGCTGAAACATGTCTCCATGTCCCCTCCCTAATCACTTGAATACAAGAATTCACCAACCAACAAGGAAAATGGAGGCAATTGTTTAACAAAAGAGAGTACTATCAATGTATTGGTTGCCTATAAAAGCCAAGGGTTGAAGTTGGGAGAGGCATTCATTAGATACTCAGAAATATTCATTGTATTCATTTCATTAAGTAGAATTGGGATCAAGGGTCTTGGAGGAGAAAGCTTGGGGCAATATTGAGAAGAAGGCTTGGAGCAACATCATCAATCAATAAAGAAGTCAATTGAGATTTTGAGAAAGATAAGTACACCATGTCTACAATACTTAAATCTTCTTGTGTAATTTATTCTTTGGTCAAAATCATGTGTAGCTAAACTCCTAGTGTTTGAATGTAATGAACTCTAGAATGGATTTGTGATTAAGGTGTGTATGTTTTTAATAAAATCTTCATATTTTGTGTGATTCACTTATATTATGCTTCGTTCATTCAATTGATATATGCGCAATATTGATTGGAAGTTTATTTTTCATCCGGAAATCGAGAGATTCATGGTGAAATAGAACCTATATAAGTGAAAAGAGTTGCATGCAATCCTAGATATAGGACGACATAAATCTTCCCGGATTAGGTCAAACCTAATATGGGAATTCATAAATCGTTATAATGTCTGTCTTGGGGGTTTTAACTAGAAAGAGATTTCAGCTTAATCAACTTGAGATTAGAAGTTTTTCGCCTTGAGAAAGGGTTTAACTTAAATTGGGAATTTCTACGGTCCACAAGACATAAGATTTTATTAAAAGAGGTTGGTTTTTGCTTAAGGGCTTACGGTTGTATTTTTAACTTATCAAATCACAAAAATTCTAGAGGATTTACATTCAAACACATTTTTATCTCTTGATTTCTTATTCTACAAATTTTACTTCATTTTTACAATTTATAATTTGTTTTCCTTTTTTATCAAACAAAAACTCAAAATTGTTAGATTAAATAACAAAAAGACGGTAATTATTAGTATTTACAATCCTCGTGGGAATGACACTCGGTGACTCAATAATCTATACTATAAAACGATAGTGCACTTGCCGGGATTGTAATATTAAGAACACCTTATTTTTGTTAATTTAATCATTTTTTTCATCAATTGTCTTTCTAGGTATCTATCTTTGTAAGTCTTGGATTATACTTATCCTCCTTGTTTACTACAAATTGCATGCCTACTCGTCGCCGAATTTGGAAGTCGCGAGACCGCCGGTAGCAACACAGAGGAAAGTATTAGTACAGCACCACGAGGAGGATACTAACGAAAGCAAGGATCCCGATATGGCGGATGAACAACAAAGAACCATACATGATTTACGCTAAGCCGTCTATGGACGGTACATCGCCTAGTATCGTAAGGCCCATCTGCGTACCAATAATTTCAAATCAAACCGAATGTCATTCAAATGGTGCAACAATTTGTTCAATTCGACGGCTACCGGACGAAGATCCAAATAATCATATCGCGAATTTCCTTGAAATTTGCGATACATTCAAAATAAATGGGGTCTCTCGATGATGCCATCCGCTTACGCCTATTCCCATTTACTCTTCGGGACGGGCTAAACAATGGCTAAATACTTTGCCAAAGGGAACGATTAACGTGGAACATCATGGCCGAAAAGTTCCTTTTGAAATATTTTCCACCGCCAAAATCGCACGATTGAGGAATGAAATCTCTTCATTCACTCAAGAAGATGACGAGACCTTGACGACACTTGGGAGAGATTCAAAGAATTGTTGCGAAATGCCCACACCATGGCCTACCTATTTGGATGCAAGTCCAAACATTTTATAATGGGCTACTTTCTCGCAACAAGACTTTGTGCAAAGACGGCCTGGCCGTGTCGCCAACACGGGCGTGTCCGGACCTCTTTTTGCAACTTTTCTTTGCGGAATTTGGGGAAAACTCACCAACCAACCCATTTTGGCCACTTTTGTACACTTTTAACACCCTATTTTATGAAACATGTCTCCATGTCCCCTCCTCATCACTTGAATACAAGAATTCACCAACCAACAAGGAAAATGGAGGCAATTGTTTAACAAAAGAGAGTACTATCAATGTATTGGTTGCCTATAAAAGCCAAGGGTTGAAGTTGGGAGAGGCATTCATTAGATACTCAGAAATATTCATTGTATTCATTTCATTAAGTAGAATTGGGATCAAGGGGTCTTGGAGGAGAAAGCTTGGGGCAATATTGAGAAGAAGGCTTGGAGCAACATCATCAATCAATAAAGAAGTCAATTGAGATTTTGAGAAAGATAAGTACACCATGTCTACAATACTTAAATCTTCTTGTGTAATTTATTCTTTGGTCAAAATCATGTGTAGCTAAACTCCTAGTGTTTGAATGTAATGAACTCTAGAATGGATTTGTGATTAAGGTGTGTATGTTTTTAATAAAATCTTCATATTTTGTGTGATTCACTTATATTATGCTTCGCTCATTCAATTGATATATGCGCAATATTGATTGGAAGTTTATTTTTCATCCGGGAAATCGAGATTCATGGTGAAATAGAACCTATATAAGTGAAAAGAGTTGCATGCAATCCTAGATATAGACGACATAAATCTTCCGGATTAGGGTCAAACCTAATATGGGAATTCATAAATCGTTATAATGTCTTTGTCTGGGGGTTTTAACTAGAAAGAGATTTCGCTTAATCAACTTGAGATTAGAAGTTTTTCGCCTTGAGAAAGGGTTTAACTTAAATTGGGAATTTCTACGGTCCACAAGACATAAGATTTTATTAAAAGAGGTTGGTTTTTTTAAGGGCTTACGGTTGTATTTTTAACTTATCAAATCACAAAAATTCTAGAGGGATTTACATTCAAACACATTTTTATCTCTTGATTTCTTATTCTACAAATTTTACTTCATTTTTACAATTTATAATTTGTTTTCCTTTTTTATCAAACAAAAACTCGAAAATTGTTAGATTAAATAACAAAAAGACGGTAATTATTAGTACTTACAATCCTCGTGGGAATGACACTTGTGACTAATAATCTATACTATAAAACGATAGGTGCACTTGCCTACGGTTTTAAAGGTAGCTTTTGAGCCATCGGGGATTGAATAAACCTTACCAATTTTTCGATTTAGTCCTTTTAAAACGCTCGAGTTAATATTTCATACCGAGTCCTTCGTGGACAACCAAGTTAATTAATCAAACAGAGTTAGTCACTCAACGCACTGACCGAGCTATTGATGGAATAACTCAATTGTTTTGACTAAAGACTTAACTCGACCGTGATATGTTTTCATTGGAAGACTTAACACCCTTGAATTTTGGTTAAATATGTTTTAATGCTTGGTTTTAGCACTTTGTTGATTATCAATCGATAGCAAATTTATCAAGATATATTAAAGTAATGTGCGAAATTAAAGTGCTTTGAAATGTAAATGACACAATAAGTTTTTGTAGAGGTTCAAGATGGGGTAATTCTTCTACTCCTCTCTTCTCCAACTCCCGGAGGAATCCACTAAGTATTGATCAATATACAAAGTGGTTAACAAATTCAGATGCAAGTCTTAATCACACACTGACTTGATCCTTTGGGACTCACCGAGATGCCTTGGTCACACAATCGGCTTCTCGACGACTCGCCTTTCTTCACAGGTGCATTGCGCTTTGCTACTACATGCCCACTTGCTCAAGCTTCTTGGATTTGATCACGAAGCCCTCCAAAAACTTGAGACGGTTCGACCTTGAAACTTCCTACAATCCTCCGTGGAATGTAGACCCCTTGATTCTTCAAATGTTTCCTCTTCAACTCGATTGAAGTCTTTCCTTCACAAGTGAGTGTTGGATTGATTTCCTTCGTAATGTAAACTTGAGGATTGAACTTGAATGATTAGAGAATATTTTTGGTTACATATATTGCTTTTCTTGTTCGTATTTGTTTTCTCGATTGTCAAGGTAACCAACATCCTCTCAAATAGATTCCTCAGCCTTTTATAGTGTTCTTTGAAAATTTGCCCGTTGAAGAGATAGGCTAATTTTCAAAAGACACTTGTGGTCGTTGGTTTGTCTTGTTGCGATCCTTGAAATTGACATTTCCTCGTATGAATGAGTATTCACTTTTTCGCAGTTCTCGACACACGTGCAGTCTTCCTATTGGTTTATTCCTTTTGAACGCTTCGGGATCGAGAACTTCAAGAAATGTAGTATGGAAGTATTACTTGTTTAAGTAATTCTCTTGACTTCTATGCAACGGATCTCTTTCAGCTTATCTCGACTTGATCGCATTTCCTTGACTTCCAGGTGACTTCGAGTCGATTCCAATCATTGGATGACTCATCCGTCACTTCAACTTGAGACTGGTCGTCTTGAGTTGACTTGATCGACACTTCATTCACTGCATCTCACCGCACCTTCAGTCGAGTTCCTGTCTTCTCTTCTTTGCTACACTCACCGCCTCGCAATGTGAGTCTTCCTTCAAGTCTCCGGTTGACTTCTTGCATATCTTGGCATAGCCGACTTAACTTAGCTCGACCAGCCCCTATCTATTACAATGCAATTTACAACAAAAATGGGGTGCCAACTTTCTATTCTAAGTTTTACATGGCATTCATCAAAATCTAAAAATTAATTTCCCAACAATTTTCCCCTTTTTGATGATGCCAAAACTTAAAACATTCATTCAATAATTGAACAACAAAGATACGCATGCACAATGTAGAATCACGTAACGTATGCGTAGAATCAATCTTTTTATTGATCATAACATTCTTGTTCTTTACACATTGTTTGCTTACAGAGTGTATCAAAGCTTAAATGTAACTTGAGGTAACTATGTTGTTCTATATCTACGCAAGTATAGAAATTATACAATTTTATTCGATGTACGTAAGACTTACATAAAGATGTATTTACATAGTAAAATACATGAAGGGGTGGACAACAACACTTCATCTCCTTCGCCGCTCCTTCTTTCATCTTCTTCACTCCGACATCTTCCTCGACCTTTTTCTCTTCTTCTCATCTTCACCTCCTTCTTTTTCTCATAAGCCTTTCTCGGGCGCCTTCATCTCTTCTTTTTTTTTCTTGTCTTTCCTCCCATGGTGAGTTTGTCTTCTATTTTCTTCTTCAATCCTCTTCACATACTCAAGATTGTTCTTAGCCACTTGCAGTTGGCTACTTCGCCGAATCAACCCAATAGATCCCCTCATTTCTTGCCTGGATCTATGTACTCAATGTTTTTGGGCAGAGGTCTAGGTCTCAAACCTCTTCCTCCACCATCGCTTCTTCCTCTTCCTCTCGGGTGTGTATTGTCTCGGGCCTTCTTTTTCCCGGTGAGTGACAGAGTGACCAACAGAGTGATCGCAAGAGTCGTCGCCGCCGCCCTTCTTCACATAACTTGAGCCCTTTTTCCCAATACAAATCCAGTGCTTGAGCCATGGACATATTTTGCGAAGTAACCCTGATGCGACGCGTCTTGAATTCGCCAACGATCTTCGCTCGGTTGCCCGATGTCCGAAATGGCATAGGTGTCTCTGTCTGGAATGCCTCCATGTTGTTTGAGAATATCCACAACTCGGGCATCCATCTTTCCTTCCACCTCCTTCATCCCCCGCTTCAACTATCTTTATCTTTTCAAATGTATGGGTACCGCAGATGTTGGAGTGGCAAGAGTCATCGGGAGTTTCGATGATATCACCGTGTGACAAGACCTTGTTGGGGGTTTTAGCAATCATCAAGGTCATATCTTTCGAGCCTTCCCCTCAACAGATTTTCCTTTCTTCTCTTTCTCGTTCTCACTGTCTTTCCCTTCACAACAAGGCGCCCTTCTTTTCACTTCCAGATCCTTTCAATGCCTTTAGGTATTCCTCTTCCTCCTTTTGGCATCATCAAAGGAGAGAGGAACCCTGGAAACAAGCTAGCAATCATGAAGTCTAAGCGATCGATAATGAAGTTATGCTCGTCAACCGCCGCACGGAATTCGGAGCGGGTGGCGTTGATTCATTGTCACGCCTTCATTTCACCATGAGGAGGTCAACTTCCGATCCATGTTCTCCTCTACGCGTAGGAGCTCTTTTTCTTATTATATTCACGTAACAACTTCATCTCTCGTGTGGTGAGATTCATGCATTCGCTCGATGTTCTCTTGCATTCTTGTCTTCGTATCAACATTCTCACCGCCCGGACTAGCAATTTATGAACAATGTCCTGAAATATCGAGCTTGTTCTACGCGCATTGTTTGTTGTTGTTGCCACCATTCCCAGATCTTGACAATTATTCCTCGCAGACGGCAGTAAGATTTTGCGTCTCGGTTATCCACCTCATGTCCAAAGGAGGCCTGGTGCCTCTCCATCTTCTCTATCTATGCAAATATGGCCTTAAAACTTCTCGAACCTCACTGCCACCTCTGCCTCACCGGGCGGCCAAGCAACGTCAAAGTCAAAGTCTCATTGGGATGATGGTGTCGTTGGAATAACGGATCGATTTATGGAAATGTTCTTGATCTCGAGCCGATTCTTCGTGAAGGTCGTGCTTCGAGAGAGAAGGGAAATGATTCTTCAAACGAATGATAACTTGTGCTCGTGAAGTTCGGTGGAGTCGATCCCGCCGCAGCCTTGGGAGCCCGCTCGTTGACTGCTTCACCGTGGTCCATTGTGAAGTTGACCCGCCTTTGCCGAGCCTCACTGCTTTAACAGTTCGCTCGGTCTTAGCCGATTTTTCCTTATGAGTTGACCGGGTCTCGCCATATCAGAAGTGTCATCGGACGATGATGAGATTTCCAAGGGTGGCTCATCATCAAAATTAAAGGTTTGGCGAGTAGCCTTAAGGTCGGACTTACTCGTGCTTGGGAGAACATCCTCAGCTGAGTCTTTTGGATTGGCAATAGGGGATGACTCAGCTTCGTCTTCACCTTCAGATCCCAGAAAGGTTACATCAGGATTTTCTTGGGAATCGTGAAGAGCACTTATCTCCTTTTCGATGGATCAATGATAGTAGGAGGGATGTTCAGGCGCGGTCTCTTTACCCGGAAGTCTCAACCTCCCGTTGGCCTTCATTACCTCCTCGCAGATCTCAACGGCAACAGGCCTGGACGATACCCCTTCGACAATGTCACTGCCTTGGGGTCTTTCGAGGTGGCATCCACCGGAGTCTCAACTCCATGGATTGCACTTTCATTGCCTGCAGTGTTAACTCCCGTGACAGCTTCCTTCATGTGCCTCGACCGCACCAAAGAAAGCGTCATATTATCTCGAGAAGAGCGCTTGGCACTTCAGCTAAAACATGTCTTTAATCGCTCGAGCATCGCCGCGACAACTTGGTATCCGTTTGTTGTTCCTTCTCCACTTCGCCTCCAAGATTCGTTAGGAGTCTCACTGCAAAGATCCTCCGACCTTGCCGCAGTGGAGGGGAGTTTCCTCACCGGCACACCACCGGTGAGTGACTTGGAATGGGGTCACTGCCTCCAAACTCCCGGCTGTTCCTTTGAGTAGTACCAGTTGGGGGTGTGGTAAGACACCTTCATTAGGGGGGGTAGCCGGATCGGGGTCCCCACAATCCCGGTTTCATCGCAGCCTTTAACACATTCTTTTTCCTCGAGTGAGCCGGAGAAGTGGTGGCAAAGAACAATCGTGGCAATATGTCGCACCACTCCCATCGGATCGATCTCCACCGTGACGTGGAAGACTCCCCGGCCTTCCAATAATCGTTGCTCATGTAGGGCCCTGGATTCTCGCATGGCTTTGTCAGACCGCACTTCTTCTTCAGCAGCAGAAAGCAGATCCGATCCTCATCACTCCCGAGAGAGGATGTCAAGATTAGGATGTGTATGATCGGTGGTTCCAGAAAGGGAGAAATCGGCCTTTTCACGAGCTTGACTTCCTCGGCCGATCTTTGCTTCTCCTTGTCTTTGAAGATCCGCAAGATATCCGCGCAGCTTTTTTCTTCATCCGCTTGACCACACCGTCAATCCGAGAAAGTTCACTTGATTCGTCTTGTTCTTCAATAAATTATGGTCTTTGGAACTGTTCCTGGATCGACTCAGCCTTCCACTTCCTCCATTCTCGCAGACGATTTTGGATGTCCGGATATGGTGGGGATAGGATCATTACATCATCATCATCTTTATCATCTTCTCCCCCGTCCCTCGTTATCGTGATTGAAGGTAGCAAACTTTGGTGCTCCACACCTCGCAGCGTCTGCTTGCGAGGGGATACAACCCCGTCAACAGGAGAGTTTACTTTCTCGCCACTTCTTGTGTCTCACTGCTCGACTACAAATCGTGTCTTCAATTTGCCTCACGACGGCTTCAGCAGACTTGGGTCAAGTTTCATCTATAATCTCTCGGAGACTTTACTTCTCCAAATAGCTCTCCGTATTTGCTTCAACCGAGCGGCCGACTCTTTGGTTTCTCAAGCTCGGAGCGCTTGAAGATTCTTCTTCTTCTTTTGGTTTTCACCAGAGGAATATCCGGTTCTACTTCTTCCGGTTCGTCAAGGTAAATGCCTTCAGCTTGTCTTAGAGGCAATGCATTCCTTGTTGTGACAAGTCCTCTTCTTTTTAATCACCGGAGAATGGATTAACGGTTCCTTCTCCATCATAAAATGCGCAGGGGTGAGACACGGATGCGGGGGGTAGGTGACTACCGCAGGGCATGGGCATCTTTTGTTTTCTGCGTTTTTGCCGCAGGGGCATCAATCTTCTTAGCAAACTGCAGGGGCGACTTTTGTTTTTCGGGAGAGGAGGAGACATTGTTTCTTCAGGGCCACCGATTCCCCTCACTCGTGTGTCGCCTCTCTTGGCATAAGCTCTCTCTCGTGCTCGGAGAGATTAGACCGAACATCTTCTTGTTAACATGGAACGCCTTTCCATGTCGAAGAGGGACTCCTTTTACTTCCATCATCCGCCAATCACTGGCCGTACCCGGGATCCTCCAAATGAACCATCATTCTTGAAGGATTTATTCCCAACATTTTGGCGTAGTCCGATGTATATAAACTCAGCCCATTCACCTTCTTTTCTTCTATGATCGCAGCCATCACGATCGGTTTAGTTTTGATAGCCGATTAAAGCTTCCAAATTTGATGTCCACACACTTGGCAACAATATCCAACAGACTTGTGGTAGTCTTTCTTTAGTAGCTTCTTCTCACTGTAGACAACCTTCACAAAGATAGTCGGGCTTGGCCACTTCCTTCCAAGCAAAGCCTGCCAAGTTAACATCGCCTTCATAAATCTCCGGCAGACTCCTTCCGCCAAGAACAACAAATGTTCTCGCAGATCTGGTTGATGGTGAACTTTCCCGTGAACAGAGGACTTGATGCCCTCATCGTGAACTTCAGCGTTCACGTAGAATCGCGCGACCTCTTCCACGAGGTCATCGGAAACTCCATTGTCAAAAACGGTTTTAATCCAAACTTTTCCGGTTTTCTGCAATCTTCTTCACGAGGGTGTCGTCGACCCTATTTGATCATGCCGTCGAAATCCACAAAGAGACCCGGTGTGGATTTGCTTTCCCATCTTGACAAAATCATGAGTAGATGCCATTTCTCGATGTTTTACCGAACGAAACTTTGAAAATGAACTTGAGGATTTGTAGGGTTTTGAGAGAAAGTTTTTTTCTTTGCTTTTGAGAGAGAGATGAATGAACATTTTGGTAAAGTGAAAGAAAATTGGACGAAATGGTATAAGTATGGGTTATGAAAGGACGTGCGGGTGGTTTTTGAAATTTGATCAAGATCAACGGCTTAGATTTTGCACGCCGATTAACATTTAATTTCTCGCATTTAATGCGGCAACATTTATATCCAATCATAAGCTTTGTGTGCAGCTTTTTTTTGATCGCATTACACGTCATAATTATGCTGATGTCATTCTTAAAAACATTCCCGCTTAGTAAAAACGATGCGTTTTTGTCACTTTGCTCATAAATGACTCAACTTATTCCTTAGCTGATTTAACTCTTCTCTCTTTGCACATAGGTACTCATTGTCGATTAACTTGACACACTGATTCTCCGATCCGACTGATTCACTTAGTCGATTTAAGAGTTCAACTCTTTTTCATCTTTTCGTGTTTCATCTCTTTTTTTGAGTCTTCCGAGTGTCAACTCACCTCAATTAACCCCAACTCATGTTTGAGTTCTTCAAATCTTGATTCACATAATGGTTTTGTGAATATGTCGCCTAATCGCTTATCGTTGAGATATATTCCAAGGTGATGTCCTTCTTTTCAACATGATCTCTTATGAAGTGATATCTCGACATCAATGTGCTTTGTTCTTGAGTGCAACACAGATTTTGAGTGATTGCAATTGCACTTGTGTTATCACACATAATTGGAATTTCCTTTTCTTCAACTTCATAATCTCTCTCATTCTTTGTCTCATCCATAAGACTTGGGCACAACAAAATGCTGCAGCCTATGTATTCTCGCTTTCACTGTGGAGGTAGCTATTGAATTTTGCTTCTTGAACCAGAAATTAGCCTATTTCCAAGCATTTGACATGTACCGAGGTACTTTTTTCACAACTCTACATCCAAAGATAGTCGAGTCGAGTAACCAATTAGCTTGAATCCACCTTCCTTTGGATACCATATACCAACTTCTTGGCTTTTTCAAATATCTCAAGATTCTCTTGCCGCAATCATGTGGCTTTCTTTTGGAGCAGATTGAAATCTTGCACATACACCTACAAAGAAAGGTGATGTCCGCCTCGCTTGTGAAGATAGAGCAGTTGATCCAATAAGTGCTCAGATCTTGTTTGATCCATGTGCTTGCCATCCGCATCCATATCCATTTTGATTGATGTATTCATTGGTATTTTCATAGAAGACTTCTCTTCCATACCAAATTTCTTTATTAAATCTCTGGTGTATTTTGTCCGACTTATGAAGGTTCCATCCTTCATTGCTTTACTTGGAGTCCAAGGAAGAATGTCGCTCTCCCATCATGCTCATTTCAAATTTGCTTCGCATGAGATTTGAGAATTTATCACACACTCTTTGTTTGTGGATCCAAAGATGATGTCATCCACATATATTTGGACAAGCAAGATATTTTTTCCATCTTGAATTCTCAAGAGTGTTCTATCCACTTTGCCTTTTGTGAATACGTTTCGATGTAGAATTGTGATAATGTATCATACCATGCTCTGGGGTGTCTGCTTTCAATCCATATAAAGCTTTTTTGAGTTTGTATACCTTATCTCCAAGAGTCTTTCGCTCAAATCCTCGGAGGTTGTTCAACATATACTTCTTCCTCCAATAACCCATTGAGAAATGCGCTCTTCACATCCATTTGATATACAAAGTGAAGTTCTTGTGAGTCGCATAGGCAAGAAACATCCTTATGGCTTCCAATCTTGCCACAGAGCAAAGGTTTCATCAAAATTATGAACACAAATGAGAGAAATATTTTTCGTATATTGATACAACCGAGAAAGATACATTTAAATAGATTACAACTAGCAAAGATACTAAAAATAGACTCCTAAAATCAAGGAATATTTATACCTAAAAAAGACTAATAAGGAAAGATTCTAATGGCTAATAATCCTGGGATTGTAATGAGCCAATTATACAATAAAAGCCAAAATAAATACAGTTTGACCAATCAAAATAAATCGATCCGATCTTATTTTGTCCACACTCCCTCAAGCTTGGTTGTAGATATTGATGAGACCAAGCTTGTTTACAAGGAAATCAAATGTTTGTTCTGTCGGACCTTTCGTGAGTATATCACCTAGTTGTTGAGAACTAGGCACATATTCAATGCCGATAATACCCCATCAATCTTTTCCTTGATAAAATGTCTATCCACTTCCACGTGTTTAGTCCTATCATGATGGACAGGATTATGAGCTATACCGATGGTCGACTTGTTATCACAAAGAGAGGCGTATAGGTTCTTCGTATTTAATCTTCAACTCTTCCATCACTCTTTTTGTCCAAATAAGCTCACAAACTCCATGGGCCAAGGCTCTATACTCGGCCTCTGGGCGCTTTCATGCGATAACGTCTGTTTTTTACTACGCCAAAGGTTACCAAATTTCCCTATAATAAAGTACAATATCCGATGTAGACTTCCGATCATCAATAGAACAGCAAATTAACTGTGATCAAGAAATGCTCTAATTTTTCGATCATCGTTTTCTCAAAAAACCTTCCCTTTCAGTGTTTGCTTCAAGTACTCAAGATTTCAGAACCGCATCAAGATGACCTTGACATGGTGAATGCATATATCGACTTACTAAACTCACGCAAAAAGCTATGTCGGGCCTTGTATGCGAAAGATAAATTAGCTTCCTACAAGGCGTTGATAACTTTCTTTGTCAACAGGATCTCCTTCAAATATTTTTTTCTTATTTCCAAGTTCAATGGGAGTTTTACTTGGTTTACAACCCAACATGCCACTTTCCTCTAACAGATCTAAAGTGTATTTTCTTTGAGAAACCGAAATACCTTTTTTACTCCTTGCAAACTCCATTCCCAAAAATATTTCAAAGCTCCAAGGTCTTTGACTTCAAATTCCTTCGCCATTATCTGTTTAACTCTCTCAATCTCCTCAATATTATTTCCTCGTAACAATGATATCATCAACATACACAATCAAAATAGTTATTTTCTCACCTTCGAGTGTTTAACAAACATTGTATGATCCGTTTGTCCTTGAATATAACCAAACTTCTTGATTACTTTTGAGAAGCGTTCAAACCAATCACGAGGAGACTGCTTTTAAACCGTAAAGAGACTTGTTGAGCTTACAAACAATACTACTTCCCATTTTCTCTTCAAAACCTGGTGGTTGACTCATGTAAACCTCCTCCTCTAGTTCACCATTATTCTTTACATCGAGTTGATGTAGTGGCGACCACGATTTGCGGCTATACTAGCGAGAGTAGAATTCTAATGGTATTAAGTTTGGCAACGGAGCAAAAGTTTCACTATAATCAATCCCATGAGTTTGTGTAAAACCTCTTGCCACCAACCGTGCCTTATATCTTTCAACCGAACCATCACCTTTATATTTTACAAAGTGAATACCCATTTGCACCCCACAATATTTTTTTTTCGTGGGCAATTTCACCAAGCTCCATGTATTATTTTTTTTTTGAGAGCATGCATCTCATCACATACTCGCAGCCTTTCCATTCAGAATTGCTAATGCCTCCTCAATAGATCCGGGAATCACAACACTAGAAATATTTGTAGTAAAAGCACGAAATGAGGATGACAGATTGGAATATGAGATGAAATTGGAAATAGATCCGAGTACAAGACCAAATACCCTTTCTAATTGCTATATAGGGAGCATCTAGATCAAGATTAGGACTTGAATTACCTCCGACACAAAATGGCAATTGAGGTTCTACCATTGGCTCGGAATCTTGACCGTGAGTAAGGTTCATGATTTCTTCATTTCTATTGAGACCTTTCTCCTTGAGTAGACACGCAACTCTTGTTGATTAGGCATAGTTGTTTCTCTTCCTGTTTCTAAGATCGTAGATTAGCCGCTTGATCCGATACTAGAATTGACTTTGTTGGACCCAGATAAAACAACAACCGGACTAAAAGAATTAGGCACATTAGAAGTGGTAGGTGGTGGTTGTATAGTGGTAGTTACTCCAAGCAATGGGAAGTCAGAATATCCCATGAACAACAAGCTTGGTTCCGATTCTCCCATGAAGCGAAGTTGTAGAGAAATAAGGAGTATCTTCAAAGAATGTAACATCACAAGAGACATATGTTTTCTTATTTTGAGGGCAATAGCATCGATAACCTTTTTGAGTTGGAGAGTAGCCAATGAAGATAGTTTTGAGAGCTCGGGATCAAGTTTATTTCGTTTATGGGTGTTAATATGTAGAAAGGTCAGTACATCCAAAGATTCTTAAGGGAAGAGGATTATTGGTGGAAATATGTGGATAGTTTTTTGTGAGAACAGAAATGGGAGTTTGGAAGTTGATGGTGCGACTTGGTAGGTGGTTGATAAGATACGAGCAGTTAAGATAGCATCTCCCCATAAGTATTTCGGAACGTTCATGGTGAACATAAGAGCACGGGCTACTTCCAATAAGTGGCGATTCTTTCTTTCGCACACTCCATTTTGTTGTGGAGTGTCAACACACGAACTTTGGTGAAGAATACCATTTTTCAAACAGATATTCACCAAGGATAGAATTGAAATATTCTCGACCGTTATCCATTCAAGAACTCGGATATGAGTCCGGAATCGAGTTTGAATCATTTTGTGAAAAGTTTGGAAAATTTGACAAGCTTGATTTTTCACGAAGAAGATAAACCCATGTAATCCGCGTGTGATCATCGATAAATGTGATAAACCATTTTTGCCATTGGAAGTGGTAAATTTTGATGGTCCCCATATGTCACTATGAATCAAAGAAAATGGTGCGGATGGCGTATATGGTTTTGGAGCAAAGAAAGTGCGAGTATGTTTAGCAAGTTGACATATTTCACATTCAAAAGGAACATAATTTTTATTATCAAATAAAAATGGGAACAAACGTTTCAAATAAGAGTAACTAGGATGGCCAAGTCTATAGTGCCATAACATTATTTCCTGGTATCATGAATGGACATAGAAGCAACACCAGACACAAAAGTTTGTCTACTTCGGGAAAAATTATCTTCAAAGTAATAAAGACCATCATGAACCTTAGCACGCCAATCGCCCTCCCCCGATGATAGTTCCCGAAATTGACACGACAAAGACAAGAACTTAGCAACACAATGATTATCATGAGTAAATTTCTTTGAAAGAGATCAAATTGCATTTTAAGGTAGGAACATGAAGAATGTAATTAAGCACAAGATCCGGAGAGAGTCTAATGGTGCCAATTCCAACAACAAAAGCTAAAGACCCATCAAAGCAATTTTAATAGTAGTATGTTTAGAACAAGGAACATAAGAATAAAAATGATCAAATCCACTTGTCATATGATCGGAGGCTCGAATCAATGATCCAAGGGTCCTTAGAGTGAATGGAGGAAATTAAGGCTGAATGGAAGTTACCAGATTGAGCCACGAGCATGAACCGATATTGGAACCGATGATGAATTATCAATGGAGAGATTTGATGGCATATTCGTAAGATGGCGAGGTGTTCAACTAGTTCTTTGCTAAATGAGACAGAAGAACCGATGTGAACGCCATGGATTGGCAGATTGAGTTTGGTAGGCACGCCCTTGCCTATTTTACGAGGTTGCCAATTGGCTGGTTTCCCATGAAGCTCCCAACATTTATCTTTAGTATGACCAAGACGACCACAATAATCACATTTTGGCCGTTCTCTCCTCGCTTGTTCATGCGTGAGTCATGATTAGCCGCCCATTTGAAGTGAAATTTCTGGAAATCAAGGTCGATCCTTCGGGAGCAGATGAGAGAAGTGGTAAGTCATCGATTAACATCACTTTGCGATGACCCTCTTCACGCGTCGTACCTCGCAAAAAGCTTCCTCCGCAGAGGAAATGGGTCCCGTGCCACAACACGACCTCGCACTCGCCCGAATTTGATTAAGACCAGCAAGAAAATCATAGATGCGTTTATTTTCAAGCTTCCGCTGATTTTTGACACTACACTCAAGACAAAATGAATCATATTCGAAAAAAAGATCAAGTTCTTGCCAAAGATCTTGAAGATCGAAAAATATTGAGTTATGAATTAGAACCCTGTTTCATCTCTTTTAATTTTGAACGAAGTTCAAAAATTTGGGAAGCGTTTCCAAGATCAGTACATCCTTCGAGCCGCATCCTGCACTTTTTTTGTTTTAAAGAAAAGATAACGACGATCGATTTTAGGTTCCATGGAATTGATATGCTAAGCGAGAACAATAGAGTTTTCGACGAGCCACGCCCGATACTTAGGATCAGTTGGAGAAGGGGCACGAAGTTCACCAAAGTGATGTAACCAAGTTTGCCCCGACCAAAAATAACAATCTTGATAGATTGAGCCCATTGTAGATAATTTTTTCCATCTAATTTGTGGGATGTAATATGAAGAGAAGATATATCACTACCGGAAAAGGTAGCAAGAGCTCTGGGACCGGGCCTGGAAGTTCCAGAATCTGGTCATGATGTTTCTTGTTATTAGCCACAAAGTTTTAGCCCATAGGCTTTGATACCATATGAACACAAATGAGAGAAATATTTTCTCGTATATTGATACAACGAGAAAGATACATTTAAATAGATTACAACTAGCAAAGATACTGAAAAATAGACTCCTAAAATCAAGGAATATTTATACCTAAAAAGACTAATAAGGAAAGATTCTAATGGCTAATAATCTGGGATTGTAATACCAATTATACAATAAAAGCCAAAATAAATACAAAGTTTGACCAATCAAAATAAACGATCCGATCTTATTTTCTCCACAAAAATCTATTCCTTCTTCTTGGCAATACCCTTTGGCTACCAATCTTGCTTTGTTTCTTACCACAAAACCTTCCTCATTAATCTTGTTTCGAACACCCATTTAGTGCCAATAACATTTTGATGGGTAGGTCTTTGAACCAATTCCCACACTTTGTTTCTTTCAAATTGATTCACTCTTCTTGCATGGCTTGAATCCAATGTGTGTCATCTAATGCTTGTGACACATATTTTGGCTCTATTTGTGAGATGAAACAAGTGAACATAGCTTCTTGTTGGGTTCGATCTGGTTTTTACACCTTCTCTTACATTTCCAATGATTAGTTTCGTAGATGGTCTCTCACCATCTTACATCAAAGTTGGAGTAAGTTAGCGGATTCGGTCGTCTTGCAGTTGTGTTATTTTGATCAGCCTCTCTCATCATCACTTAGCCGCATATTTCCCAAACTGTCTTTGAGACTCGCCTATCTCATCTTCATCTCGAGTTTATAATTCCGCATTCTCGCTTCAACATAGGGACTCTTTTGCATGGTTGGTCGATTCACTTATCAATCGACTCTTCAATGTCTTCTCCATTTACATTGGGTTCATCAAACACCACATGAATGGATTCTTCAAGAACCATTGTCCTTTTATTGAGCACTCAGTAGGCTTTGCTTTCACCGAGTATCCCAAAAAGATACCTTCATCGCCTTTAGCATCAAAAGCCTTTAAATTGTCTTGCCATTGTTATGGATGAAGCATTTGCATCCAAATATTCTAAAATATGCAACATTTGGCTTTCTCCCGTCCAAATCTCATAGGAGTCTTTGTCGCCTATATCTGTTTATCATGCATCTATTTTGAGTATAGCATGCTGTGTTTATTGCTTCAGCCCAAAATCTTTTAGGCAGTCCTGCTTCAGCTAACATGGTCCTTGCTGCTTCTTTGAGAGTTCTGTTCCTTCTTTCTGCAACTCCATTTTGCTGTGGAGTCCTTGCAGCTAATAATTCATGACCAATACCATTTTCAACACAATACTGAGTTATTATACCATTGACAAACTCAGTTCCTCTGTCAGATCTTATTTTTATAATGGTTTGACTCTTCTCATTTTGGATTCTCTTCATCACCGTGTGGTAGTTTTCGCAGCAGTTTCTTTCTTCTTACACATGAATATTGTCCATGTGTATCTTGAGTAGTCATCTACTACCACCAAGGTGTATTTCTTCCCACTTATACTAGCTGGTTCAACTGACCAAATAGATCCATATGTAGCAAAGACTTTTGTTGAAGATGGACATGTCTTTTCTTTGAATGATGATTTGATTTGCTTTCCCATATGGCATGCATCACATACACTTTCCTTCAGATATCGAGTCCGGGAAGTCCTTCCACGAGATTGCTCCTTGCAAGCTTGTTAATTGTTTTGAAGTTCAGTGTGACTCGGCCTTCTTGTGCCACAACCAACTTGATTCAATTGTGCTTTTTGCTAGCAGACAAGTGCTTGGTGTTGCTTGACCAATCTACCACATACATGTTCTTTTGTCCGCATCCTTGCAACACTACTTCATTAGATTCAGTGTTCTTGATTTGGCACACTTCCATATTGAATCCAATATTATAGCACTTGTCACAGAGTTGACTTATGATTAGTAAGTTGAAATTGAGGCCTTCAACGTATGCAACATGTGTAATTTCTAATCCATTTTTCTTGATGGATCCAATGCCTTTTATTTCTCCCGAGCTTCATTTCCTCCAAATATGACTTTTGCACCTCTAACTTCCTTAAATTTTGACAGATTTTTCTTGTTTTCTCGTCATGTGTCCGGGAATAACCACTATCCATGTACCAGGTTCCTTGGCACTCACCGCTTCCTTGAACTTGCAATCAAGGAAATTAGGTTTTAGGTACCCATATTTGTTTGGGTCCCTGAGGAGTTAGTATTGTAAGATGATCCAACCAACCTATAGCCAAATGATTTGACTCTAAGAGGTTGCCATCTATCGCCATAATCATAATTAATTTTAGCAAATTGCTTGGGGATTTTAGGTTCATACAACTGTCTCTTTTGTCTCGTATGCCTGTGTATGTGTTTTAGCAATTGCTTTGTTTGGGTAGTTGTGATATCTTTGAGTATAGTGCCCGAGTGCATATGTGTGCCGATGATAGCTCTTTTGCCTTTGGAATGGCCTTTGCCGAGTCTTTGTGCCTTGCCATTTGTGCTTATATTCCATAGATCTTTGCCGATAGTTCACATTATTCCAATCACTTGGCTTGGATAATTTCTACCATTCCCATCATATGTATTCCTTTTATAGAATTTCTGGGGCTTTTGGTAGCTGCTTTCTTCTTTACAGAGTACTTCCTGCTTGGAGTTTGCCGAGGAACTCGGCCGATTTCTTCTCAATCGTTCCTCTCAAAGACACTCAATCGGTCGTTTTCCTTTTCCTTTGTAACCAAGGCCAGTTTTCTTGTGATTGTGCTTTGGAATAAATGTGTGTGCACCATTTGGAGTTTTGGATTTTTGAGATGCTTCATTACTTGAAGATCCTTTTTCCAAAATCACTTTTGAGCTTGACATAGCACGCAGGATTAAATCCTAAGCCTGTCTTATCTCCACATTCTCTTTGACTCATAATGAGATCATCCAAGGATTTAGATGCCTTAGTGAATGAGGCAATCACATTTTTGAGATCATTCTCCCTCTTTTCTATAACATCTATCTCTCGCTTATTAACTTAGCATTTTCAATTTTTAGACTTTTATTCTCATCGCCTATGTGACTTAGAGTACTCACTCCTTAGTCACCGTGAGTTTTGTCTCTCGAGTAGGCTGTTTTCCTCATTTAGTAGTGTGTGTGAGGATTTAATGTGTTCAAAGTCTTTCATCATTTTGCCTAATGAATCATAAAGATCAGTGGGTGATGAAGTGTGTGTGTCACAATCACTATCACTAGTATCTGAGTGTGATGAGTTAGAGTGTACCTCATCTTCTTGGTCAGGTTGGTTTTGTTCCTTGGCCATTAGACAGATCAAGGCTTCTTCTTCAGAGTCACTTGAGTAGTCTGCTTCACTACTCTCCGAGTCAAGCGACGCTTTTGACTTGGTCGTCTCAAAGCCATCTCTCGCAGCCCAACATTGCCTTTCTCTTTTCTTATCTTTCTTTCTCTGAAGACTTTTCTTTCCTCTTCATTCCTGTATTTGTTGACTACAGGATATGGGCAATCAATGGCATAGTGACGGGTTGCCTGCAGTTCCAGCATAGATTTTCAACTTTTTGATCAGTTCTTTCCATCCTTGGATTGTCAGCTCTTTGATACTCAATCTTTTGATGCTCTGCTCTCTTGGTTGGCCTATCTTCCCTTGACTTGGAGGAGCCGAGTGTCTTCTGGAGGATTCACTTTGACTCTCTTGTAATTCTTGTTGAAGAACTTATTAAACCTTTTAACCATCGGGCTATCTCCTCTAGGTCAATGACTTCTTTGACCTCGCTCTTTACCATCCTTAACTATTAAAAAAGTTGTTTTGGGCACAACTCTCCTCTTGGTCTTTTCTTCTCACTCAAATTCATAGGATTTGAGATCCGAGAATAACTCATGGTTGGATGTCTTTGATAGGTCCATGGAGTGTCTCATGGCCATGACTTTCATATCCCACTCGGTTGGGAGACTTCTTAGAATCTTCATGCACATTTCTTCTGTGTATATTCTTTTCCAAGTGCGAGATAGTTCATTGGTAATTTCGTGAACCGAGCATCCGGTGATCCAAGGTTTCTCCCGCAACCATCTTAAAGTTTTCAAATTTTTGTACAACAACAAATAGTTTATTTTCCTTGATTTTGCTCGAGCCTTCACAAATCAAGGTTAGCTTGTCCTGCATTTCTTTTGCCGTTTTGCATGATTTGACTTTTTTGAACATGGCTTTGTCCAAAGTTTTGTAAAGAATGTCCTTCGCCACATTGTCCAAGCTATATCTTTTTCGTCATCATTTGTCCATTCAGCTCTTGGTTTTTCAACCATCGGGTCCGGGAGCAAAGATCCTCTTCTCCTTCACCGCAATGACTCTCCTTGTACGTGTTCACTTTTAAGATTTGCATGGCCCATCTTCTATTACTATCCACATTTCATCGTAATGCCGATAGATGAGCCTCGCATACGAATTTTCCAATCATCAAATTCCTCAATTGTGAACATAGGGATGCGTGTCAAATTTGCTTCCATGATAATAACTTTCTTTAATAAAAGAGTTTTGAAAGATCAAGTGCTAAAGCAAGCTTTTGAAAAATTTGGAGATCTAGTTTAGTAACCAGCATGCGGAAGGCTCAATGAACCAACCTCTCTCGATACCACTTGTAGGTCCCAAGGGGTGTGAGTGTAAGGTTTAGAAGGGGGTTGAATAAACCTTAACAACTTTTCGATTTAGTCCTTTTAAAATGTTCGTGAGTTAATATTTCACAAACCGAGTCATCGTGGACAACCAAGTTAATTAATCAACAGAGTTAGTCACTCAACGCACTGATCGAGTGTTGATGGAATAACTCATTTGCTTTTGACTAAAGACTTAACTCGACCGTGATATGTTTTTCAAAGTGGAAGACTTAACACCCTTGAATTTTGGTTAAATATGTTTTAAAGCTTGGTTTTATCACTTTGTTGATTATCGATTGATAGCAAATTTATCAAACAGATATTAAAGTAATGTGCGTAAATTAAAGTCTTTGAAATGTAAATGACACAATAAGTTTTTATAGAGGTTCAAGATGGGGTAATTCTTCTACTCCTCTCTTCTCCAACTCCCGGAGGAATCCACTAAGTATTGATCAATATACAAAGTGGTTAACAGTCCGATGCAAGTTTTGATCACACAACCGACTTGATCCTTTGGGACTCACTGAGATGCCTTGGTCACACAAATGGCTTCTCGTATGACTCATCTTCTTCACAGGGCACCGCTTTGCTACTACAGCCCACTTGCTCAAGCTTCTTGGATTTGATCACGAAGCCCTCCAAAACTTGAGACGGTTCGACCTTGAACCTTCCTACAATCCTCCGTGGAATGTAGACCCTTTGATTCTTCAAATGTTTCCTCTTCAACCGATTGAAGTCGTCTTTCCTTCACAAGTGAGTGTTGGATTGATTTCCTTCGTAATGTAGCTTGAAGATTGAACTTGAATGATTGAGAATATTTTTGGTTACATATATTGCTTTTCTTGTTCGTATTTGTTTTCTCGATTGTCAAGGTAATCAACATCCTCTCAAATAGATTCTCAAGATTTTATAGTGTTCTTTGAAAATTTGCCCGTTGAAGAGATAAGCTAATTTTCAAAAGACACTTGTGGTCGTTGGCTTGTCTTGTTGCAGTCCTTGAAATTGACATTTCCTCGTATGAATGAGTATTCAACTTTTCGTGAGTTATGACACAGTGCAAAGGCTTCCTATGGTTTATTCCATTTGCACGCTTCTCGGGATCGAGCACTTCAAGAAAGGTAGTATGGAAGTATTACTTGTTTAAGTAATTCTCTTGACTACGGCAAATGATCTCTTTCACTATCTCGACTTGACCGCATTTCCTTGACTTCCCTGGTGACTCGAGTCGCCTTTCCAATCATTGGATGACTCATCTGGTCACTTCAACTTGAGACTGGCTGTCTTGAGTTGACTTGACCGACACTTCACTCACCGCTTCGCGCACCTTCGCCTAGTTCCTGTTTTTTCTTCCTTGCTACACTCACCGCTTTACAAAATGAGTCTTCCTTCTAGTCTCCAGTTGACTTCTTGCATGTTCAGCATAGCCGACTTAACTCACTCGACCAAATTTCTATCTATTACAAAGTGCAAATTACAGAAAATGGGGTGCCAACTTTCTATTCTAAGTTTTACATGGCATTCATCAAAATCTAAAAATTAATTTCCCAACACCGTGTGTGGTACCGAAAAGGAGCAAAAACAGACAAGGAACACACGAACCGTGCGTACGCCCGGGAAGCGTCGTGCGAGATTCCTTAAGAAAACTATTCGAGAATGAGACGAGCACAGATTATGCGTAGACGCCACGGACAACATGCGCGTAACTCAAATCAAAAGTTCCAACACCAGACTCCAATCCTTGCTTGGAAATCCCAAATGTGAAATATTAGGTGCAAACAATGCAAATTTGGCACTTGACCATGACCCAAAGCAAAGCTAATATATGCATTCAAAGGAGGCACAAACTCATGAGAGTTATAGGCATCAAGCTATAGACGTTAAATGAAGCGCTTGTTGGGAGGCAACCCAATGGTTTGTTGTATTAATTTTCATTTTTCCCTTTATTAGTTAGATTTATTTGCTTTTCTTTAAAAAAAATCGAAAAAGGACTGTCGCAGGATGCACGGACGCTCCGCGGCGCACACGCACGACTCGCGTCGATTCGGCCAAGCATTTTTAGGTCGCAAATTCAGGTATGCATTCCCAATCCACACTTTTCTTTGAAATTCTATCTTTCTTCTATGCGATATAATTCCATTCAAGTTTGGGGCGAGAGGTAGTTGTTTAATTTGATTGAAAAGTGTGGCTAAAAAGAAAATTGCATTCATATAGTTGCATTTAGAGCATATAGGTTCATCGCATTAGATGCTTATTGATGATTTTAGCACATTTATCGCTTTAGCACGTTTATCGCTTTCTTAGGTTTTTAAGGAGTGAATTGACGCTATTGTGTGCTTGATGTGATCTTCGAGCATTCGTTGAACAGTTTGTGTTGTTTTGAATGGGTGTTGAGTGTGAATTGATCGGGTTGAGAATAGATGATATGGAGCATCCGAATATTGAAATCATGGTTAATGTGCTTTGAATTACGCAATTGCAAGCCTCGTGAGCTTTTTGAGCCTTTACCGCTTTCATTAAATGCGTCTTGTTTGTTGATTGAGTGTGTCATTCATGTTGATATGAATTTTAGAACTTGCTTTGGTATCTCGTTGAAGTCACATGTTGTATGCAATTTATGAAAATGATTTTAGGCCATTTTTGTTAAGTCTTTCAAGCCTTTTGCCTACCTAATGATATTTAATTTCCCTAGTTAGCTAATTTGAGCCTATTGCCTCGATTTTTTGGTAGCCACATTTCCATTTTTAACTTGATATATATGTTACCCTAATCTTGAGCGTAAAGATTGAGTAAGGGGATTAAATAAAGGTTGAATAGGAAGATATCGAGAATTTAGATAATGGTGTGCATGTTGGATATGGGGATAAATGAAGAAAAGGAGGAAAAAGGAGGATATACTCACAAAAAAATTCGGAAAAAAAAAAAAAAACATGGAAAAAATCGAAAAAAAAAACAACCGCATAAGTGAGTTGGTGTAGAAATGAACATATATGCCGAGAATATGATGTAAGGCGAAAAGAAAGTGAATTGTATGAACAAAGGGAAAAGAGAGGTGTGATATGAACAAGAGGTGATTGGGGGAGCATGTTTGATTTGAATGAGTATAGTTGATTGAGAAAATGATGTGCTTACACCTATACGCTTTGAGTTTGAGTCACTTTCTCCATATTTCCCTACCTTAACCAAAGAGTCTTCATTACAACCAAAGGCAAAGTCCTTTCGATTTATGAATTGCATACAATCGAGTGGCGGAGATGTGAGACGATTTGCAAGCCTATGGTAATTCTTCAACATTGATATGATTTGAGCGAATACACGCCCCTTATTATTCTAGAGAGGAGAGTATACACTTGATCCATGAGAGACGTGATTTGAAGTATTTGCCATGGTTTTAATTGACTTGTGCTCTATGTTAGATATTTGAAGATTGGTTGATTTGTTGCTTGACGCCTATGGATAAACGACATGAATTGTGATGCATTATTCTTGATTTGCTTTTCATTACTCTCATTTGTGTTTTGTCTAGTTTATAAAGCGTTGACCGGGAATGTCAACAGTTTAAGTTTGGGGTTTGTTTAATGTGAGTTTTCCATGTATTTTAGGGCATATTTATGGCTACAATTGTTTATAAACATGCAATAACTCATATGAAATGGTATATATTCGCTCTTTGTGGAAAAGGTATTACGCTTTGCTTGCGTTTTGTAGGAATTTAACGATATTTGGAGTGATTTTGTGATAAATACGAGCATTGCGACTAGAAGCATCAAGAATCGAGCGATTACACCCAATTGGAAGCCAATTATATTGAGTCTAGAGTCATAGTAATGATTCATGTGTCAAAAGAAGCATGGATGATCAAACAACGAGGGGATTTATCTCAAGGAACACCCAAACGCTGCCTGGAATTTCCAAAGATGGCAGTGGTTTAGTATTTTGGCCATAACTCTCTACAAAATTGATATTGAGCTGATTCAAGTGGATACAGAAAGCTAAGAGAGAGGGAAACAACTCTTATGAAGACCCCATAAGCAAATTCGGACGTTTGGAGGACCCACTGGCTCGTCGTTCGTGATGCGCACGCCCGTGCGCCCTTCATTAAAAGACAATTTCTGCGGCGCCAAGACGGGCTGGGCATGCGCTAGGCACATGGCCTGTAAGTCTGTGCGTATGAAAAATAGAGTTTGACAGATTCTCAACTAGGTTTTGACCCAAACGGAGTACAAATAGAGACGAGGCGGCCACAAACGAAAGATACACCGATTTTTGTCCTAGAAAAGAGAAAAGAGCAATTTTCTAGGAGAATTGGAGAGATCGATCAAGACCGCAACCACACCTTCGAGGATTGAAGATAGATCGAGAGATCGTCAACATCCCCGAGTTCACTCATTCCATAATATTTTTATTTTCAATTAGTTAGACATGAACATGAATAATTTGTGTATGGATTATTTATTTTCTATGTCCTGGCTAAACTTCTTGTGATTCCCGGGTTTGGGGTAGGTTAATGGATAATTTTATTAGATGATTAATTGCAATTGAATTTAATATTTTTCAACCCTATTCAAGTACTTTGCTTTAATTCTTATTTTATCAAAACGTGATTGGTTTAACTTGTTTGATGTATTGATTCATAATTCTAACCGATGAGTTTCAATACTAGATCTATGAGTACTTGACATGAATATCTTGCATGATTGAGAAGTCTGTGAATATTCGTGAGGATTTGTAATCTTTTGAGATTTTGGGAGTTGGATATCTCATGTTGAGTAGAGATGCTAGCATAGATATTCCAATCAACACTTTTACATGCATCTCGAGAGAGAGGGTAAATTATTTTGGTGATCATTCTATAGGAAAGAATACGTTTAACTTTGGTTTGATTAATCTGATAATAAAAGGGGATATTAACTGAAACCATTACCCATGAATCCATTCATCTACTTGATCTTTTAATCAACTCTTTGCTTTGTTTCTTTTAGATAAACCGCTTTAGTTTATAAAACCAACTCACTCACTTTCGATCGTCTGGATAAAAATAAAGCTATTATAATCCAGTACTTAGTACATTAGTTTATTAGTCCCTGTGGATTCGACCTTGCTAACCCTATTCTATAAACTGCACCGTACACTTGCGGTGAAGCTAAAAATAAGCGCGTAACACTTGCACATTTTTAGTAGATCATTGTGTGCAAGCTTGGCTATTCCTTTGTATTGTATGTTGGAAGCAATAAAAGTTTGGGGTGAGTCCCCGTAAATCGTGTTGTGCTATTTACGTTGCTTGTGATTGAGTGCTTGCTTGCTTTGATCGAAATAACTCTCACACACTAAATTAAACACGGTGCTTGTGAGGGTGTGGGAAGGCCGACTAATTAGTGCGCAATCGGCCACAAGGTGGGCTAATTCTTTCAAAAATTTAGTAGCATTAATTACCCATGTGACAAGTGGTATCGTGAGCCCCGTTTGGGTTCTTATCGGAAAGTTTTGGTGTGATGGAAAACCAAAATCTCATCGCATGAACGTCTTCTTGCCGTGGAGACGAGGATGGAAAGGCTTGAAGGGTTAATTGACCACCGAGTCCCTAACGGTGGTGTTGTTGTTCCAGCAAGTTCGAGAACTACAAAGCAAAGACTCGGTGAATTGCGATTTCGCTCGGGTTGCTCGAACATCGATGGGGAGTTACCAAATTCATTGAGGATAGGATCCTTTCTTTCGGTTGTTGAAGACGATCATTTCTGATAGGGTCGACTTAAGTAGTCGAATCCTTGTGGATGGATTTGGCGGTGTTGAAAAGGGCTATTGGGCGGGTTCCCTCGAGTCCCTCTTCGTCCGAGTGAAGGTGCCCAAGCCTAAACCCTTTAGCGTTCTAGGAGTGGCAAAAAGTTGGAGAACTTCCTTTGGGACATGGAAACATACTTTCAAGCTTCACATGTCCCAAATTCAAAGAGGTGTCCATCACCAAGATGTATCTTGTCGGGTGATGCGAAATTGTGGTGGCGTGCGCGTCTTTCAAACGATGCGGTGCTAATCGTGAGAAGATTGAAACGGGAGTGTTTGAAAGAGGAATTGAAGGATCGTTCCTCCCGTGCAACACATCTTGGCTTGCATGAGAGTCCTCGCAAAAATTGAAAGATACGATTATGGATCGTCTTAGAATACACTAATTAGAGAAAAAAAGAAAAGAGAAATATAATACTAATTCCAATTTTTCTTTTACTCTTCGGGATGTACAATATACAACATAATTAAGGAGATTAGCATTCACTGTTCCATGTGAAAGAAGTTTCGCCGAGATTATGTGAAGGAAATCAGTTTATTGTTGCTTGACGTATGGATATGTCCGAGAAGGATTGTAATATTCGTATTTTTTAAATTATTTATTATTATTACCTATATATTATCTTAATTGTTTTGTTAATCAGATATTAATATTTACAATTCAAATCATTATCCTTTACAAATACCAAAATTTTAAATCCCAATAGAGATAGAATATTACTCATATTATACTTTAAAAACCAAATTTTATCTTATAATTATCAAACCTTGCTTATCTTCAAACTCCATAAAATCATCCTATAAATACAAATTCTTTCAATACACCATAATTTCATAATTTGGGGCGTAAATTTCAATTAGGTCTTTTTAACCTTAAATTTTATCTAATCAGATTTTTAATTTAAAAAATAGAAAATATAATTTTAATTAGCCACTTTTAATGAAAATTTTAGTTATGAATTTAGAAGGGCTCAAACATAATGAAAAGAAGATGAAAGGTGAAGGGTTATAATTTTTAATGTAAGAACTTAACTCTCAATCATCAATTCCTTAATTCAAACTCTATAAATTGAAAATTTTACCTTACAAACTTTACCCCATTTCTCTCGCAAATCGATTCGTAAAAATTCCATCTTTGTTCATCTCCTATCCTTTCTTCTTACAAATGGCAGAAACCCTAATCATCCCAAACCCACTGTAAAACACACCAACCTAGCCACTTTGCCGAATTCCAGTTGTACTTTAAAAATTTCAGAAAAAAAAAAAGAGAAAAGAAGAAGGTGAACGGACAAGCAAAGGTTTTTAAGGATAATGGAGACTTTGAGGATAAGGTGAACAGTGGACATCAATAGAGATTTTAACTTGAATTGGGTAACTCACTTTTTTTAAAAATTTCAGAATGACCCCTCCAAATTTCTAATTATCTACAAGTCAACCATTGACTTATTATTTGAATGAGTTGACCAAACCTTTGATCAACCATTTGCTTAATATTCAAGCCAAACCCAGTATTTCTCATTCAATTTAGTTTTCAAATTTCATTTTACACTTATCCTATTTTACTATATTATTTATTTATTTATTTTATATTTTATAAATTATCGTAGGAAATGAGGAACATGATTTATCGCATTTTTTACATTCTCGGCACAAGATATCCGTAGTTATTTTAAGGTGGGGATATTTTATTCACTTATTGTTTGTCATTATTAAATGCTTCGTATATGTGTATTCGTTTATGTGCAATGTGAAAGGAAATCAAGTTAGCTAGGGGTCGTAGAAGGTCCGGATCGAAAGTATCCTCGGGGTGCGCAGATCTTATATTAGTCCGGGGTCAAAGAAGGTTCGAGATCGATGTATCTTGGTGTACCACAGTGCTATAGAGTAACTAGCCAGTCAGAGTAAATTACATGTTGAATGTTTATGCCTATGCCTATTGATGTATTTAATTATGACAAACGTGTCCCCACTGAGCGAGTTAAAAGCTCACCCCTTATTTATTAACACTTTTCAGGTTGAGGAGCCCGAGCGAGGATTGGAGGCGGTGGATACAAAGTCAATGCTTTTTATTTAATTTGAATTTTTTTGGAAACTCTTATTTCATTGATGAATTTAAGGTAATGTTAACAGTTAGTATTTTATTTTTGGAGGATCAATATTTTAGTTTGAATACTTTGTTTATTTGGACGCAAAATTTTATAATTAGACTACATTTTATGAAATCAGAGTGGCGCAATGAAAGAGACAGGGATTATTTGGGTTTATTAATAAAATGGTTCCACTTATTTTTTAGATGTGTCTTATTCGTACGCTTTTAAATGTGTTTTCTTATTAAATTAAGTTACTTTTATATTTTGAAAACTGGGGTGGTACAAGGACATATTGTTCAACTTTATGGCTGGATTGCAGACTTGGGCCCAAGCCAAACTTCATAGGCAAGGGATCAAGGATCTGCCATCCGCTATCGCTACTATTGATCGGTTGGTTGATTATCGTGTGGTTGGTGTCCCAGATTCCGAACGTCGTAAGAAGGAATTTGGCAAGGACGAGGGGAAAACTGGCAAGCTGGGTAAGGATGGAAAAATAAGAAGAATAAGAAAAACAAATACGCTGGTAAAGCGAAGGAAAATTCCCAACCGGTCTTTGATAAAACAAATACGGGTTGTTTCCTTTGTGGGGGTGACCACCGATGCGAGATTGTCCTAAATGGGTAAGTTGAATGCCCTTGTGGATGAGTCGGGTGACAATGATGATGATGGCATGGACTCTCGAGAGTCAACCCTTTGCAATTGCTTGGTGCAATCGGGGATAAGCCCTCGGGCCAAAAAACTCTAATGTATGTGAAGACAAAGCCATTGTGAATGAAAATGAAGTGATGGTTGTGGTGGATACATGTACCACTCACAACTTTGTGGTCGAACAGGAGATTACGAAGTTGGGACTAGATCTCTTGCCACATGCTAGTTAGATTAAGACAGTTAATTTAAGTAAAACCTATCAAGGCGTGGCCAACGAGATCCGATTGGTTCATGGAAATGGTAGTGCATGTTAATGGTTGTCCCCTTGATGATTTTGATATCATCATTGGGACTGATTTTCTTGTTGCGGCTAAGAGGCGGTGATGCCTCACTTAGGTGGGATATCGATTGCTAATGAAAGTTGTTCCTCCTTTGTTGATGGCGTTTATGAGATCGAGGGAAATCAGATAAGAAGTCAGGGTTGATGTTGCCTTTGCAGGTCAAGGATGGGTTGAAACATGAGGAGGAAACCTACCTTCCTGCAATGGTTGAGATCACGCCAGATATGTACCAGGAAGTGCCAAATGCGGTAGCGGATTTGTTGACGAGTTTGTGGACATTATGCCACCGGACAGCTAAAAGAGTTGCCTCATAGACGGGAAATTGACCATAAGATTGAGTTGGAACAGTGTTAGGCCTCCGCCCAGGCTTCTACAGATGGCCCCTACCGAGTTATTCGAGTTGAGAAAAACAAATTGGATAAGTTGTTGGAGCGGGACTAATCCGGCCTTCCAAGGCTCTCTTATGGTTCGCCGATATTATTTCGTAATAAACAAGATGGCTCGTTGAGGATGTGCGTGGATTACGGGGCATTGAATAAGGTTACTATAAAAATAAGTACCCTATTCGAATGCCTCGATCCGTTTGATAAGTTGTCGTGAGCGCAGATTACAAGAAAATCGATTTAAGGTCGATATTGGTAGGTGCGGATTGCTCCCGGAGACGAGGCCAAGATGACTTGTGTTACAAGGTATGAGTTTATTTGAGTTCATTGTAATGCCCTTCGGTTTGACTAATGCTCTAACAACGCTCAGAATTTGATGAACGATGTGTTGTATGAATACCGGATCAATTTTTCGTGGTTTATTCGGATGCTATTGTTGTATATTTGGAGTCCTTGGAGGACCATTTGTGGCATTTACGGGATGTATTCTAAGCTAAGGGAAAATATCTTGTATGCTAAGAAGGAAAAGTGTGAGTTCTGGCTTGCAAGAAATTACATTTCTTGGCCATATTATAAGCCAACGCCGATCAAAATGGATGGAAAGAAGGTGCACGCTGTGTTGGATTGGTTTGTTCCGTCCAAAGTTACCGAAGGCGTTGGTTTTTTGGGATTAGATAATTATTATCGGTGTTTCATCAAGGGCTACTCTAAAATCGTTAGTCCCTCGATCGATTTGTTGAAGAAGAATAGGAAGTGGGAACGGACGGTGGCATGTTAGGAATTTTTGGTTGTTTGAAGCAAGCCATTGATTCAGATCCGGTCTTTCAAGTTGCTCGAGTTTGATAAGTCGTTGAAGTCCGGATGGATGCTTTGGACCGAGCACTTGGTGGTGTGTTGGTGCAAGACAAACACCCCATGCGTATGGAAGTGTAGAACTTAAAAAGTTTAAACACTCGTATTGTACTCATTAGAAGGAGATGATTTCGTTATCCATTGTTTTGATACGTGGAAACACTATCTATTGGGAATGAAGTTCACGGTGGTGACCAATAATGTTGCCAACACCTATTTCAGACCCAAAAGAAGCCGACACCTAAGCAAGCCCGTTGGTAGGAGTATTTGGGGAGTTCAATTTCGATTGGGTATATAGTCGGGCAAGCACAACGATGTTCGATGCCCTTAGTTGAAAGTCGGTAGAAGAGTAATTAGTCATACGACTCTTGTTGAGTCGAATTTCTTGGACCGGGTTCAAGAAAGGTCTCAAAATGATGTTGTTTATAAGAAACTTGTTGAGCAAGTACATGGAAGGGTTGGTACTAAAGTATTGGTTGGACAATAGGATATTGTTTGCGAAATGTGGCAGGGCCTATGTCCCAAGTGGCTCATTACGAAGGTAGTGTTGAGGAAAACTCATGACCTCAATGGTCGGGTCACCTAAGCATTGATAGGATGCTTGCTTTGTTGTCTCGTCGTTATTATCGCCCAAGATGGTGGACGACGTTGAGGCGTACATTCGAACTTGTCAGTATGTCAAGTAGACAAGTTAGAAAAGAAGGAGGCATGTTTGGTGTATCCCCGCCGATCCCCGATAAACCATGGCAAATCGCCTTCATGGATTTTATTTTGGGATTTCCTAAAGTGAATGGTATGGATTCGATTTTGGTTGTGGTGGATCGAATGTCGAAGTATGGTTTATTGATCCTCCTAATGCATGCCCCTGAAGTGGTAAATGACTAGTTTTTCAATAATGTAGTAAAGTATTTCAGATTCTCGAGGATATCACTCGGGATATCCGCCACGTGCCATTTTTGACCGCAATATTTAAAATGATAGGAACGAAGTTTAAGTTTTCAATCGCGAATCATCCTCAAACCGATGGTCGACGAAGAGGATGAATCGCTTATTGGAGGAATACTTACGGCATTATGTATCAACGAGTCGAGGAATTAGGTGGAGTTGTTGAATATGGCTCGATTCAACTATAATCTGCACAAGTCTTTAGTTGTTGGCATAAGTCCATTTGAGGTGGTGTACGAACAATAACCGATGATGCCGCATGAAGTTGTTGTACAACGAATGAGAGGTAAATTTCATGCCACCCTCTTTGTTTTGCTCGTGCAAAGCAGGAGTTATGGATGAAGCAAGGGACAACTTGGTTAAGGCCCAACGTTGTATGAAAAAGTATATGAACATGGATAGACGGGATGTGGAGTTTAGTGTTGGGGACAAAGTGTTGTTGAATCTAACTCCTCAGATTTGGAAAAAGATCGGTTCAAAAACAATTCATCGTAGGTTAGTTCCTAAGTATGACATCCATTCAAGTATTGAGAAAAGTTAAGAAAGTTTCCTATCATCTAAGGTTGCCGGACATATTGAAGATTCACCTACGTTTCATGTAAGTTTTTGAAAAACATTTATGAAGATGGTGAGGATAGTTCAAGGCAGAAAGCGCTGCGGGTGCCTCCCATTATCGGATGATGATATGACAAGGAGGTTTCAAAGATCTTAGATCACCAAAGATTGGACGAGTAAGAAAAATTGGAGGACGAATTACTTGGTCAAATGGAAGGGAGAGTCTAAGCGGATGTGACTTGGGAACGTGATGTGAACTTGTGGCGCTTTTGAGAACAAGATTGAAAAATACTGGGCGGAAATGGGTGGAACCCTACCTCCAACGAGGGCGTAGGATTCTTCGTGTGGGGAGATTTGTTAGCCCTTGAAGCTCGGACTCGTTGGTGCGCAGTTCTTGCGTGCCAATGAGCCTAACAATGCCGATATGGCACGACACTCGTTGGGGATGATAAAAGTGGAAGTCCTTAGAGGTTTTGGCATGGGTTGGATCTGTCGAGGACTTGGGGACATCGTTTGGAATGATGGGACAAGATGTTGAACGACGGCCCGATGTGTGTGTAGTAAACGGCGGCGGCATGCGGGTGGTAGGGGTCGAATTCATCGATGGACATTTGTTGAAACTACGTGTGCAAACTTGGGGTTTGTGTTTCAACTTGGTTTGGGCATCATTAGGATCGATGTGGGTAAATATGATGTGATTTGGAGTTGGACCAAAAAGTCATGCTCCTCGACCTTTTCGGTGTCTAAAGTGCTATCACAATGCTTTTTATTTTAAGCCTATTATAGTGGAAAAGTATTTGAGAGACCTCCAAATGGGTTGGCCCATGGGTAGTCGCCAATGGGTCGGGTCGCCCCATTAGGCTTGACAAGGTTGTCCCGTGGCCGCCGGAGTCTCAGCCGCCCACACCTGGGTCCGGTGGTCCGCAAATGTCAAGATAGATGGTTTTGAACGCACGGAGGAGTCAATACGGATGACGGTGATGGCTTAAGGAAGTGCGCACTCATTGTGGGCTTTCTAGATACTTGGCCACACGTATGCGGAGATGTGTGGGCAAATTGTGGGAACTTGTGGGCAAAAATGGTTGGCATGTGGAGTCTTGTTGTGGGTTGTTGGCTTGCTCGATGTTGGGTAGGCAACATTCGAGTGTTGTGCGGACATGTGCGAGACTTGGTCAAGATGGTGCACAAGGCCTTGTGTGCATTGTTGTAGGTTCACTCGGTATATGGCGGGAACTTGTGCGCGGAACACTAGATGGTGTGCATTTCTTGGTGGGTGCGTATGGTTACCTTGCCATGTGGGCTTCACGATTTCCGACGGTCACATGGCATGCCGACTCATGGATCGCATTGCTTGGGGTAGTTGCTAGGCTGTTCCGCATTGGTGCTTACTTAGTGGGCGGTTGCCCGATAACCGCCACGACACTCGCGCATATCGGGAAGGGACGTGTGGCATCCTCTCGCCATATGTAAGGTCGTGATTGGCCGACATCCAACAATTGGGGATGTCCAATGCATAGTTTGGATAGACTATATCCTCGCCGCCCCGACTTGCACGTTTTTGGTAGATCATTGTGTGCAATCTTGGCTATTCGATTGTATTGTGTGTTGGAAGCATTAAAAGATTAGGGTGAGTTCCCCTCGTAAATCGTGATGTGCTATTTACGTTGCTTATGATTGTGTGCTTGCTTGTTTTGATCAAAATAACTCTCATACACTAAATTAAACACGAGTGCTTGTGAGGGTGTAGGAAGGCCGACCGATTGATGCACAATCAGCCGCACGACAGCTAATTCTTGCAAATACTTTAGTAGCGTTAATTACCCCGTGACACTTTCCATGAAGACAAAGTGAGTTAATGGACTCGTGCCTAAAGAAATTGATACAATTTAGGTGCCCAAAAATTTTAGTACTTATTATATATATATATATATATATATATATATATATATGATGAGATCTCGTATGGTAACCTCTCTTGTAAAGTGCAAAGTGTGGATTGATCCCATCCATCCACCGATTTTATTCAATGGTCCGGATGCCTACTAAAATAATAGATGGAGAGAGCATAATAGTAATTAACAAAATGGTGCAACAACCTCTGCCATAATCACGCCCCTACAATTAAGGGATTGATGAATATCACGTTTCTATAACAGAAATCTTCAAAATCACACCAAAATTCTTTTTCCCCACCTTCTCTTTTTCGTGCAACACAATGCAAAAATAACCCTGCAACAAAAACAAACCAGTCGATCGAACAAATTCAGGGGTACACTATGGGAGAACAATATGCTCATCCACATCAATGTGACGTATCAATGGACAATACAGATGAAAACAACGAATTTGAGGGCGTGGATAATGGTATTTATAATTCTCATATGAAAATATCAATATTACAATTATGCCATATTTATCCACAAATTCTAGAAAAACAACCCTGTTTACCCCTTGTTTATTCAATCACACCTTCGAATAGCATACGAAATAACATAATATTAGTGTTTTTTATGTATAATTTAGAAAAAACGATGCACATTTAGTTCATCTTTGAAACACTGGTAGGTTGAAAAGTGACAACTTAATTTTGGGCCATTGTGAAAAACAATGCATATTTTTAGTTTTTGTGCGATGCATATATAGTGTATATGTAATGCACAATTAGTTTACTTGTGATGCATATATAGACGACGTAATGCATACTTAGTGTTTATGTTCATCTAAATGCTTGGTGCATTGAAAATTTGATGCATACATAAGGCATAATCGATGGATAGATACAAATCGGGTGATACATACTTACATCGATGTGAACCTTGTGCACACTACACAAGTATTAAAATATGGATTGCTAAAAAATAGGTATAATGATATTGACAAGGTGGTGCATGTATAAGAAAACAATGGTGCATGTTTAGTTGTTATTTTCGAAAAATATGCCAATTAGACATCCATGAAATAAACATTTGTAATTTGATGTTTACTTGTACATATATATTACAAAACTTGTGCATTTACTTGATGAAAATATCCATCACATCGAGTACGAGACCGCATCAAAATATCCCCGCCTACCAAGATCGGATACCGAAATAGAACAAGATAAAATACCACGAATATGCATGTAATTTGCTTTATTGGAGAAAGGTGTGTAATTTTGTAGGGACTACGACAAAAGATGCCGTCGACATACGAATAAGCACCTCCATAAATTTAAAAACAAAGAGATCCGGTTATAGTATATTGTGTGTAACCGAGAGTGCTACAAACATACAAAGAAAGAATCAGTGGAATGAAGAAGGAAGCGATACACATACAAGGTAATGCAAGAGAGTTTCAAACCATTGTGGCTGCAAAGCGAACTGCGTACTAGAATACACGGGTAACGGTTCATACACGATGAAGTATTTCGAAGAACACCACACGCATTCTTTTAGTTCAGAATCTTACCTATTGTTTTAAAGTAAATTGAAATTGAAATTTTTTTTTTTTAGGGAAATTGAAATTTAAATTTTGGTCACAAACAATTTATAATAAATTGTTCAAAGTCCGGATAGGCAATCGCAAAGTCACACCACTTATTTAAGCGAGATGGTTGGAGGATATTCGCAAGCATGTGCATTACCAATTGATTTCAAGAATTTCAAAAGAGACTTGAAGACACACATATGAGGGGAAGACACACAATTGATAATTGACAAATTCTTGAAAAAAGAAGATGTGTCCATGAATGACATGACGTGGACGAAAACTACCAACTGATGAGACTGTCTTGGGCAAACCCTATTTTTGTGCGCAATTATGCGATGTTTGGGGACGTGATTTCATTTGATGCTACTTACAACACAAACAGGTCAGTTAGAAAAATATGGTGCATATATAGATCAAGACATGTGTATATATACATAATTTGGTATTCTTTTACTAAAGCAATGATGTAATTCAAATATACTTGTTCACGTTTTGAAAATATGGTCATATATAGATCAATACTTGTGTACATATATACATAATATGGTATACTGTTACTAAGACAGTGATGCATTTCAAATTTACGTGTTATCAGGTACAAAATGATTTTTGCACCATTCACAGGCATTGACAACCATCAAATTTGTGTTACGTTTGCATGTGGGTTACTATTGAAGGAGGATGAGGAGTCCTATGTTTGGTTATTCAGAAACGTTTTAGAAACAATGTGCAGTGAGTCGTACTACATTATAACTGATCAGGATCCGACAATGAAAAATGCATTCAAAATAGTTTTCAAGACCGCAATACACCACTCATGCATGTGGCACATTATGGATAAGGTTAGCACCAGGTCGGCCATACATTGTTACAAAAATGAGCAATTCTTACGTCGTCTTAATTCCGCTGTTTGGAATGACCAAAATGAACCTGCTGACTTTGAAAAATTATGTCAATCTGTGATAACATATTTCAATCTATAAAACCATCCTTGGTTTACTACATTGTATGAAATAAGAAAGAGCTGGATCCCTGCTTATTTTAGAGATGTTCCCATGGGGGGTTGATACGAACTATGTCACGGTCTGAAAGCACGAACAGTTGGTTCGGTGGGTTTACAAACCCGCAAGTCAATTTAGTAGAGTTCTTCATGCACTTTGACGCACAATGGATTCACAATGACATGCAATACACAAACTAAACAACGACAGTGACACTCTGATTCCCGAATGCAAGACACCGTTGGACATTGAAAAACATGCAGCAACATTGTATACACATACTATTTTTTAAAAAAAAGCCTGGAGATTGCCGCGTGTTACAACCGTCAAGACATATGATCATAAGAATAGGAGGCGCTTGTTCCTACTCAATAACACAAAAATAATGCAATTTTCAAAGTATTGATCGCAATGTGGAAACAAGCGCAATGTGTAGCTGTAAGATGTTTGAAATGCACGGGATTTTGTGTCAACACATATTCGTTGTATTCAAGGACCTCAAGGAAATTCCCAACAAATACGTACCTACAAGAGGGATGAAACTAGCATCCATACATCCATCAATAACATACGGTCAACTATACAAATTCAAAGGTGGGGGAAGAAGCAGCCATAACTCTAAATGAATTGTGGTCAACTTTCCACAAATGCATAAGACTTGCGAATGGGATAGTGGAAAAACAGGCCGACTTAGCATGCTTATTATCTGAACACAAAGACAAGTTAGCTCAAGATCTAGAAGAGCAATATATTGGTAGCAAGTAGACACTATTTGAAACTTACTACGACTCTATTTCTCAAATGGACATCTCAGTATTGCCATCACAACAAGCACGTAACAAGGGCAGCGGGAGCTGGATTAAAAGCAGGATACAGAGTCAGAAAAAAAAAAGCAATCCGTGCAAGCACCAAACTAAAAAGAAAATGTGGTACGTGTGACAAATTTGCATTACACAACAATCATACTTGTCACGATCAATGAGAATGAGTACCCCTTTTATTAATTAGATTCAACATTATATTATTCAAAAACTCAGTACATTACAATCGCAAAGTTTTAATCGTGAACGTTGTGTACAATTACATTATTCAACATCCTACTAACTATGTGTCAAATTGCTATTAACTTTGCAATCGCTTTCATCATTAACTATGCACCAAATTGTTTGTCTTTAAATTTGTGTATTTTTATACGTAATAATGGTGCATGTATCTTGTGTTTGGTTCACATATAGTTATAAAATGGTGTGCAATTAGTAATAACAAATCAAAGATTGTATTATTAATATGCATCATAACAAAGATACTAATTATGCATCAAATAATTACAAAATAGGCACTACAAACAATCATTAACACTTGTATATAAAAAATCTTTGTGGAAAGTGGTGGCTCAAAAGCTACTTTAAAAACCTTAGCGGGTGCACCTATCGCTTTACAAAGATAGATTATTGAGTACCGAGTGTCATTCCCACGAGGATTGTAAGTACTAGTAATTACCGTCTTTTTGTTATATAATCTAGCAATTTTCAGAGGTTCGTTGGATAAATAAGGAAAATGAACAATCTAAATAAACAAACTACAATTGATAAAAATGAAGAAAGATTTGTAAAATAAGAAATCAAGAGATAGAAATGTGTTCGAATTAGAATATTTTTTTGATTTAACAAGATAAAAATACAACCATAACCCCTTAGCAAAAACCATCCTCTTTAATAAAACCTCATGTTTTATGGACCGTAGAAATTCGATTTAAGTTAAACCTCTTTCAAGGTGAAAAACTCCTAATCTCAAGGTGAAAAACCTCTAGTTAAAACCCCCAAGATTGCATTATAACAATTTATGAATTCCAATATTAGGTTTGACCCTAATCCGTAAGATTTATGTTGTCCTATATGTAAGATTGCATGCAACTCTTTTCACTTATAAAGGTTCTTTCTCACCATAAATCTCTCGATTATCCGATGAGGAATAGATTTCAAATCAATATACCGGAAATATTAACTCGAATGAACAAAGCAATATAAGTGAATCACACAAGACATGAGAATTTTATTAAAAGCATACAAACCTTAATCACAAATCCATTCTAGAGTTCATTACATTCAAACACTAGGAGTTTAGCTACACATGATTTTGACAAAAGAATAAATTACACAAGAAGATTTAAGTGTTATAGACATGGTGTACTTATCTTTCTCAAAATCTCAATGGACTTCTTTCTTGATTGATGTTAATGATGTTGCTCCAAGTCTTCTTCTCCAATATTTCCCCAAGCTTCTCCTCCAAAACCCCTTGATCCTAATTATACTTAATGGATGTAATATGATGGATACAATACAATGAATATTTTTTGAATGTCCTCTCCCAACTCAAACCCTTGGCATTTATAGACACCATTTTTGTACAAGAATACATTGATAATGCTATCTTTTGTTAAATAATTGCTCCACTTTCATTGTTGGGTTGGTGAGTTCTTGTATTCATATGATAATTGACGGAATATGGGGACATAGTGCAGCAAAATAGCGTGTTAAAGGTGTACAAAAGTGGTCAACAAGGCTTGGTTGGTGAGTTTTCCATAATTTCCGCATAAAAAGTATCAGAAAAGTGGCTTTGACACGGCCGTGTTGAAAGAAAAGACGGCCGCCGCCGTCTTTGTCCTGAGAGTTGAACTTTTGACTGGACACAGCCATGTTGTCCGACACGGACGTGTTGTGCAACACGGCCAGGCCGTGTCCGGCACTGTTTTGTGCGGTTTTTCTTCTCTTTTGATCCCCTTCAAAATGGCCATATTTGGCTACACGGTTTGGCCATGTTGAACCCTTTTTCCAATTTTTCTTCAATTTATTTCCTTCTTTTTGGACGTGGCCATGTTATTTGACACCCCGTAGTCATGTTGAGTGATTTTCTTGGCTTTTTTCACTTAATGTTGACTTCAAATTGCTCCATATAATGTTGAAAACATCCTGCAATAAAATGCTTAAGATAATTAAAAAGACTATGATTTTTTTAATAAAACAGTTTAAAGTCTATTGAATTGATACAACAAAACATGTATAAAATGACACTTATCATAAAGCATATATACAACAATACAGTGCTAACTAAGTGCCAGAATGATATTAATTGTACACTATTTCATCACTAACTATGCACCAAAATAATCACAGTTGTGAAAAACAATTATAATTTGCATCAATATAATAATAATTATGCATCAAAATGTTATTAAATGCGCATTAGTATTAAACATGCAAATTTTATAGACTGAGTTATATACATACATTAAAAATGTAGCATAACACAATTAAAATTACATCACCATTCAAAAAATAAACTTCACTAAAACCGACATCGAACATACCCTTAAAAGAAAAATCCAATTTTCAAATACAAAAAAACATCCCATCAAAAAACCCAAACACCGTCCCTGTCAATTCTTATTATCGTTGAAGAATTTATTGGCCAAATTTAAAACACTGCCATTCTCTTGGTTCAAATCATGCATTAGAATTGCATGACAATACAATGTCCTAAGTTGTACGAATTCAGCGGCATCAGCCTTGTCAAATCCATAGTTTCATTTTTTCAACGCTCTCCCCATGCAGGTCTCCATGTGCCACATAGCATAGACCCCACAGTTAACTTTATTTTCTGCATCCCTCCACGACATAGCAAGTTAAGATGGGGAGCATTTTTCAACAACACGCGATGCCTAGTAACACCCACGCGCAAACAAATATCGAAAAAAAATATCCCCAACTGAAACACATACCAAAAAACATACCAAAAAATCTATTAATAGAAAAACAAAACAACTAACACATGCACCAAAACATTTGTGCATAAAGAACATTATCACATAACTAAACTGATCACCAAACTAAATAAAAAATAACGGGACAAAATTAATGCTAAAAATTACCAGTCTCTCCGGCATTTTTTTGTACTTGTCACTATTGGAACCACCGATAGAAGCGTTGTCCAGAATGTGACAATACTTCTTCTTTATGTTAATGCATATCACGAAAATATGTTCACTCTTGCAAATAGGGAAGAAGAACTGAAAAAGGAGCAACAAATAGTATGTCATACTAAAAAACAAAAAAAGAAACAAAACCAAATCTGCTAAGATTATAAGTCATCATACCATTTCAACACTGCAAATTAGCCGTTGTTGGGTCCACAAATTCTGCATCAAACGATTTTGAGAACAAAGCTAGAACCCTTTTTCTCACTCAGATCATCGCTAGGGGACACAACAGAGAGTACAACTCCAAACAGAAAAATATGAATCATGATATAATAACTACCACTTAACTCTTTACGCCTTAATGTGCAAAAAAAAAAAACATTATGTAACTAAGTATGCACCATAATATAAGTAAATGTGCATTAGATTATACATAATTGTGCACCATATATATACTTGAACTTTGCACCATTTTATAACTAGTTGTATGAACCTAGAACCCCAAGCAATTTGCCAAAATTAATTATGATTATGACATCGATAGATGGCAACCTCTTAGAGTCAAATTTGGCTATAGTGGTTGGATCATCTTACAATACTAACCCTCAGGACCTGCATAACAAGTATGGGTACCTAAAACGTAATTTTCTTTGATTGCGGGTTCAAGGAACAACCGAGTGCCAAGGAACCTGGTACATGGATAGTGGTCATTCCGGCATACATGACAGAAACAAGAAAAATCTGTCAAAATTTAAGGAAGTTAGAGGTGCAAAAGTCATATTTGGAGGAATGAAGCTCCAGGAGAAATAAGAGGCATTGGATCCATCAAGAAAAATGGATTAGAAATTACAGATGTTGCATATGTTGAAGGCCTCAATTTCAACTTACTAAGCATAAGTCAACTCGTGACAAGTGCTATAATATTGGATTCAATATGGAAGTGTGCCAAATCAAGAACATCAATCTAATGAAGTAGTCTACAAGGATGCGCACAAAAGAACATGTATGTGGTGGATTGGTCAACCGCAACACCAAGCACTTGTCTACTAGCAAAGAGCACACGAATCAAGTTGGCCGCGTGGCACAAGAAGCAGAGTCACCCGAATTTCAAAACTATTAACAAACTTGCAAGAAGTAATCTTGTAGAAGGACTTCCGACTCAAGATACAAGAAGGAGAGTGTATGTGATGCATGCCGGATGGGAAAGCAAATCAAATCATCATTCAAAGAAAAGACATGTCCATCTTCAACAAGAATATTACACCGCTACATATGGATCTATTTGGTCCTGTTGAACCGGTAGCATAAGTGGAAAGAAATACACCTTGGTGGTAGTAGATGACTACTCAAGATACACATGGACAATTTTCATGTGTAAGAAGAAAGAAACCCCTGCAGAAACTACCACAATCGATGAAGAGAATCCAAAATGAGAAGAGTCAAACCATTATCAAAATAAGATCATGGAGAACCGAGTTTGTCAATGGTTTAATAACTCAATATTGTGTTCAAAATGGTATTGGTCATGAATTATCTAAAAGAAGGACTCCACAAAGAAATGGAGTTGCAGAAAGAAGGAATAGAACTCTCAAAGAAGCAAAGCCAAGGACCATGTTAGTCAAGCAGGGGCCGCTAAAAGATTTTGGGTGGAAGCAATAAACACAAAGATGCTATACTCAAAATAGATGCATGATAAACAGACACGGTGACAAAGACTCCTATGAGATTTGGACAGGAGAAAGCCAAATGTTGCATATTTTAGAATATTTGGATGCAAATGCTTCATCCACAACAACGGGCAAAGATAATTTAAAGGCTTTTGATGCTAAAGCGATGAAGGTATCTTCTTAGGATACTCACAAAAACAAAGCCTACAGAGAGCTCAACAAGAGGACAATGGTTACGAAAAGTCCATCCATGTGGTGTTTGATGAACCCAACGTAAATGGAGAAGACGTTGAAAAGTCGGTGATAATTTGAATCACCCAACCATGCGAAGAGTCCCTATGTTGAAGTCGAAGTCTGGAATTATAAACCGGATGAAGATGAGATAGCTGAATCTCAAAGACAACCGGGAAATATGTAGCTAAGTGATGATGAGAGAGCCGATCAAAATAACACACGCAAGACGATCAATCCAACTAACCTACTCCAACTCGATGTAAGGTGGCCGAGGACCATCCACCGAGAACAAATCATTGGAGATGTAAGAGAAGGTGTGAAAACTAGATCCGAGAATTCAACAAGAAGCTATGTTCACTTATTTTATCTCACAAATAGAGCCAAAAGATGTGTCACAAGCATTGGATGACACACATTGGATTCAAGCCATGCAAGAAGAGTCAATCGGTTTGAAAGAAACAAAGTGTGGGAATTGGTTCAAAGACCTACCCATAAAAATGTTATTGGCACTAAATGGGTGTTCGAAACAATATGAATGAGGAAGGATCAGTGGTAAGAAGCAAAGCAAGATTGGTAGCCAAAGGGTATTGCCAAAATGAAGGAATATATTTTGATGAAACTTTTGCTCCAGGGCAAGATTGGAAGCCATAAGAATGTTTCTTGCCTATGTCGCTCACAAGAACTTCATTGTATATCAAATGGATGTAAAGAGTGCATTCCTTAACGGGTTATTGGAGGAAGAAGTGTATGTTGAACAACCTCCAGGATTTGAGCGGAAGACTCTTGGAGATAAAGTATACAAACTCAAGAAAGCTTTATATGGATTGAAACAGCACCAAGAGCATGGTATGATACATTATCACAATTCCCGACAGAGAACGGATTCACAAAAGGCAAAGTGGATAGAACCCTCTTGTAATTCAAGATGGGAAGAGTATCGCTTGTCCAAATATATGTGGATGACATCATCTTTGGATCCACAAACAAAGAGTGTGTGATAAATTCTCAAATCTCATGCAAAGCAAATTTGAAATGAGCATGATGGGAGAGCGACATTCTTCCTTGGACTCCAAGTAAAACAATTTGAAGGATGGAACCTTCATAAGTGGACAAAATACACGAGAGATTTAATGAAGAAATTTGGTATGGAAGAGAAGTCTTCGTAAAAATACCAATGAATACATCATCAAAATGGATATGGATACTGAGATGGCAAGCCTGTGGATCAAACAAGATACAAAGCACTTATTGGATCATTGCTCTATCTCACAGAAGCGCCCGACATCACCTTTGTTTTAGGTGTATGTGCAAGATTTCAATCGCTCCAAAAGAAAGCCACATGATCGCAGCCCAAAAGAATCTTGAGATATTTGAAAGGAAGCAAGAAGTTGGCTTATGGTATCCTAAGGAAGGTGGATTCAAGCTAATTGGTTACTCGAGACTCTAACTATCTTTGGATGTAGAGTTCGATGAAAAAACACCTCGTGTACATGTCAAATGCTTGGAAATAGGCTAATTTCCTGGTTTAGCAAGTAAAATTCAATAGCCACCTCCACAGTGAAGCATAATACATAGTCTGCGGCAAAGTCAGTTGTGCACAAGTCTTATGGATGAGACAAAGAATTGAGAGACTATGAAGTTGAAGAAAAGAAAATTCCAATTATGTGTGACAATACAAGTCATTATTGCAATCACTCGAATCTGTGCCGCACTCAAGAACAAAGCACATTGATGTCGATATCACTTCATAAGAGATCATGTAGGGAAGAAGGACATCACCTTGGAATATGTCTCAACCGAGAAGTTAGTGATATATTCACAAAACCATTATGTGAATCAAGATTTGAAGAACTCAAACATGGATTAGGATTAATTAAGTGAACCGACACTCGGAAGACTCAAAGAAAAGAGATGGAACATGAAAAGATAAAAAAGAGTGAACTCTGAATCGCCTAAGTGAATCAGTGCATCGAAAGTTAGCGACAACCGAGTGCCTATGTGCAAAAAAGAGAAGAGTTAAATCGCCTAAGGAGTAAGTTTGAAACATTTATGAGCAAAATGACAAAAACGCGGTCATTTTTACTAAGCGAGAATGTTTTTAAGAATGACGTCGAAAAATTATGACGTGTACTGATCAAAAGTCGCACACCAAGCTTATGATTGGATATAAATGTTTGCCGCATTAAATGCAAGAAATTAAATGTTAATCGGCGTGCAAAATCGAGCCGTTTATCTCGATCAAATTTCAAAACCACCCCCACGCCCTTTCATAACCCATACATATACCATTTCGTCCGATTTTCTCTCACTTTACCAAAACTGTTCATCTCTCTCAAGAGCAAAGAAAGCATTTTTACTCTCAAAACCCTACAAATCTTCAAAGCTTATTTTTCAAAGTTTCATTCGGTAAATCTTCGAGAAATGGCATCTACGTACGACTTCATCAAGTTGGGAAAGCAAATCCACACGGGATCTACTGTGGATTTCGAGGGCATGATCAAACAAGGGTCAGACGAAACCCTTGTGAAGAAGATAGCAGAAAAGTTGGAGAAATCAGGACTGAAACCCTTTTTGTCGATGGAGTTTCAGATGACCTACGTGGAGGAGGTCACACAGTTCTATGTGAACGCTGAAGTTCACGATGAGGGCATCAAGTCCTCTGTTCACGGGAAAGATTTCACCATTACTGCCAAGGATCGACATAACACTATTCGTTCTGTCGGGGGAAGGAGTGCGGGAGGTTTATGAAGGCGATGTTAACCTGGGGCCTTGCATGGCGGGGAAGAAGTAGCCAAACCCGACTTTCTTTGCAAAGGTTGTCTACACTGACTAATAAGAAGTCTTGAAGGAGGATTACCACAAGTCGTTAGACATTGTTGCCAAATGCATAGATATCAAGTTTGGAAGCTTTAATCACGGTCAAAACCAAGTTGATCGTGAATGGTGCGATCATGGAGGAGAAAAAGGTGAACTGTCTCGAGTTTGTATACAGCAGACAGACTGCGCGAGAATATTAGGAATAAATCCTTCAAGAAGGATGGTTCGTTTAGAGGATCCTTGGGATATGGCCTGGTGATTGGTCGGATGATGGAAGTAAAGGAGTCCTCTTCGACATGGAAAGGCGTTCCATGTAAACAAGAAAATGTTCGATTGAACCTTTCTCGGAGCACATAAGAGAGCATACGCCAAGAGGGCGATCACGAGTGAGGGGGAATCGGTGGCCCTGAAGAAACAGTTGTCTCCTCCTCCCCCGGAAGAAGGCGCCCTGCAGCCTACAAAGAAGAACTGTTGCCCCGCAACAAAGAAAAAGAAAACAAAAGATGCACTGCCCTGCAGCAGCAGCCGGAGAAGGAACCTCAAATACCTTCTCCGGTTGTCAAGAAAAGGAGGACCGACAAGCCTGAAAGCCAGCTCCTCGAAAAAAGACAATAGCACCGGCCCCGCCGCCCAGACTCGGAGAAAGCGCATCCGAACCAAAAATTCCTCTAGTAAGGACCAAAAGGAGAAGACTTTTCAAGCGATCGAGCTTGAGAAAACAGTGAGCCTCGCCACTCACTGGAGCAGAGATAGCGGAGACAAGCGGAGAAGTAGAGTCTCCTGAAATTATTGATGAAAATGACAAGTCTGCTTTGAAGCCGATCACGAGAGGCAAATTGAAGACACTATAGTCGAAGCGGTGAGACACAAGAAGAGCGAGAAAGCAAACTCTCTGTTGACAGGTCGTATCCCCCGCAATAGGCGTTGATGAGGTGTCGAGCACCAAAGTTTGCTACCTTCAATCCACGAGAACGAGGGACAACAAGGAGATAATGATGAAGAAGATGATGACGTGATGATCCTATCCCCACCATATCCGGACATCCAAAATCGTCTGCGAGAATGGAGAAGTGGAAGCCGAGTCGATCCAGGGAACAATTCTAAAGACCGGAGTTTATTGAAGAAGAAGAAGAATGTTGAATTTTCTCGGATTGACACCACATGTGGTCCAAGCACTGGATGAAGAAAATCGCATGAGATATCTTGCGAGATCTTCAAAGACAGCGAGAAGCAGAGATCGGCAGAGGTCAAGCTCGTGAGAAAGCCGATATCGCCCTCTAACAGAACCACCGATCATACTCATCCACACCTTGATATGTTGTCGAGAGCGATGAGGATCTGGACCCTTCTTGCCATCAAGAATTGGAGATGCGGCAAGCGTGCGGGAATCCAGGATCCTAAATGAGCAACGACTTATGGAAGGCCCTGGGGAATCTTCCAAATCACAGTTGGAGATTGATCCTATGGGAGCGGTGCGGCAAATTGCAACCGTTATTGTTGCCACCACTTCCCAACTCACTCGAGAAGAAGGTGTTAAGGAATTGGCGATGAAATTGGGAACTTGGGGACCCAAGTCGAGCCAACCCCGATGAAGGTGTCGTATCACCCGCCCAATGGCTGAACACTCAAAGGGAGCAGACAGAGTCTAGAGACGAGTGACCCCAATCCAAGGCACTCAAGCGGTGTGTCGGTGAGGAGGAGAAACTCCTCCACCGCGGCAAGGACGGAGGATCTTGCGGTGACTCCACAACGAATCTTGGAGGCGAAGTGGAGAAAGAAAAACAAATGGATACACAACAAGTTGTCATGAAGAGGCTCGCATACGATTGAGTCTGTCTCATTTGAAGTGCCAACCGCTTTGAAGGCCAATGACGCTATTGGCGATGCAAAGAGAGGCACAAGATGGAAGCGCCCTGGGAGTTAACACTGGCAATGAAAGTGCAATCCATGGAGTTGAGACTCCGGTGGATGCCACCTCAAGACCCTAAGGCGGTTGAATCATCGAAGGGATTGTCCAAAGCCTCGCTGATTGAGATTGCGGGGAGGTAATGAAGGCCAACGGGAGGTTGAGACTTCCGGGATAAAGAGACGGAAGCCGAGAACATCCCTCCTACTATCATTGATCCATCCGAAAAGGAGATAAGTGCTCTTCACGATTCCCAAGACAATCGATGTAACCTTTCCGGGATCCGAAGGTGTGAAGACGGCCGACTCATCCCCTTGCCGATCCAAAAGACTCGGTGAGGATGTTCTCCCAAGCACGAGTAAGTCCGACCTTAAGGCTACTCGTCAAACCTTTACTTTTGATAATGAGCCACCCATGCAAATCTCATCATCGTCCGATGACGCTTACCGATCGGCCCAGACGGTCAACTCACATGGAAAACCATTTGAGACCGACGAAGCCGTTGAGACAATGAGGCTCGGCCGGATGGGTCAATACCCCACAGACCACGACTTAAACACGATCAACTACGCAGCTACCCAAGCTAGAAGAGTCGACAAGAACCGGGCACATCACGGACACGAGTTACCATTGAACATATTCTTGTTGTCCGTGATGATCCGTTCGAAGAATCGTTCCTATCTCTCTGGAGTCGCTCGATCTTCTTGAAGAATCAGCCACAGATCAACAATGTTTCCATAGACGATCCCCGTCATTCCAATGACACCATCGTCCCAAGAGATTTTGACTTTGATGCTACTTGGCCCACCGGTGAGACAAGTGATAGCCGAGGTTCGAGAAGTTTTCAAGGCCATATTTGCGGAGATAGAGAAGATGGAAAGGCATCAGCCTCACTTGGACATGAGACCGGATAACCGAGATGCCAATCTAAGCGCCCGTCTGCGTGGAATAATTGTTAGATCCGGGAATGGTGGCAACAACAAGCAGGACAATGCGCGTGGAACAAGATCGGTGCCTTAACATTGTTCAATAAAATGCTAGTCCGGGAGCGCTGATAATCCGACATGAAAAGGAGGATGCGGGAAAATATTGGAGAATGCATACCTCACATAACACGTAAATGGAGTCGCTGCGTGAATTTCATCGCAAAGAGCTTCACGCGAGAGGAGAACATGGAGAAGAAATTCAGCCTCCTCTCTGAATCAAGCGGCGGTGGCGGCAGAATCAAAAGCCACTCGCTCGAATTCGTGCGGCAAAGATACTCCGCAGCAGAGATTCCAAGCATAACTCGGCTATTAGTCGCTTGGACTTCATGATTGTTTGGCATGTTTCGAGGGGTTCTCTCTCCTTTGATGATGCCAAAAAGGGGAAGAGGAATACCTAAAAGACGTTAAAAGGATCTGCCGAGAAGAAGAAGGACGGGCCTTGCATTTGTGAAGGAGAAAGGCAGTGAGGAACAAAGAAGAGAGAAGAAAGGAAAATCTCTGTTGAGGGGGAAGGTTCGAAAGACATGACTTTGATGATTGCAAAAACCCCTTAACAAGGATTAGTCACGGTGATATCATCAAAGAAACTCCCGATGACTCGCGCGCTCCAACACTCCGCAGCACCCATGGTGAAAAGAGGAAGATAGTAGAAGCGAGGGATGAAGGAGGTGGAAGGAAAGATGGATGCCCGAGTAATGAATATCTTGAAACAATATGGAGGCATTCCAAGAGGCAGACACCGATGCCATCTCATACGTCGGAAGTGAGCCGAGATCGGTCGATGAATTCAAAACGCTCGACTCAGTGGCTACTTCGAAAAATATGTCCATGACCCAAGCACGGGATTTGTATTGTGAAAAAGGCCTCAAGCTATGTGAAGAAAGGCGACAGCGGCGGACCATCTTGGATCACCCTGCTAGTCACTCATTTGGGAAGAAGAAGGCCCCAAGACAATACACGCCCGAGGCAAATGGAAGAAAAAGGTGGTGGAGGAAGAGGTTTGAGACTAGACCTCTACCCAAAAATATTGAATACGTAGATCCGGGGAAGAAATAAAAAGGGATCTATTGGGGTGGACTTGATGCAATAGCCAACATACAAGTAGCCAAGAACAATGTTGAGTATGTGAAGAGAATCGAAGAAGAAAATAGAAGACAAACTCATTTGTGGGAAGAAAGGCAAGAAAGAAAAAGAAGAGATGAAGTCGAGGAAAAGCATATGAGAAAAAAAAGCGGTGAAGAAGAAAAAAAGAGAAAAAGATCAAGAAGACAGAGCTAATGAGGAAAGAAGGAGGCTGACAAAGGAGATGAAGTGTTGATGTAAACCCCTTCATGTATTTTACTATGTAAATGCATTTGCATGTAAGTCTTCGTACATTGAATAAAATTGTATAATTTCTATACTTTCGTAGATATACAATAAGCGTGATTACCTTAAGCTCTAATTAAGCTCGATACACTTTGTAAACTTTGTGTAAAGAACTAGAATGCTATTATCAATAAAAGATTGATTCTAAGCATACATTCTGTGATTCTACATTGTCTCATGACGTATCTTTGCTATTTAATTCTTTGAATGCATGTTTTAAGTTTTGGCATCATCAAAAAGGGGGAAATTGTTGGGAAATTAATTTTTAGATTTTGATGAATGCCATGTAAAACTTAGAATAGAAAGTTGGCACCCCATTATCCCCTGTAATTTGCACTATAATAGATAGGGCTGGTCAAGTGAGTTAAGTCGGCTATGCCCGAACATGCAAGAAGTCAACCGGAGACTAGAAGGAAGACTCATTGTAAAGGCATTTGAGTGTAGCAAGGAAGAAAAAAACAGAACTCGATCAAGGTGCGGTGAGATGCGGTGAGCAGCAAAGTGTCGATCAAGTCAACTCAAGATAGCCAAGTCTCAAGTTGATGTGACAGATGAGTCATCCAATAATTGGAAGCTGACTCGAAGTCATCTGGGGAAATCAAGGAAATGCAAGTCATGTCGAGACAATGAAAGAGATCCGTTGTACGAAGTCAAGAAAATTACTTAAACAAGTAATACTCCCATATCGCCTTTCTTAAAGTGCTCGATCCCAGAAGCGTGCAAAAGGAACAAACCAATGGGAAACACCGCACTGTGTCGAACTCGAAAAAGTCAAGACTCATTCAATACGAGGAAATGTCAATTCCAAGGATCGCAACAAGACAAGCCAACGACCACAAGTGTCTTTTTAAAATTAACCTATCTCTTCAACGGGCAAATTTTCAAAAGAACACTATATAAGGTGAGGAATCACCTTGAGAAAAGGTTACCTTGATTACGAGAAAACCATTACAAGCAAGAAAGCAATATCTCGTAACCCGAAATATTCTCAAGTCAATTAAGCTCAATCCTCAAGCCTACATTACGAAGGAAATCAATCCAACACTCACTGTGAAGGAAAGACGACTTCAATCAGTTGAAGAGGAAACATTTGAAGAATCAAGGGGTCTCTTGTTGGGAAATTTATTGTTTAGATTTTGATGAATGCCATATAAAACTTAGAATAGGAAGTTGGCACCCCATTTTTGCTATAAAGCGTATTGTAATATATAGGTCTGGTCAAGTTTGAGTTAAGTCGGCTATGACTAAACATGCAAAAAGACAATTGAAGACTAGAAGGAAGACTCATTGCAAAGACAAAGTGAGTATGGCAAAGAAGAGAAGACAGGGACTCGATGAAGGAACATCCGAGATGCTGTTGAGTGGAGTATCGTCAAGTCAACTCAAGATAGCCAAGTCTCAAGTTGAAGTGACAGGAGAGTCATCCAATGATTGGAAGTCGACTCTAAGTCACCCGGGAAAGCAAGGAAATGCACAAGGCGAGACAAGAAAGAGATCCGTTGCACGTAAATCAAGAGAATTGCTTAAACAAGTAATATCTCCATGCTACATTTCTCAAGTGCTCAGTCCCGAAGCGTGCAAGAGGAATAAACCAATGGGAAGCACTACACCGTGTCGAACTCGAAAAGTCAAGAACAATTCATACGAGGAAGTGGCAATTTCAAGGATCGCAACAAGACAAGCCAACGTCCACAAGTGACTTTCAAAAATAAGCATATCTCTTCAACGGGCATATTTTTGAAAGATCACTATAAAAGGCCGAGGAATGACTCGAGAGAAGGTTACGAACCATGAACATTCAAGAAATCATTTGAATCGTAACGAAATATTCTCAAATCATTCAAGATTAACCCTCAAGCCTACATTACGAAGCCAATCAATCCAACACTCACCTATGAAGGAAATATAACTTCAATCAGTTGAAGAGGAAACTTTTGAAGAAAAGGGGTCTACATTCCACTAACGATTGTAGGAAGGTTCAAGGTCGACCAGTCTCGAGTTTTGCGGGGGCTTCGTGATCAAATCCAAAGAGCTTGAGCTAGTGGGCTGTAGTAGCAAAGCAAATGCCCTGTGAAGAAGCCGAGTCATACGAGAAGCAATTTGAGTGATCAAGGCATCTCGGCATCGAGTCCCAAAGGATCAAGTCGATGTGTGATCAAGACTTGTATCCGGGATGTTACAACTTTGTATACCGATCAATACCTAGTGGATTCCTCCGGGGAGTTGGAGAAGAGAGGAGTAGAAGAATTACCCCATCTTGAACCTCTATAAAAACTTATCGTGTCATTTACATTTTCAAAGACTTTAATTCCCGCATCTTATTTGTTTAACTCTGTGATAAATTTGCTATCCACTTGATAACTTCTAAGTACTAAAACCAAGTATTAAATCATTGCTAAACCAAAATTAAGGGTGTTAAGTCTTCCAATGAAAAACAAACTACGATTGAGCTAATTCGGTCTTAACAATTGAGTTATTCTATCAACGGCTCGATCGAGTCTGTTGAGTGACTAACTCTCTTGATTAACTAAATTAGTCTGTCCACCAAGGACTGTGTGTGTAGTATCAACTCGATCTTTAAAAAGGACTAAATCGAAAAGTTGGTAAGGTTTATTCAACCCCCTTCTAAACCTTACACTCACACCCAGGACCTACAAGTGGTATCAGAGCGGTTGGTTCATTGAGCCTCCCGCATGGTTAGTTCTTGAACTAGATCTCCAAATTTTTCAAAGTCTGTTTTAGTACTTAAGTTTTCAAAACTCCTTTTATCATTAAAAGTTATCATCATGGAAGCAAATTCGACACGCATCCCTATGTTCACAATTGAAGAATTTTATGATTGGAAAATTCGTATGCAGTGCTCATCTATCAAAGCATTACATGATGAGATGTGGATAGTGATAGAGGATGGGCCACCGCAAATTTTAAAAGTGAACACAATTTGTAAGAAGAGCTGCATTTGAAGGTGAAGAGGATGTTGCTCTAGACCACCTATGGTTGAAAAACCAAGAGTGAATGGACAAATGATGACAGGAAAAGATATAACTTGGACAATGTGGCCAAGGACATTCTTTACAAAACCTTGGACAAAGCCATGTTCAACAAACTCAAATCATGCAAAACGGCTAAAGAAATGGGGACAAGCTAACATTGATTTGTGAAGGCTCGGATTAAATCAAGGAAAATAAATTATCGGTGGTCGTACAGTAAATTTGAGAATTTCAAAATGATCTCAGGAGAGAACCTGGATCAACCGGATGCTCGATTCACGTAAATCACCAACGAGCTATCCGCACTTGGAAAAGAATATACACGAAGGAAATGTGTATGAAAATCCTAAAAAGTCTCTCGGTGAATGGGAAATGAAGGTCATGGCACTAAGACATTCCATGGACCTATCGAAGACATCCAACCATGAGCTATTCTCGGACCTCAAAGCCTACGAATTTGAGTTGAGAAGAAAAGACCAGGAAGAGACAATTTTGCACTCCAAAACAAATTTGCTCTAATTGTTAAGGATGGAAAGAGAGCCGAGGTCAAAGAAGTCATTGACCCGGAGGAAATAAACGATGGTTAAAAAGTTCAAAAAGTTCTTCAATAAGAACTACAAGAGAGGCAAGGGCGATTCCTCCGAGAAGACACTCAGCTCCCTCCAAGTCAAGGGAAGATAGGCCAACCAAGAGAAAGATCATCAAAAAGTGAATATCAAAGTACGACAATTCAAGAATGGAAAGAGCTGATCAAAAGGTTGAATATCTATCTTTTGGAACCGTAGGCAACCAGGTCACTATGCCATCGATTGCCCATATCCCGTAGTCAACAAATACAGGAATGAAGAAGAAAGAAGACAAGAAAAGAAAAAGGCAATGTTGGTCGCAGAGATGAGACGAGACCCAAGTCAAAAGACATAGCTGATTCGAGAGCAGTGAAGCCGACTACTCAAGTGACTCGAAGAAGAAGCCCTAACTGTTTGATGGCCAAGGAACAAGATCAACTCGACCAAGAAGATGAGATACACTCTAACTCATCAAACTCGATTCTAGTGATAGTGACTGTGACACACACACTTCATCACCCACTCGATCTTTATGATTCATTAGGCAAAATGATGAAAGATTTTGAACACATTAAATCCTCACACACACTACTAAATGAGGAAAACAGCCTACTCAAGAGCCAAAACTCACGGTGACTAAGGAGTTGAGTACTCTAAGTCAAATAGCCTGATGAGAATGAAAGTTTAAAGACCGAAAAAATGCAAAGCTAATAGCGAGAAATATTTGCTATAGAAAAGAGGAAAATGACCTCAAAAATGTGATTGCCTCATTCACTAAGGCATCTAAATCATTGGATGATCTTATTATGAGTCGAAGAGAATGTGGAGACAAGACAGGCTTAGATTTAATTCCTTTGTGCTATGTCAAGCTCCAAAAGTGATTTTGGAAAAAGGATATTCAAGCAATGAAGTATCTCAAAAATCCAAAACTCCAAATGGTGCACACACATTTAATCCAAAGCACAATTACAAGCAAACTGGCCTTGGTTATAAAGGAAAAGGAAAACAGCCGAGTTGAGTGCGTTGAATGGACGGTGAGAAGAAATTCACCGAGTTCTCAAAGAAACTCCAAACACGAAATACTGTAAAGAAGAAAGAGCTACCAAAAACCCTTAAAAAATCTATAAAGGAAACACATATGATGGGAATGGTAGAAATATCCAAGCCAAGCTGATTGGAATGATGTGAACTATCAGCCAAAGACCTATGGAATATAAACCCAAATGGCAAAGGCCTAGAACTCAAGAAAGGCCATTCCAAAGATATAAGAGCTTTCATCAAAGACACATATGCACCTAGGCACTACACTCGGAGACATCACAACTACCCAAAGAAGGCAATTGCTACAACACATATACGGCATACAGACAAAAGAGACAACTGTATGAACCTAGAATCCCCAAGCAATTTGCCAAAATTAATTATGATTATGGCACGATAGATGTCAACCCCTTAGAGTCAAATCATTTGGCTATAGGTTGTTTGGATCATATTACAATACTAACCCCTCAGGACCCGGACAAGTATGGGTACCTAAAACTTAATTTCCTTGATTGCGGGTTCAAGGAACAATCAATGCCAAGGAACCTGGTACATGGATAGTGGTCGTTCCGGACACATGAGAAACAAGAAAATCTGTCAAAATTCAAGGAAGTCAAAGGAGCAAAAGTCATATTTGGAGGAAATGAAGCTCGGGAAAAATAAGAGGCATTGGATCCATAAAAAAATGCATTAGAAATCAGATGTTGCATATGTTGAAGGACTCAACTTCAATTTGATAAACATCACCAACTCGTGACAAGGGTTATAATGTTGGATTTAACATGGGTATATGCCAAATCAAGGATCTTGAATCAAATAAAGTTGTGTTGCAAGGATGCGGACAAAAGAACATGTATGTCGTGGATTGGTCAATCGCAACACCCAAAGACTGTCTATTAGCAAAGAGCACAAATTTGAATCAAGTTGGTGTGGCACAAAAAGCCGAGTCACCTGAATTTCAAGACGATTAACAAGCTTGCGAAGTAATCTTGTGGAAGGACTTCCGGATTTCGATTATCTGAAGGAGAGTATATGTGACGCATGTCGAAGGGAAAACAAATCAAATCATCATTCAAAGAAAAGACCCGCCCATCTTCAACAAGAATATTGCATCGCTACATATGGATCTATTTGGTCCATTGAACCAGCTAGCATAAGTGGGAATAAATACACCTTAGTGGCGAGATGACTACTCAAGATATACATGGACAATATTCATGTGTAAGAAGAAAGAAACTCTACGAGAAACTACCACGGTGATGAAGAGGATTCAAAATGAGAAGAGCCAAACCATTATCAAAATAAGATCGAGACGAGAGGAACCGAGTTTGTCAATGGGATAATAACTCGATATTGTATTGAAAATGGCATTGGTCATGAATTATCTGCGAGCAAAGGACTCCAAATGAGAATGGAGTTGCGAAAGAAGGAATAGAACTCTCAAAGAAGCGGCAAGGACCATGTTAGTGAAGCGGGGTTACCAAAAAGATTTTGGGTCAAGCAATAAACACAAAGATCTACACTCAAAATAGATGCATGATAAACAGACATCGACAAACACTCCCTATGAGATTTGGACAGGGGAGAAAACCTAATGTTGCATATTTTAGAATATTTGGATGTAAATGCTTCATCCATAACAATGGCAAAGATAATCTAAAGGCTTTTGATGCTAAAGCGGATGAAGGTATCTTCTTGGGATACTCGGTGAAAGCAAAGCCTACAGAGTACTCAACAAGAAGATTATGGTTACAGAGGAATCCATTCATGTGGTGTTCGATGAACCAAATGTTAATGGAGAAGACATTGAAGAATCGGTGATGTTTGAATCAATCAACCATGCGAGAAAAGTCCTATCTTTGTCAAGTTGAAGCTGGAATCATAAACTCAGATGAAGATGAGATAGTGAATCTCAAAAACATTTGGAAAATTTGCAGCTAAGTGATTACGAGAGAGCGATCAAAGCAACACAAATGTTGCAAGACGATGAATCGGCTAACTTACTCCAACTTTGATGTAAGATGGTGAGAGACCATCCACCTTTAACTTGTTGGAGATATAAGAGAAGGTGTCAAAACAAGATCAGAACTCAACAAGAAGCTATGTTCACATGCTTTATCTCACAAATAGAGCCTAAAGATGTGTCACAAGCATTGGATGACACACATTGGATTCAAGCTATGCAATAAGAATGAATCGTGTTTGAAAAAAATAAAGTATGGGAATTAGTTCAAAGACCCACCCATCAAAATGTTATTGGCACTAAATGGGTGTTCGAAACAAGATGAACGAGGAAGGTTCGTGGTAAGAAACAAAGCAAGACTAGTAGCCAAAGGATATTTCCAAGAAGAAGGGATAGATTTTGATGAAACATTTGCCCCTCGTAGCAAGATTGGAAGCTATAAGGATGTTTCTTGCCTATGCGACTCACAAGAATTTTAATGTATATCGGATGGATGTAAAAAGTGCATTCCTAAATGGTTTATTGGAAGAAGAGGTGTATGTTGAACAACCTCCAGGATTTGAGCAGAAGACTCTTGGAGATAAGGTATATAAACTCAAGAAAGCTCTATATGGATTGAAACGGGCACCGGAGCATGGTATGATACTTTGTCACAATTCCTAAGCGAGAATGGATTCACAAAAGGAAAAGTAGATAGAACACTTTTCATAATTCAAGACAAGAAGAGCATATCTTGCTTGTTCAAATATATGTGGATGACATCATTTTTGGATCCACAAACAAAGAGTCATGTGTGATAAATTTTCAAACCTCATGCAAAGCAAATTCGAAATGAGCATGATGGGAGAGCCGACATTCTTCCTTGGACTCCAAGTGAAGCGGTGAAGGATGGAATCTTCATAAGTCAAATAAAATACACCGAGATTTAATGAAGAAATTTGGTATGGAAGAGAAGTCTTACGTGAAAATACCAATGAATACATCGATGAAAATGGACATGGATGCAGATGGCAAGCCTATAGATCAAACAAGATATAGAGCACTTATTGGATCATTGCTCTATCTCACAAAGAAGTGCGGACATCACCTTTGTTGTAGGTGTATGTGCAAGATTTCAATCTGCTCCAAAAGAGAGCCATATGACTATGACTAAGAGGATCTTGAGATATTTGAAAGGAAGCCAAGAAGTTGGCTTATGGTATCCAAAGGAAGGTGAATTCAAGCTAATTGGCTATTCGGACTTTGACTATCTTTGGATGCGAGTTGACAGGAAGAGCACCTCGAGGCACATGTCAAATGCTTGGGAACAGGCTAATTTCTGGTTTAGCAAAAAGCAAAATTCAATAGCCACTTCTACAACCAACGAGAATACATAGTTGCGGGCTTTGTTGTGCCCAAGTCCTATGGATGAGACAAATGGTGAGAGACTATGAAGTTGAAGAAAAGGAAATTCCAATCATGTGTGATAACACAAGTGCAATTGCAATCACTCAAAATCATGTGTTGCACTCAAGAACAAAGAATATCGATGTCGATATCACTTCATAAGAGATCATGTTGAAAAGAAAGACATTACCTTGAGTATATTTCAACCGATAAAAGTTAGGCGACATATTCACAAAACCATTATGTGAGTCAAGATTTGAAGAACTCAAGCATGAGTTAGGATTAATTGAGTGAGTGACACTCCCGGAAGAATCAAAGAAAAGAAATGAAACACAAAAAGGGAAAAAGAGTGAACTCTCAAATCGGCCTAAGTGAATCACCAGATCGGAAAGACAAACTATACCGAATTAGCCGACAATTTGAGTCACTAAGAGAACTGTGAGAAGAAGAGTTAAATCGGTGAGGAAAAATTTGAGTCATTTATGAGCAAAGTGACAAAACGCGGTCGTTTTTACTAAGCGGGAATGTTTTAAGAATTACGTCAAAGATAATTATGACGTACAGCAAAAAGCGCACACCAAGCTTATGATTGGATATAAATCTTTGCCGCATTAAATACGAGACATTAAATGCTAAATCGGCATGCAAAATCTAAGCCGTTGATTTCGATCACATTTCAAAAACCACCCGTCGTCCTTTCATGAACCACACTTAAACCTTTTTTCATCCGTTTCTCTCACATTACCAAAACTGTTCATTTCTCTCTCAAGCAAAGGCAAAACTCTCTCAAAACCCTATCAATCTTCAAATCAACCTCTAAGCTTTATTCGCGAAATACTAAAAAATGGCTTCTACTTATGATTTTGTCAAGCTAGGAAAGCAAATCCACAAGGGTCCTTGTGGATTTGAGGGTATGGTCAAACAGGGTCCGATGACACCTCATAAAGAAGATAGCTGAAAAGCTCGAAACGACAGGGCTAAAACCATTTTCGATGATGGAGTTCTCGATGACCTATGTGGAAGAGGTCACACGATTCTACGTGAACGCCGAGATTCACGATGAGGGGATCAAATCCTCTGTTCACGGGAAGAGTTCATCATCTCTCGCCAAGGATTTTGGCAACACCGCTCCCTACCGCGGAAGGAGCACGAGAAATCAATGAAGTGATGTAGACTTGGTCCGCTTGGAAAGAAGTAGCCAAGACCGACTATCTTTGAAAAAGATAGTCTACACAACCAACAAGAGGTCTGCTTTGAAGGAGGACTACCACAAACTGTTGGACATAGTTGCCAAATGCATAGACATCAAATTTGGCGGCTTTGACCAACCGTCCAAAGCTAAGTTGATCGTAATGGCTGCGATCATTGAAGAAAGGAAAATAAACTAGGCTGAGTTTGTCTACAAAGACAGACTACTGCGAGAATGTAGGGAACAAATCCTTCAAGGAGAATGGTGCATTTGGAGGATCCCTGGGATATGGTCCGTAATCGGCCGGCTGATGGAGGTCAAAGGAGTCCCTCTTAGACATGGAAAGACGTTCCATGTAAACAAGAAGATGTTCAGATCAAACCTCTCGGGCGCACGTAAGAGAGCCTACGCCAAGAGAGGCGTCGAGTAAGGGGAATCGGTGACCACGAAGATACTGATTGTCTCCTCTCCACCAAAGAAGAAGAAGTCGCGCCCCGCAACTAAGCTAAGAAGACTGGCCGCTCCTCCCGCAAAGAAAGAAAAACAAATCGCTCCCCGCCGCGGCCGAAGTCACCCGCCCCGCAGCCGTGTCTCCGCCGCCCGAAGAAGAACGGTCGAGAAGGAATCTCAAATACCTTCTCCGATCGTCAAAAAGAGGAGAAGCGATAAGCCAAGACGACCAGCTCCTCGGAAGAAAACACCTCAAAGACGGCCCCCGCCGCCCAAGACTCGGAAGAAACTCTCCGAACCGTAAATCCCTCTCGGTACAAACTAGGAGACGAAGAAGAATCATCAAGCGCTCCGAGCATGAAAAACCGTGGTCGAGTCAGCCACTCACCAAACAGATCACGGAGGCTTTGGAGAAGTAGAGTCTCGGATATTATTGATGAAAAACACTAAGTCTATTGAAGGTGATCACAGAGGCAAATCAAGACCAAATGTAGTTCGCACAATTTGAGACACAAGAAGTAGCCGAGAAAGCACACTCGCTGTTGACAGGATCGTATCCCTCCTCGCAATGACGCGGTGTGATATGGAGCACCGAGCTTGCTACCTTCTATCCCCGAGAATGAGGGGACAAAGAAGAAGGCGATAGAGATGATAGTGATGTGATGATCCTATCCCCACTTTATCCGACATCCAAAATCGTCATGAGAGTGGATAAAGTGGAAATTGAGTCGATCCAGGGAACAGTTCCAACGGCCGAGTTTATAGAAGAGGAAGAGGAACTGCTGAACTTTCTTGGATCGACCACCGTGATCTCAAAGATCGATGAAGAAAAATCGCAAAGATATCTTGCAGATCTTCAAGGACAAGGAGAAGGAGAGACAGCGAGAGGAAGCCGAGGCACGTGAGAAGGCCAAAGATCCGCCCTATCACCGCACCACGTAACACACACATCATCTCCTCGACGTCTTATCGATACTAATGAAGATCCGGACCCTATTCTTCGCCACGGAAGAATTGCAAATGCAGCAAGCAATGCACGAATCGAATCCTTCACAAGCAAAGAATGATGGAGAGGGACCAGGAGAGTCCTCCAAAACACACCGAAATAGATCCAATGGGAGTGGTGCAACATATCGCCATCGTTGTTCGCCCACCACTTCCCACTCACTCGGAAGAAGAAATAAGGGAAATGGCGATGAACCGGGATAGTGGGGACCCCGGTCGAGCCAACCCCTATTGAAGGTGTCTTACCACACCCCCAACGGCTGAACACTCAAGTGTAAATAGCCGGGAGTTTGGAGACGAGTGACCCCATTCCAAGTCACTCACCGGTGGTGCGCCACCGGAGGGGAAACTCCCTCCACCGCAGCAAGGTCGAGAATGTTGCGAGATGACTCCAAAACGAATCTAGGAGGCGAAGTGGAGAAGGAACAAACACAAAGTACACGGCCGATTGTCATCAATCTAAGCTCGCAGGGCTTGAGACTGTCTCGGTGTGAGGTGCCAATCGCTCGAAGGCTAATGACGTTGCGATGCGATCGAGGCACTGAGGAAAGAACAACCCCGGGAGTTAACACTGCAGGCGATGAAAGTGCGATCCATGGAGTTGAGACTCCAATGGATTCCACGAAGAAGACCTAAGACAACCGTGACACTGTCGAAATGGATGTCCAGGCCCATTGCGCAGTTGAGGCAGAGGAAGTAATGAAGGCCAACGGGAGGTTGAGACTTCCGGGGTAAAGAAGTCAAGTACGAACATCCTGCCGCTATCATTGATCCATCTCGAAAAGGAGATAAGCGCTTCACGATTTCCAGGAAAATCGATGTAACCTTTCGGGATCGGAAGGCGACGATGAACCCGAGTCATCCCCATGATCGATCCAAAAGACTCGGTGAGGATGTTCCCACGATGAGTAAGTCGACCTCAAGTCTACTCGTCAAACTTTCAATTTTGATGAGCCACCATGGAAATCTCATCATCGTCCGATGACGCTTCGATAAGGTCGAGGACCGATCAACTCAATTGGAGAAACCAATTTGAGACCGACGAAGTCGTTGAGACAGTGAGGCTCAGCAAGTCGGGTCAACTTTACAACAAACCCGGTGAAACCAAACAGAGTCCACTGCGCGGGCTCCCAAGGCAGCAGCCTTCGACTCCCAAGGAACTTCACGCGCACCACTCATTATTGAACAAATCCCGATTGCCGTGATGATTCCTTTGTAGAATCATTTCCCTTCTCACTAGAGGTCCCCGATCTCCCGAAGAGTCCGAAAGAGATCTCGCGCGCTTCCCGCAGACGGATCCTATCATTCCATCGATACCATCGTTCGGTGACTATGATTTTGATTGCTTGGCCGTCACCGCAACAGAGGAACAATTGAAGTTCGGGAGGTGTTCAAAGCATTATTTGCTGAAATTGAACGAATGGAGAGCCACCAGGCCTCGATGGACATGAGACTCGATAACAGAGATGCCAACCTTATCGCGACTTGAGAGGCATAATAGTCAGAATCAGGGAGTGGTGGCAACAGCAGCAAACAATGCGTGTGGAACAAGCTAGATATTTCAGGACTTTGTTCAACAAGCTGTTGGTATGGCGAGCTGAGAATGCTGATGCCAAGACGAAATTGAGAGAACACATTGAGCACATGCATGAATCTCACACTGCTGAGATAAAGCTGCTGCGTGAGCAAAATAAGAGTGAGCTCCTGCGTATGGAAGAAAACATGGATCGAAAATTCAGCCTTCTCATGGCTGAGATGAAGCTAATTTCAGTTGAATCCAACGCTACTCGCTCTGAGTTTCGCGCCGCATACTCCACAGCAGACTTGAAGCAGAACTCGGCTATCAGCAGACTCGACTTCCTGCTTGCTAGTATGTTTCCAGGAGTTCCTCTCTCCTTTGATGATGCCAAAAAGGGGGAAGAGGAATACCTAAAAGCGTCAAGAGATGTGACGTTGAGAAGGAGGAGCAGTTTGTGAAGGGAAAGACAGTGAGGAAGTGTCAAAACAAAAGAAAGGAAAGTCTGTTGAGGGGAAGGATCGAAAGATGTGACCTTGATGATTGCACAAACCCCAACAAGGTCTTGTCACGGTGATATTATCAAAGAAACAAACTCCCAGTGACTCGCCACTCCAACACTGCTATATCTATGGTCGAAAAAGAGAAAGACAATCGAAGCGGGGATGGAGGAAGTGGAAGGAAGGATGAATGCCCGAGTTATGAATATCTTGAAACAACATGGAAGCATTCCAAAGAGAGACACTTATGCCATCTCGAATTTAGAACGCCGCATCAAGGATACTTCGCAAACATGTCCATGGCTCAAGCACGGGACTTCATCTCGGGAAAAGGGTCTCACAAGATGTGAAGAAGGCGATAGGAAGCGGACTACCGACAGTCACTCTCATTGGTCACTCGCTAGTCACTCATTTGAAGAAGAAGACCCCAAGACAATACACGCAGGAGGAGGAAGAAGTAGAGGAAGAAGCGTTAGTGGTGGAGGAAGAGGGTTCGGACCCAGACCTCCGCCCAAAAACATTGAGTATATAGATCCAGGCAAGAAAGGAGGGATCTACCGGGCTGGTTTTTGAAGTAGCCAATCGCAAGTGGCTAAAAACAATGCCGAGTATGTGAAAAGAATTGAAGAAGAAAATAAAAGACAAACTCAACTATGGGAGGAGAGACAAGAGAGACTAAGAAGAGATGAAGTCGCCCGGAAGGCATATGAAAAAAAAGAAGAAGAAAGCGATGGAGATGAGAAAAAGAAGAAAAAATGTAAGATGACAGAATCAAGAAGATGAAGGAAGGAGGCGTGAAAGGAGATGAAGTGTTGTTGTCACCCTTAATGTATTTTACCATGTAAATACATTTTATGTAAGTCTTTCGTAATAAATTTGTAAATTCTCTATTTTTTGCGTAGACACAAATGTTTGCTCGATACACCTTGTAAAAGCTTGATTGTGTAAAAGAACAAGAATGTTATGATCAATAAAAGGATTGATTCTACGCATACATTCTATGTGAATGCACTATCGTATGTATCTTTGCTATTTACATTTTGAATGTTTTAAGTTTTGGCATCATCAAAAAGGGGGAAATTGTTGGGAAATTTATTGTTTAGATTTTGATGAATGCCATATAAAACTTAGAATAGGAAGTTGGAACCCGTTTTTTCTTTGTAAATCGTATTGTAATATATAGGGCTGGTCAAGCCGAGTTAAGTCGACTATGACTAAACATGCAAAAAGACAATCAAGACTAGAAGGAAGACTCCGCAAGACAAGTGAGTATGGCAAAGAAGAGAAGACAGGACTCGATCAAGGAACAGTGAGATGCGATTGAGTGGAGTATCGTCAAGTCAACTCAAGATAGCCAAGTCTCAAGTTGAAGTGACAGAGAGACATCCATGATTGGAAGTCGACTCTAAGTCACCAGGGGGAAAGCAAGGAAATGCGTCAAGGCGAGACAATCGAAAGAGATCCGTTACGTAAATCAAGAGAATTGCTTAAACAAGTAATATCTCCGTGCTACCTTTCTCGAAGTGCTCAGTCCCTAAACGTGCAAGAGGAATAAACCAATGGGAAGCACTACACCGTGTCGAACTCGAAAAGTCAAGAACAATTCATACGAGGAAGTGGCAATTTCAAGGATCGCAACAAGACAAGCCAACGTCCACAAGTGACTTTCAAATATAAGCCTATCTTTTCAACGGGAAGATTTTTGAAAGATCACTATAAAAGGCCGAGGAATGAATCGAGAGAAAGTTACTCGAACCACGAACATTCAAGAAATCATTTGAATGTAACGAAATATTCTCAAATCATTCAAGATTAATCCTCAAGCCTACATTACGAAGCACATCAATCCAACACTCACCGTGAAGGAAAGATAACTTCAATCAGTTGAAGAGGAAACTTTTGAAGAAAAGGGTCTACATTCCACGAAGGATTGTAGGAAGGTTCAAGGTCGAACCAGTCTCAAGTTTTTGGAGGGCTTCGTGATCAAATCCAAAGAGCTTGAGCTAGTGGGTCTGTAGTAGCAAGGCAATGCGCCTGTGAAGAAGTTCGAGTCATACGAGAAGCCACGGTGAGTGATCAAGGCATCTCTCATTGAGTCCCAAAGGATCAAGTCACCAGTGTGATCAAGACTTGTATCCGGATATTACCACTTTGTATATCTCGATCAATACCTAGTGGATTCCTCCGAAGTTGGAGAAGAGAGGAGTAGACGAATTACCCCATCTTGAACCTCTATAAAAACTTATCGTGTCATTTACATTTCAAAGACTTTAATTCTTGCATCTTATTTGTTCAACTCTCTTTGATAAATTTGCTATCCACTTGATAACTTCTAAGTACTAAAACCAAGTATTAAAATTAAGGGTGTTAAGTCTTCCAATAAAAAACAAACTACATTGAGCTAATTCGATCTTAATAAATTGAGTTATTCTATCAACGGCTCGACCGGTCAGTCCGTTGAGTGACTAACTCTACTGATTAACTAAATTGGATGTCCACCAAGGACACAACGTGTAGTATCAACTCGAACTTTAAAAAGGACTAAATCGAAAAGTTGGTAAGGTTTATTCAACCCCTTTCTAAACCTTACACTCACACCCCCTTGGGACCTACATCTACATTCCACAAAGGATTGTAGAAAGGTTCAAGGTCGAACCGATTTCAAGTTCTTGGGGCTTCGTGATCAAATCCAAGAAGCTTGAGCAAGTGGGTTGTAGTAGCAAGGCAGCCTGCCCGAAGAAGAAGCCGAGTCGCACGAGAAGTCATTTGTGTGACCAAGGCATCTCGCATCGAGTTCCAAAGGATCAAGTCGGTTGTGTGATCAAGACTTGCATCCGGGACCGATAACCACTCTGTACATTGATCAATACTTAGTGGATTCCTCCAGGAGTTGGAGAAGAGAGGAATAGAAGAATTACCCCATCTTGAACCTCTATAAAATTTATTGTGTCACTTACATTTCAAAGCACTTTAATTATCGCATACTATTTTGATATCTCACGATAAATTTGTCCATCCGATAATTAACAAAGTGCTATAATCAAGTATTAAAACAAACTTAAACCAAGATTCAAGGGTGTTAAGTCTTCGCTGAAAACATATCACGATCGAGTTAAGTTTTAGTCAAAAAAGTGAGTTATTCTATCAATGGCTCAATGAGTGCTGTTGAGTGGCTAACTCCGATCAACTAACTTAGCATGTCCATCAAGGACTTATTTGTGAAGTATTAACTCAACGTCTTAAAAGGACTAAATCAAAAAGTTGGTAAGGTTTATTCAACCCCCTTCTAAACCTTACACTCACACCCCCTTGGGACCTACAATATAAATTTTGTAGAGAACGTTATGGCAAAAATACTAAACTCGCGATCTTAGAAACTATTAGTGCGTTTTGCGTTTTTGAAGGAAATTCCTTTTTGTTTGACCGTCCACTCTTGACCTATACTTTTGAACGTGATATCTCTTTTTATCCATTTTCGTTCCATTTCCTGTAAAATTCACAAGAGTACGCAGTATCACACCGGACAAAGGAAACCAAGTAAAATACACTAAATATGTGTGCAAATGCATCAAATATATATCATTTTAAATCCTCAAATGCACGTATATTTTACACTCATTATCTACGAACCCCGGAATATTGTTTTCTATCAAGAGAGAACCCAGCTGACCACCTATCTTCTTTGGTGGTTGTGGAAGACCCATAATCAGTGGATTTTTGAAAAACATTGGACAGGTGAAAGGGCTACAGTGGAGGCGACTTATGGAGAATGACAAGAATTTGTAAGTCTCTCTACGACTACTTCTAAAACTTTTCTTTCTCAAAATCTTGAAGTTGGTAAAGTGATGGCTTTGGAGCAAAAGGAAGTAGGATGTATCTCGGTTTACTTTAGTGCTGATTTTTCTCATTTGGCTAATTCTGGCTTTGGTGATTTGGGTGTGTATCAAGAAGGAAAGGTGTGTAAGGCTTGTCAATACCTAAGAACCCAGGTTTGAATTTAGTGGATTTGTATTTACAAGCTATTTTACATGCTCTGTTGCTCGCTTTTAATTGTGGATGGAGACAAATTTCTTGCTATGTTGATGATGAGGAAATTTCAAGGAAAAATTCTAGCTACTCTTTTTGAAAGATGGTTAGTGCTCAATTTCCAACGAGCGTCAACATTATGAAGTCTTTGTTTGAGTTTGTGTCTTTCAATTTTAATTCTTATTATTGGATGTTGTATTGTAAACGTTTGAAAATTTTGGATGTTTGCTCTCTTCCCCAAAGATTGGGATGATGAATTACCTACTTGGATTGTATCATGTAACCAAGTAGGTCCCCGTGCTAGTTAGCCTCGCTCTAGTAATTTGATTTGAGTTTAATATACAACAATCGTTTGGAAAATAAAAGTTAAAGGGCCAGGCTCGCTCACCGCTTCGCCACGTCCCGCACCACCAAAGGTAAAGGTATGGTCGATGATTTAATGGCCTGCCAAGAAACGGGCCTAAACAAGCCAGTCTACTTGGGCCACAAGTTGGGATACCAGCCCATGGTGGGAAGGGCAGCCCACGGTCCGCCCACTTTTTTTGGAAAAAAAAGACGAAACTCTAGTTCTATACATTCATAATTGTATGAAATTATTTTATATGCATGTATGAGTGTGCAAACTACAAAGCCAACCTAAATAAATGTTCATAGTTATGCTGAATGTTAGAAATTTGCATATATTTTCTCTGGATCTATTTTATCCACGTTGCAACATTTAAATATTTTTGCTGATGAAATTATTTTAAAGAGTTTTATTTCAGGGCACATTTATCCCACAAAATATTGTTGTTTATGATTCCTTTAAAAAAAATCTTAAATTCATTTTTCTTTTTTTTTTCTCTACATAGAAACGTAGAATATATATATTTCAATTTATGGGCGGACGGCCCACTCAACTCATGGCCCAAAATGTGTTAGATTGGGTTGAGATTTTCCTGCCCCGCCAGGTCAAATGGCAGATTTTGGTGGGTTGTGGGTTATCCCACCCCATCGGCTTGTTTTGACAGTTCTTGTATTCTATTCTATATGCATCAAAGCAAATAGTTGAACCATAGACAAGTAACTAGATAATAGTATTTGCAAAAATTTCTGCTTTTAAAAAAGTGAATTATTGTAGAAGAAGCTAAAAATAGTTGAAAACCATAAGTTGATAGTATTTGCATTTTGCAAATAGAATCTAAATTTGAATTAATTCTAAAACTTAAATTAATTAATTGAGGTATTTGGTAAATAAGTTGTAAAAGTGCTCTTTGTTTGTAAAAGTCAAATCGGAAGTGAGAATAAAATTTGAAGCACCCATCCTCTCGGTTTTAGATTGTGATTTAATCAAACAAAATCGAAGCGTAGTTGGTATTTGCAAACACTAAAAACTACTTTTTTTTTTTTTAAGCGAGAATCACATTTTTAGTGATTGGAAACACTCCTAACATACCAAAAAAGATATCCAACAATAATAGAATAACTTCATCTATATAATATATAAAACAAGATAGCCTTTAATTTTGGAAAGTTCCTGCCCAAATATTTTTTCCATATATGGCAAGTCAAATTTGTTAATAAGTTTTGTTTTTTCTGCAGAAAAAACTTTTGGTGTCTCTTTTTTGGTGATTAATGACAATCATTTTAATGTCCGTTGGAATATAAATTGGTTTAGTTTTAAATACCCCATTGTTTTAATTTCTTTTTACAATTAATCGTGAATTCTTCTTAATTTGTCTTCATGAAAATCAGAGCTTATGTGCCATTAAATTTGGTTTTATCGGGCATTTAAACGAGTCCTCGATTTGCCAATAAACATTAATATAAAATAAAAACCCAATTTTTTTTATGGAATAAATAGGATCATCGAATTGAATTCTGCAACTAAAAAATAAATATTAATTTTCCAAACAATCAACAGAGTATAATCAATTAAAATGGTTAAAAAATGAAAAAAATATTCAAATGTAATTCACAAAGAAATTTGTAATGTTGATTATCGGTAAAATACAATAATTTAAATAAAGTGCATATAGAACATAACCTCGTCCATTATGAGTGCACTATACAAACCACTATAAATAGAACCATCCATTTTTCATGACTTACTCTTGCTTAACAAATTCTTCAGATTTTATATAAATACCCAAAATCTGAATATAAAAAATAGTGATCTAGAGAACAGACCTATTCAGTTTAGTAAGAGATATTAATCCAACAATTGGAGACAACTCACGATAATTCAAAATAATTCACTGGCAAATATAAAGCAAAATAATATGCAGATGACTCATTTGTTCAAATTGGTTAGGACCTTAACCCAATGGAGATGTATTTGGGGCCCCGCGTGTTTGATTTTGGTTCGTGTATACAGTGTACCTGCATTAATGTATATATGGAGAAAACTCGAATGTTCTTAGTCTAGACAATACATACCATGACAACTCTCCATATCATGACAAACATGTACTTTTAGTTGTATTTCCAGTTGCAGAACCCTTGAATCCATTTAGTAGTTTTATGCATACATGTATTTAAATCACCATCATCATCTATAACATAAAAACTCCCCACAAACAAAATTCCACAACAGAACAAATACAATGCCATGAAATTTGACACTACGTAAAACCTAAAAATTTGCTAAAGACAAAAAGCAATTTAACCAAGTTCCAAAAATAAAACTAGAAACACAAATGTAACAACACACAAGAAAAGCCTCGGACAAAAATTCACATAAAAAGAGCCCTAACCGCCCAAACCAACAACCAAGAAACACAACCAAAACAAAATATCTCCAAAGCGTAGAGATCGCTTTATCGACGGCCATCATCAAAAAAATCAAAGAGGATAGAGAAACTAATAACAAAAAAATAAAAACTTAAAAAAATCCTTAAAAAACAAAATAATTTTCAGCAATATTTTTAGAACCACATGCAAAAGATTGCAAACGAATGGAAAAAAGTCGAAAAAATTTCATTAACAAGAACCTATCAAAAACATACCTCTTTCTTGGAGATTTTGAGAAAACATTTTAGAATCACATGCAAACAATTGCAACATAATGAAAAAAAAGTGAAAAAAATATCATAACAAGGACCTATCAAAAAACATATCTCTTTAAGAGATTTACTAGACTTTCTCTCCTTCTCGCACAAAATCGGTTCAAAAGTTTTCTTCCACTTTTCCAAGAGATTCAACTATTGTGTCGTTCCTTGCGAATTGAAGTTGAAGAGACGTGATATGAGTTTTGAAAAAATCACGTCAAAAATCTCGCCAAAATCAAATCCACATTAACATATATGATATGAAATTACAATCCTATCCTTAATTAATTGGCCGGCCATTAGTGCAATTACAATTATACCCTTGTAACTGATTAGTATCTTTTCAGTTACCTTAAATAATGGATTAATAACATCCATTCCAAATTAAGAAAAAATGGACTAGATCAGTCCCTACGGTCCCACCCTAGCATATTGGTCCTCTGTATTATGAAATGTTTAATAACATGCTTAATTTTTTTCTTCATTTGTGTTAACAATGTGACTGAATTTAGCTCGAATGTTTTTAGTCCCCCTGCATGTTTGATCGGTTCGTGCATGCAGTTTACCTGTATATATTTTGAAAAATCGAATGGTTTTAGCCTGGAGAGCACATATCATGACAAACAGGTACAATTAGTTGTACTTTCAGTTATGCAGCTTTGTTTTTTATAGTTCTATTTTTTTTTCTTTTTTGGTTCTGTTTTTTGAAATGTGCAATACACCTGTTTAATTTTTTTCTTAATTTGTGTTAAGACTCATGAGTGAAATATATTATGATTCTATCTCGAATGTTTCAGTCCTGAATGCATATAACTTTTCATAGAACTAACATTTAGGTGTTTTTTAGTTTGGTGTCAGTAGTTTTTTTAGTCGGTTTTTTAGTATGCTTATTAGTTCGAGAAAATTGTTTTTTTTTATTCTGTATATGTTTTAGTTATTTTTATAAATTCTATTTTGTTTAGTTTTTTTTTTGTCATAAGCAAATATTTTATATATACCAGAAAAAAATCATGAAGAACAATTACAAATCAAAGCACACTTACCCAAAGCCCCCCATAAGCCAACGACCTTGAGGGAGAACCCCAAAACATTGAGGGGCATGATAACCAACAAAAACAGACAAGAACCTGGAAAAAAAAATACATAGCACAAGGATAAAACAGAGAAGATAAATCTCTTTCATCCCATACACAAACAACAGGTTCAACCCAAAACAGAGCAAAGAGGTAAGAACATAGACTTCACTGGGAAAACCCCCTAAAGTAACAACTTCCATCCAGCTGACTAATAATAATTATCAAATTCCGACCATTCTTGCAACGCAAAAGGAATGACCTCCACATTTGAAATTCATTGTCTTTGAAACTTCTAAGCATTCCGAGTCTTCCAAAGCCGCCAAAGGACATAGATGGATAGTTGGATTCGATTTGTTCCATCAAAATTTACTTTCATCCGGCTAACAGAGCTCTACCACTCTCCCATACTCATCTTCTCATGATAAAGCCCATCCCAATTGACAGTGCAATTTTCCAAATCCTTCTAGCTCTAACACAAAGTGAAACAAAAGATGATCAAATGTTTCATATCCCTCCCCACACCCCTCACAGATCTCATCAATCTCCATCCCTCTCTTTTTGAGCTGCACACTAGATGATAAGATATTATGGATGCATTTCCATAAGAAATGCTTGACTTATTTTTGATTTTAAGACTCCAAAGAATTTTCCATTGCTTCCTTTGGCCTTCCTATCATGACTCGCCCTCATCTTGCAAATGAGCTTGAACTTTCTTTTCACAAAGTATCTTATAAGCGATTTGACAAATTCAAGTCTTTAGAATAGATCCAAACCATTTGATATTTGTGCAATCGACTATAAATTTTAGTAGCCACAATTGCATCAACTTCCTGGGAGGCAGGAAAATCTCCTTAATGATCTCCAAATTCCACTCACTTGTACCCCCCACAGCAATTGACTAACCCATGTAGTCTTTCTCTGTGCATCCACTTTACCAGCAAGAACATGGGAATTATAATCCCATAACCAAGGATGATCCCAGATCCTAGTGGACTTACCATCGCCTATGCAAAATCCAACACCTTGAACCAAAGACATATTTGGCTTTCAATAAACTTTTCCAAAGAAAATAGTCTGAATTTTTGGCTTCCACATTGAACATATCAACTTTATTCAAGTACCTAGCTTTCAACAACTTACTCACCAAAAGATTGGGTTGTGTAAGGATTCTCCAAAATTGCTTAGCTAGAAGAGAATCATTAAACAACCATATATCTTGAAAACCCAATCCCCCATCCTCTCTGGACAGTGTTAGCTTCTCCCACCTCATCCAATGCGTTTATCCTTCCCTCATTAGATCCCCACCAAAATTTAGCCAAAATTCTATAATAATCATCATAAATCCATTTGAAGCTTATAGCAAGATATTATTTAATTTGGTAATGATTTAATGATAGATTCAACAAGCTCCTTCCCACCAAACTCAAGAAATTTGCAAGACCCTCGTTTGCCATCACTCCGAGGCACGACGCTTGAGCTCCCTCCAACAACAAACTTTCCTTGGCCTTATCATTGTCCATTCTCCCGAGTCCATCAACTCAAAGAATATTATAGCTCTCCTTTACTAGAGAATAAACAAGAAGCAACATCAAGAAAGAAGAAATCAAGTATAAGGTAAAGGAAGTAAAACAATGTTGAGTAACCAAGAAATCCCAAACATTCGGAAGACTCTTAAACAAACCTTTTGGATCTATAAGCCTCCAACAACTCCTAGCATGAAGCAACAGTACCAAGGGCCAACTTGGCCTCCCAAACCTATTCGTAGGGGAACTCCCAACTATTATCCCACACATAGAAGAGATCATCTTCAATAGCCCGCCAGGAGAGGGGAGTCCTATAAGGAACTTACATTGACAGTGAGGAAAGAAATGGAAAAAAGTGTATCCCGAAGACTTCTTGGCATAGAACAAGGAGTGGAACCCATCTACGATCCTGGGCATAGACAATTCCCACATGGCACACTCATATCTCCATATACACGCATAAGCCTGGAGAACCATCATCAACACGTGCTCCCACCTTTGGAGAGGATCACCATGAGAAAATTATCCGGAGGAAGAGTAAAACCAATGGATAAGCTGTAAAGATATTGTTCGACCATTAAACACCTAAATTAATCTAGCAACGCTCACAAGAGTACGAGATCAATTATGGGGTAGCAAGTTAACCACAAGTCGTCTCTCAAGGAAGACTTAGCCAGCAAATAATTATTACGTATCACAATAAATAGAAAATAAATCCTAAACACTCTAACCAAGTTTGTTTGATTTTAATAACAAACAAAAAATAAGTAAAAGACCAATTAAAACTTAACACAATTAAACCTTGTTAGAAACGGTATGGAAACGTCTAGGATTTCAAAATCATCTCATCAAACTTGCAAGCAAAATATCAACTAATTGATCATGCGATTAACAATTAAAGCAAACAGATATAAACTAGGCCTAGATCTAATAACTCTCGTATTCACATATTAAGTCTATCCATTAGACGTGTTCAACGATTCCGAACCACCGATTATGGTTTGGAACCGCCGGTTATAGTTACCCCAAAAGGTGGAACCGAAACCTAATCCCCTACAAACGGTTTTGGTTCCGAACCGCGATTCCCGTTCGGTTTTTTTTTTTGTTTTTTTATTTTTGAATTTTTAATATTGAATAAACTAACACAATTAATGAAGGAAAACGAAATTGAGTAATAAAAAATTGACGTTATTACTTTAAAAGTAAAATTACAACTTACGTTTACAACTTTATTAAAAAGTTGCAAGCTACTAATGAAAAATTCTAAGATATTACAATTCCAAAGTATAATTTAAAAATAAAATTACAAGTTACTACACTTTCGTATAAAATTTAAATTACAAAGTACAAACCACAAAGAAGAAAAAAATAAAAAAGTTTGAGTTTTATTTTAATATTCTACGTTAAAAATTTTAAATTTACCTTTGAATATTAAAATAAAATTGTCTACGTATCCTCATAGAGGAATCAAAACCCTATGTAGTTCTCTTTTACCTTCTACTTACCTTAGGGAAGGTGGCAACATGATTCTTCAATCATTTTGTGAATCATTGCTTGATCGGTATCAATAGTGTCTTTTCTTTGGATTCATCAAAATTGGTAATTTGATCACGCACCTCGTCTTTTGTCAAATCGTGGAGTAGTGCTTGAGCCTCTAGATTTTCTCTTGTTAATCTAGATCGTCTATCACCCAATATAACCTCCTTCTTTGAATGCTTTTCTATGGAAACGGTTGAGGCATGAACGATCGATATTTCCTTCGCAATTAATGTCACTATATGAAAAGATGAAGACCTCTTTGACCACCACTTTAAGATCAAACTTTGACTTCCCTACTACAAATTCAAGATAATCAAAAGAAGATGTTAAATATGTATCAAGTTCAAGATAAGGGATTGTGCCTCATCTCGAATGTTTTGGTATCCTCGCGTCATAAAACCGCTCCAATGGTGCAAATATCTTTGCCTCATTAAAAATACCAATATCACTAGTAGTTTCAACATCATCACAAGAAGTACAAGTAGTAGAGGAGCTTCTAAAACTATTGCCATATTTTATTGAATATTCTCTAAAAATTTCATATAAACATGTTTAGCATTAGCTACTACTATGCTTGGAATGGGAGTGTCATGTTCTTTAATAGGAAACAAAGCATCATAATAAATTTCTAACAATTCTTCTAAACCATATAATCTTACCCGAGGATCTAATATTTTTGCAACTAAAAATACATTAGGAATATAAGTGAAATATTTAACCATTTTAATCCCATTTGAGTAATAGTTTGTCCTAAACGTTCACAAGGCATTAGAGATCTAAAAAGTAGTGCAATTTTAACACAACGATCTACAACTAAATTTAATGTAGGATAATAAACATTGGATAATTCTTCGATGGCATCTTTAAAAAACTTTAAAAGTTGACATAAATTAGAGCATGCATCCAATTGATTCAGAAATAAAACTATGTCACATTGTTGTTCGGCAAAAAATAAACATAAAGTTTCTCTATATTGGTAACTATCATTTATGATTTTATATGTAGAATTCCAACAAGTTGGCATATCGGGCGAGAATTATTTGGGTACAAACCAAGATTTTACAATACTAGCCCATTTTTTCAATAAAGATGAATATCTTGATAAATATAAAATCGCATTTCTAATAGGTAAAATTTCATATTTTAAAGTAACTAAACCATCTTGAACACATAAATTTATAATATGACATATACAACGAATATGAAAAAATTTACCACCAATATAAGGTTCACAAATATTACTAAGAGATTGTAAACTAGTAGCATTAGCACTAGTGTTGGGAAATTTATTGTTTAGATTTTGATGAATGCCATATAAAACTTAGAATAGGAAGTTGGCACCCCATTTTTTTTGTAAATCGTATTGTAGTATATAGGGCTGGTCAAGTGAGTTAAGTCGCTATGACTAAACATGCGAGAAAGACAATCAAGACTAGAAGGAAGACTCCACCTGCAAGACAATTGAGTATGGCAAAAAAGAGAAGACAGGGACTCGACTGAAGGAACAGTGAGATGCAGCTGAGTGGAGTATCAGTCAAGTCAACTCAAGATAGCCAAGTCTCAAGTTGAAGTGACAGGAGAGTCATCCAATGATTGGAAGCTGACTCTAAGTCACCTGGGGAAAGCAAGGAAATGCGGTCAAGGCGAGACAATCGAAAGAGATCATTGTACGTAAATCAAGATAATTGCTTAAACAAGTAATATCTCCATGCTACCTTTCTCGAAGTGCTCAGTCCCGAAGCGTGCAAGAGGAATAAACCAATGGGAAGCACTACACCGTGTCGAACTCAAAAGTCAAGAACAATTCATACGAGGAAGTGGCAATTTCAAGGATCGCAACAAGATAAGCCAATGTCCACAAGTGACTTTCAAATATAAGCCTATCTCTTCAACGGCGATTTTTGAAAGATCACTATAAAAGGTTGAGGAATGACTACGAGAGAAGGTTACTGAACCACGAACATTCAAGAAATCATTTGAACAGTAACGAGAAATATTCTCAAATCATTCAAGATTAATCCTCAAGCCTACATTACGAAGCATATCAATCTAACACTCACCTGTGAAGGAAAGATAACTTCAATCAGTTGAAGAGGAAACTTTTGAAGAAAAGGGTCTACATTCCACGAAGGATTGTAGGAAGGTTCAAGGTCGAACCAGTCTCGAGTTTTGGAGGGCTTCGTGATCAAATCCAAAGAACTTGAGCAAGTGGGCTGTAGTAGCAAGGCAACCCGCCGCCCTGTGAAGAAGCCGAGTCATACGAGAAGCCGGTGAGTGATCAAGGCATCTCGGATCGAGTCCCAAAGGATCAAGTCATTTTGTGTGATCAAGACTTGTATATGGACTGCTACCACTTTGTATATCTTGATCAATACCTAGTGGATTCCTCCAGGAGTTGGAGAAGAGAGGAGTAGAAGAATTACCCTATCTTCGAACCTCTATAAAAACTTATCGTGTCATTTACATTTCAACACTTTAATTCCGCATCTTATTTGTTTAATCTTTGATTAATTTGCTATCCACTTGATAATTTCTAAGTACTAAAACCAAGTATTAAATCATTGCTAAACCAAAATTAAGGGTGTTAAGTCTTCCAATGAAAACAAACTACGAGTTGAGCTAATTCGATCTTAATAGCCGAGTTATTCTATCAACGGCTCAATCCAGTCCGTTGAGTGACTAACTCTACTAATTAACTAAATTGGTTGTCCACCAAGGACAGTTTGTGTAGTATCAACTCGAACTTTAAAAAGGACTAAATCGAAAAGTTGGTAAGGTTTATTCAACCCCCTTCTAAACCTTACACTCACACCCATTGGGACCTACAACTAGCAATATCAAATGAAATTGAAAAATATTTGTAACTAAACCATATTCTTGTAAAATAGTATGAATTTTATGAGAAATATTAATAGCGTTATGTTCAACATTAGACTCTCTATATGTAATTAATCATTTTTGCAAAGTCCATGTACATCAACCCAATGACATGTAATTCCCATATAAAAATTTCGTTTGCCAATGATCACTCCACACATCCGAACAAATTGAAACTTTATTTTGTAAAGTAGCAAATAAATTAATTAACTTTAATTTAAATTCACCAACCATTTTTCTAATATCACGAGTAAGTGTAGAACGTGAAATATTTATACTTGAGGGGTTAAACTAAGTGTAGTAATTTTTTTATAAAGTTTATTATCGGCAAAGTTAAAAGGAAGTAACATACCACTAACAAATTTAGCTAACTCTTTCCTAGTAGTTGTATCACTATATTTAAATAAAGTAGAAGAAGACTCCATACACGATGAAGAACCCGTGAATCCCTGGGCGGTAGTTGTGTTTGAGCACGATATAGCCCAACTTTATCTGGATGTTTTTGTTTAGGTAGTTCGTGAACGCCCCATAACCGCCATCCTCCTCTAAACTTGTAGGAATTGGTGCAATAGTTGCAAGTAACTTTGAAGCCTCCGATTGTAGGATCCGAAATATTTTTAAAGTACACCGAAAAATATCGATCTAAGTGGTGTAGCTCGACGACTTTGAATTTGAGTTGGATTTTGCGGTTCGGTTGAACTCCACTTTTTGTTGAGATTCACCAAAACTAGCAAAACATGCCTCGATTTCATCTTCGCTCAAATTGAAAGCTTCTTCAAATGGTGGTGGGGGTTTTGTTCGGGCATCAAACCTTTTCCTTGGATTGATGAGAAGATCCTCCACGATTCGACATTTTTAAAATAGCTAATGAAATAAAAATATGAAACTACTAAAAATTAAATTGAAACTTGAAATTAAAACTTGAAATTGAGAGATTAGAATGTACGAGTTGAGAGATTATAATTTAGAGAGTTGGTGTGAGGAAAAATCATGAAATATATGGGGTATTTACAGGAAAACTTTGTGAAAAATAAAATACATAAAACGCCGGTTTAACCGAAAACCGACGATTTCGGTTAAACCGGTGGTTTTGTTCAACGGTCAAACAATCTTGACTGTTGATCATCAATGGTCAAACTATCTTGACCGTTGATTTTATCAAAATTTGAATTTCCAAAAAGAAATCAAAAACCACCAGTTTTAACCAAAACCGCCGATTCGATTAAAACCGGTTGCCAACAGTCACAAATGTGACCGTTGAAAATTTAAAATTCGACTTAAATGTTAATTAAATAAAATTTAAAAAATAAAGAGTGAACCGCCTATTTAACTTAGGAGGTTCTCGGTTCGAAAAAACATGAAACCATAATCTAACCTTCTAATTTTGGTTTTGGTTACGATTCGAACCAAAACCATGGTCGCTAGATTTTTCAAACCATTGACCCGGTTCGAAATTGGCCCGATTCGGTTTGAAATTGCCCGATTACGGTTCGAACCGAATTGTTGAACATGTCTACTAACCATAACCAATTTGCCATTTTTGTTAACCAAGTTGGATAATACATTTCGATTCATATGTAACCTTCTAAATGAATTTAGTCAGAAATAATATCTTCTCTTGATCTCAATTATTCCCTCAAAGTTATCAAAAGTTGGCCAAACAATCAATTATCAAATAAAGCAATTTATTGAGAAGGTAAATCAATTAGTCCATATTCATGCTTGTTTGTTTGAATCAAATAATCATAATCATAGAACAAAGAAATTAGTTTATGCTTGAGGATGATATCATAATTTATATTGAAGAAAAGAAAACAATCATAAACATCACCATGCAACAATAATAATTACCAAACTATTGAAATCGGATAAAGAAGATGAATAAATATTACATTTTGATTAAACAACAAAATAACTTCGATGGGAAGAACTCAAGCAATCCAATGTTAAATGGAAGAGAAAATAACAAAAATTAGGGTTTAAAAGTGTTAAGAAGTAAAAATGTGTGAAAATACGAGCTCCTAAGTCCTATTTATAAGCCTAGAGTCCTAAACAATGTGGAAGAGCCAAAATTGGAAATAAATCAAAAATTTTGTGTTCTGCAAGTCACGCACAGAGTCGCGCGACCGCGAACGCACAAGGCCGTCTGCAACTGTCAGCTGCGCGCGACCTGCAAACATCGGAATTTGGCTTTGATGTCTTTTATGCATTGTAGATCTATCTCTTAACTTTCCATAGCCACTTGAATGACCTCAATATCAATTTTGTAGAGAGAGGTGCGGCCAAATTACTTAGACAAGTCATTTCCAAAATTTCATCACTTGATTTCTATTTCACATGATTTAACCCTTGAACGCTTGAGTTTGCATTTTGCACCAGATATAAACATTGTAGAACTTTGTCTTAGCTTTCAGTGGTGCAAGAATCATGTCAATTGAACTTTCGATGAAAGCGTTATGTCAAAATACGACTACCATGATTTTTGCACGAAATGACTCTTTGATGTTTCTTACTCCAAAACTTGTTTTTTCCACCAAAACCTAGAAAATCAATAAAATAACACAACATAACAAAAAAAACATGCAAATGCAAATAAAATACGCCAAACATATGCATATATCATCACACAAAATACTCACAAAAATATGCAAAACAGGATATCTTTGTAATAAAGCCTTTGGGTGGGTGAGTAAGTTTATTTCCGATCCCGAGTCAACATCCGGAACGCGATGGGAGCCCCAATCGCTCCCTCAACTTACGAGAGACATTGAGACGAAACTTTGTTTGACTAACTCTCCCGAGACGCCGCATTCGACACTCTCGGGAGGAGGCCTATGCCGATACTTTAGGCCAATGGACCTCTTCTTTGTCCTCTCGGACTCCTCGAAGCCTCATCACTCGTCTTGGATCCGACTCAAGCTCTATTTTTCCTCGGCATCATAACATAACTCCGGAGCTAGAGGGGGAATATCGAAATCAAGGGCAAATGTGGTGAGAATAACAGTAACTAGAGATCAACGCGTCGGGTGATGCCCGCCCCGAGCGAGAAAAGTAGAAGGACCAGGAATCAATCCCGAAATATGTGAAAACTTCGGAGAAGACAGAGAAACGTGGAAGGAAGAACGGATGGGAGGCTTGGGATGCCCTCGGGGAGCGCTCTCTCCTCACTTGATGCACTCCACTCCTCACTACAATTCTCCATGGGCACTCCCCTCAATTCTTAAAAAATTTACTAAGTGTTCTACCAAGCAAAGAATTCAAAGTTAAAGAGTAGAAAAATATATATTACCTTTGTAAGGCATGGTCAAAGCTCTCCTCCCAAGTGTTATTGTGTAATAATGGTCAAAGATTCTCCAAGATAAGACAAGATATATCGAACAAGACAAGCTAGACATGATATCGTTTAACTCCCGCTGCATTCTATTCTCCGCAACAGGAGATGGAGGCTTATGTTTGGGGCAAAAAAGATATTTAATATATAATTCAATTTATATATTGGAATAATATTAATTGGCCAATGTGCTATCAATGGAATAACCCGGCCCAAAAGAGTCCGGGACCAGCCCACATGCCAATTTCTCCTACGCGGTCCAGAAGGCCCATCACCCAGGTATGAAAAGGTCCCTCTTCATTTGTAAGTAAATTCTCTCATAATCTCATTATTAAGTATTCAATTACTGTCTTATTCTCTCTCGATCATTATGTTGACTTGAGCGTTAGAGGGGCCTCCCTGTGACAACCCCGGGGCCTGTCTAATATTTGCTTGTGTGCAGGCAAGTTCCCCATTGAAGATTTCCAGCTCCCGGATAAGAAGACTTGGAAGACTTTCTGCTTGGGAAGAGGAAGACTTGAGTTATATCAAAATCCTTGACTTGGAGTGATCTGCCCTGTAACGCCCCAAATTTACTCAACCAAATATAATCACAGAGGTCTCAGTCAACGAATAACATACTCCGAATATTTTCTAACTTAAGCTCCACATGCGTAATTGTCCAAAGGTACGATAATTAAAAACTTATAATACTAACGGATCTAAGTCTACAAAAAAATTACAAAGTGAACTCAATCACACAAACTAAGTATATTACAAATATTACAGCAGAAGTCTTAACTCATAAAACTTAATAATAACAAATAATACATCGAAATTAGTAACCAAAATCAGTACAATTACGCTTCGAAATACTTAGGGCAAAATCAGAGAAATGGCACAACACGATTCGGATTCTGTGTTACTCTTATATTGGTGTCCGTACTCAAGTTCGGCGATCTCTAAAATTTTTTAGCAAAACATGGGGTGAGCTAAACGAGCCCAGTGGGTAGGGGAATGGGAATGCAAGAGTTATTAACGAAAACTCAAAAGAAATTATTTGAGCTAATTACTTAGTGAACAAAAACGTTTTCATGCGTGCAAATGAATGCAGAATTAACAAGACTAATGTTAATACAAAACATACCAAATAAATACCGATACACAAGTAGGCAATGTCACGAATAAGCAAATTATACAGAAATAATAATGCAAAGATACGGAAACAAAATATAAATTGTACTAACCTCACGATTTTTAGGTTGTTGCATCAAATACGATGGTAGCACAAATACGGTAAAACAAATTACGGGATTCAAATCAAATTTAAAATGGATAAGGTTATATACCCCATTTTAAAAACCATCGGGATACACAAAATAAATGTAGGGTCGATGTTGATCAAACACCGAACCCTATTGCGTTCTCCAACTCACCAGCCGAAGCCTCCAAGCATCTTATTCCTCCGAGTGGCTCGACGACTCTTTAGTGGGTTTATACCCAGAGTTCGTCATATTTCGGAATATATCAATACTACGACCCAAGTTTCGCCGCCGTCTCCGGCCCGACCAGAAAAATGAGAATAGGCACATGTGTAGTTGAGCAAACACTAACAGGCGACCTGTTCGATGGATTGCCCCGAACTACACACGCCAAACGAGTTCATCACAAGACCCAATTAAACCAATGTCAATGACAAACAAAAGAGATTGTAACGACAAACGATATTTCAACTCACATATTAAGCTAATCAAAATAACATTTTAAAGTCCCATTATCATTTTATAATAAGATCTAGATTATGAAAAGAAGTAGTTCTTGATCAGTGCCAAACAAGCACATCTAATAACTTATATATGTCGGCTTCTTTTAAGCTGTTAACATCTAGATTAAAGGCTAATTAAACATACTAAATTTATTTATTTTAATCTAGCTCTTGTCCAAAAATACTATGATTCTTGATTTAAGCTAACCGATTCAAAGCAAATCAATTAAAGGGGACAGATTCGATTTATAATTAAACATGACATATGTATTCATTTTAGTCCAGTTCCATAAAAAGTCAAACATACCATTGAAAGTAGTTATAAATGTATTTCTAATTTAATCAGTTATTTATCCAAACCTAGAATTAATCTATACCAATTTCTCAAATAAGTCTTTTAAATGTGTTATTAATCCAAAAGGTTAATTTTTATTTTATATTATGAAGTTAATATTATACAAATTCCAGATCAATGTTGATAGTATTATAATTTTAATTATAACAGTTTACTTAAACCAAATTTTAATATAACAAATTATGATTTTAGTGGTGTGGGTCCAAAGTAACTCATTTTCGTATTAAAAAAAAAAACAGTTATGTTATTATTAAGGTGCTAATCCTCAAATTGATATTTAATACGAATAACTCTAAAATTAGTCTTTTAAATAGTACATAATTTATTTCTTTATAAATATATATATATATATATATATATATATATATATATATATATATATAGGGATGAGATCCTATGAGACCATATCTATAGGTAAGAACATAAGACCCAATCCACACCATCCAACAAAATAAAATAGAAGGCTAGGATTTAATGGGATTTTCTAGTAATAAAAAAAAGGGGAGACCAAATAGGGGTACAATAGGAACATCAATTTCAGCAAAAATAACCGTTTACGAAAATCGGGGAATGAGATCTTCTTCCTCATATTACCCATCCACCCCACGTCCATAATTACCATCTTCTTCCTCCACCATCTTCTTCCTCCACGATCCATTCCCACGTAAAAATAGAACCTACAAAATAGAGAAAAAATCGACATTCAAACCAACAACAACATCAAGATTGAAAATCAAGCATCGAAACACAAATCATCAAACCAACTAAAACACCAGAAAATCGCCATACACATCAACAAAATCGAGATTGCGATGTCACAAAGACAAGATTCCCTCCTCCACGAGCCATTCGCATCAACGTAATAATTTCACACCAATTCATCCGTAAAATGTGTTGTTCGAATGCATATAATGTTGAACAATGAAACAAATTACGACCCCAAAGAACGCAGAAGGGATGTGTAATTATAACAAATTTTGTGTGTGTTTACTATAAGTATTTTGTACATATAGCTTTCTAAATATGTAAAACGTAATATCACATAAAAGAAGCAAATAAATTACTAATATGCTAGTTTAGAATAAAGATAATGCTTGTATAGTGTTTTTGATGTATATAGTTATAACAAAATATTGGAACATATGAGGATTTGTATAAGAAATCATGTATTTCGTTCGTATTAATGATATGTGTGTATAATGTTTCAATTTTGTGTATTTAGTATGAAAAATATGTACACTTATAATGTATTCTGCAATACGTTTTTAGAGTAGTAATTATGTACACAATGGGCATTAAATATGTGTACTTATAAGACAAATATTGGTGAGTACGATTTTGCACCATACGTTCATGTTCTGTAAATATAGTATTCTAGTTTTGTATGCTTAGAGTAGTCATTATGTACATAATGTGCGTTTAAAACGTGTACTTAAAAGACAAAAACTGCATAATATGATTTTACACCATACATTGAAAGTATGTGTACATACTATTCAAATTTTGTAATTTTAATATGTAAATCTTGTGTTTTTACCATATCAAGATCCAGATGACACAATTTATGTTTATCAAAGGCTCGGAATCTCGCCAGGATCGACTAAATATTGGATCCCAGAGGTGGAACAAGAAAAAATTCCTCGTGCCGACATGCATTTCCGTACATTGGAGGTTGAATACAATTTTACAATGAAATAAATATGTATTTGTTATTGATTTCAATTTGTACATTGGAGGTCGGAATACAATTTTACAATGCTTTGAAAAATATGTATATGTTATTGATTTTAATTTTTTTGTGTAATAGATACGAAATTGGCAAACTAAATATACATTATCGGATGCTAAAATATACATATCCAAGACACTATGGCAATTTATATGTGTTGTACATAATTCTATGCCTAAACATACAATATTTGCAACCTATTTATGCATTATATGTGTTTATACTATACATTGTTTCTATGTAACAACAAATGAGAATCAATAAATGCACAAGTGTTTAAAAATGCATATTCTTATACATAAATGTGAAAATTTCTATAACTACTTATACAATTTTATTGACTAATGTGTACAAAACACATCAAAATATACATTGTATGAATTTTATGTTGGGAAAAATCAGGTTGGTGTATACCGAATGGTCATAGAAAATCGAGCAGGAGTAATGAAAGTTGAGGCAAGAGTTGGACTCTTTGTCTTAAAGACGAAATTGCCTCACTCACGGTGTTAACGGAAAGCGGCAATCGCCTCCCAAGATACAATGACTTACGTCTTGTGATAGCAACACTACAAATCACAAGACACTTCGAACTTTTAGTGTTTTGAACTCTCAAGACTTTTTTATCTTTGAATGCTATGTGAATTTCGAAATTTTCGATGTATGAAATGATTCTCGGGGCTGGTTTATATAGAGCTCTGGTGCCTCTTCGACTAGGTGCAACCCCTGGTTCGGATCGGTCTTGACCGTCGGATCGCGCTGTGTGGTTAACGATTTGCGTCCGATGGTCTGATCGCATGTGTCGAAGGAACACACCCTTTGGAATACACCCTGCACCGCACACCGACAGACGATCCGATCACGGTGCCCTGTCGTGACAGGCACGCATCGATCGGCCGCCACGTGTCCGCACTTGTATGATTCTACCAAGTCATCTGCCACCCGAGCCGCCCGCCACGTCACCGAGCCACTGGATGAACCCTGGTTCGATTTCCCAAAACTTTAAGGCTCCTCAAAGCTCCTCGCGACGATGCGTGCGTGCGAAGTGCAAAGTGCGCCTCGAAAGTGCCCCAATGCGACTATGTGCGACATGCGCGGGCCCGGCCCGGCTCCGCTCAGCTCGACTCGACTCGGATGGTGCTCCGCACCGTCCTCGGTGTTTTGAGCTAGCCAAAGGCTAGTCAAAATTGACTTGGTCCACTAGGGTGTACCCTAAGGAGTTCCACTTGATTACTCCCTATTAGTGGTGAAGCTTTTTATTAACTAGTCAAACATTTAATATGTTTCCTATGTGGGATATAGCTTTCCATATTCCCACCCTTTTATATTCCATATATAAAAGCATTTTAAGTGGCCAACTTTATGCATTTATTTCTCATTCACCCGATATTGGTTTTGAGAAATTCAAAATGCTAAACTCATCTACCCGTCGAGATGACGTTTATCTCATATTTCATACTTTGAATAAATGACCCCACTTAAATAATTAGTCAAAATCGGGTCAAAGCCCAATTTAATAAAACCAATTCCAACAATCCCCCACATGAATGAAAATAAATGCATATGAGTATATGCAGACACTAAGAGAGTTCAAACGGAAAGCTATTGCATTAGGAGAGGTAGCTTGTGGCTTTGAACCTTCCTTAGTGGAATACTTCTCAGTTTACTAAGCCGCATGTGACGCGATGTCTTGAAGCGTTGTTCACTGTTTATGTAAACCAAAACAACAAGATCCACACAATATCTTTCCTAACACCATTTGGTTCTCACGGTTGTGTCCATTTTGGCCCTGGACACCATCTTGGATTCATAAGTGTTTCGTTGAAGCGCCCGATCTTCTTCACACTTATATAGGTGATCTCCTATTAAGAGTATCTGCCATACTCCACTTCTTTAAAGTATAGGAATCATTAAAAGTTTATGACTTAACCTCACCACATTCATTGGGTTTCTTCACTTGGACAGAATGAGTCGTAATATGCTCCAAGTGTTTATCCGAATATTCATAACTTAGTTGTCACATTGAACCAAGGTCTTGGGATCTCCAATTCACAAGGTTGGGTTACCGTTATGAACACTCTTATTTTGTGGATTTTAAGCCCATTCCTTTCGATAAGCAAGTATACTTGATCTCTATTCAAACCTTTAGTTAACGGATCCGCTAGGTTTTCTTTCGATTTCACGTAATCGATTGTAATAACCCGATTTGAGATCAATCGCTAACGGTGTTATGTCTTCGACGTATATGTCGAGACTTACCATTGTACATGCTATTTTGAGCCCTTCTTATAGCCGATTGACTATCATAATGTATCATGATTGCAGCCACGACTTAGGCCAACAAGGAATATCCTAAAAGGTTGCGAAGCCATTCCGCTTCTTCACCAGCTTTATCCAACGCTATAAACTACGATTCCATCGTGGATCGAGCTATACACGTTTGTTTAGAGGATTTCCATGACACCGCTCCACCGCCAATGGTAAAAACATAACCACTAGTGGACTTAGAGTCTTTTGAGTCGGATATCCAATTAGCATCATTTGTATCCTTCTAATACAAATTTGGATATCTCGAGTAATGTAATCCATAATTCAAGGTGAGTCTTAGATACCTAAGAACCCTTATCAATGCCTTCCAATGGTCATTTCGGGATTACTCGTAAATCTACTCGATTTATTAAGCTGCATAGGCAATATCCGGGACGTGTGCGTTTGTTACATACATTAGGCGCAATGATCCGAGAATATTCTAGTTGAGATACTGAGGCTCGCCTTGATTTTTAGCTAAATGTAAGCTTAAATCAACAGCGTTTTATTTGGAGGATGTCATAAACATTGAACTTTCAAATCTTGTCTCAATATAATGAGACTTTGTGATAAAACAAGTCCATCGAGATGTTTTAGAAATCTTAATTCCCGAATAACATCCGCTATACCCATATCTTTCATATCAAAATGTTTGATTAACATTTTCTTAGTATTCATGATTATATTATGATTACTACCCATAATTAACATGTCGTCAACATACGCATGAGACAATTACATAAGCATTAGGTGTGTCTTTAATGTAAACACATTTATCACACTCGTTAATTTTGAAACCATTCGACAAAGATAGTTCTATCAAATTTCTCGTGCCATTGTTTGGAGCTTGCTTAAGGCCATACAATGACTTAACGAGTTTGCACACCTTCTTCTCTGTCGGGAGAAACAAACCCTTCGGGTTGTTCCATGTAGATTTCCTCTTCTAATTCACCATTTAGAAAATTTGTTTTCACATCCATTTGGTGTATCTCAAGGTTATGCAATGTTGCAATAGCAATGAGAACTCTAATAGATGTGATTCTTGTCTGGTGAATACGTATCAAAGAAATCAAGGTCTTCTCTTTGTTTAAATCCCTTAGCTACTAACCTGGCCTTGTACTTATCAATAGTTCCATCACTTTATATTTCCTTTTAAGGATCCACTTGCATCCTAAAGGCTTATTTCTGGTGGAGATCTACCAACTCCCAAGTATGATTTTGCATAATGGAATCTATCTCACTATTAATAGCTTCTTTCCAGAATGGAGCTTTTGGATTGACAATGCTTCACCAATTGTCTTGGTTCATTTTCTAACACATAAGTTAGAAAATATGGACCAAAAGACTTAGTTGTTTTGGCCCTCTTACTGCGTCTTGGTTCTTCATCACTTTGATGATCACCATCGGCAGTATCACGTGTTCTTTTGCTAGAACTAGCTTCTTTCCTTTCTTGACAAGGAAACACGTCTTCGAAAAATACAGCATTCCTTGACTCAATAATTGTACCTTCTTGTACATCTGGAATTGCTGATTTGTGCACTAAAAATCGATATGCACTACTGTTATTTGCATATCCAATGAAAATGCAATCGATTGTTTTAGGCCCTATCTTTACTTGTTTTGGCTTAGGTATTTCTACTTTAGCCAAGCACCCCCACACTTTCAGGTATTTGTAGGAAGGTTTTCGACCTTTCCATAACTCATGCGGAGTTTTATCTTTATTTTTGTGTGGTATTTTGTTAAGAATGTGGTTAGCCGAGAGAATTGCTTCCCCCCACAAATTCTGAGGTAAACCAGAATTTATCAACAAAGCATTCATCATCTCTTTTAGAGTTCGGTTTTTGCGTTCAGCAATACCGTTTGATTGTGGTGAATAAGGAGCTGTCGTTTGATGAATAATACCAGAATCTGAGCAAAATTCATCAAAAGGAGCTCCATATTCTCCACCTCTATCACTTGAATTATCTTAATTCGTTTGCTTAGTTGATTTTCAACCTCATTCTTATAGCTTTTAAAAGCTTCTAAGGTCTCATCTTTACTTCTTAAAAGATATACATAATGATATTTTTGTGCGAGTCATCGATAAAAGTAATAAAATACTTTTTCCCACCTCTAGTTTGCACAAACTTTAAATCACATATATCCTTTGTGAATTAACTCTAGAGGTTCTGTTTCTCTTTCCACCGAGTGGAATGGTGTTTTGGCCATTTTTGCCTCAACACGCATTTCACACTTGTGATGTGAATCTATTTTAAAGTTAGGTAGTAATTCCAAGTTTACTAACCTTTTCAAAATGTTAAAATTCACATGTCCTAATCTAACATGCCATAAATTTGAACACTCAAGCAAATAAGAAGAATCATTGATTTTATTGCTTTCAAAGTTTCGGAGTACATTCATTACATTCATCTTGAATAGTCCATTATCTAAGTACCCCTTCCCTATGAACTGTCCATTTTTCATAAGTACAAACTTTTGAGCCTCGAATACTAATCTAAACCTGCGCTTAACCAACAACGATCCCGACACTAAGTTCTTCCAAATGTCCGGAACATGGAGGACATCAACGAGGTCAGCTCCTTGCCGAGGTCATCTTGACACCACATTGCCGAGACCGACAATTTCGAGGCGTTGCATGATTCCCCATGTATAGCTTCCTTCCGTTGATAGGAGTATACGTTGAGAACATGTCTTTGTCGGAGCATATGTGGCGTGTAGCACCTGTGTCCACCCACCATTCTCTCGAGTTCTCCACCATATAGCACTTGTTGCCTTCATACACAAAAGTAGAGATCAAGCTCGGACATATCAATTGGTACTGATTTGTCCTCGGTCACACGTACTGCTTCCGATTGGCCTTTTAGGAAGACGACAATCTTTAGCCTTGTGATTCGGCTTTCTACGGTTGAACGAGTTCCCTTTGAACGTTTTAGCCTTCCCCTGTTTCTAATTATTCCC